>VWZP01004167.1:0-102750 GCA_013396995.1 Dicaeum eximium | reverse complement strand
GATGTGGAGGTCATCGAGGGGTCCGCCCAAATTTGTGAATTGGCGGCAGTCGTGCAAGCTTTTCAAAAATTTAATAATCAGGCCATCAATTTAATTACTGATAGCTCGTACGTGGCTGGGGTGGTCCAACGAGCAGAGCGATCGATTTTAAAAGAAGTTAAAAATGACAAACTATTCGGCCTGTTGTCGTCATTGGTCAAACTGCTCTCCCACCGACAACACCCGTACTATGTCATGCATGTCAGGTCACACACAGACCTCCCGGGACCCATCGCCGAAGGCAACCGCCTTGCAGACCAGGCGGCGATGGGAGTGACTTGCACCAACTCACCTGTGCCAAACACATTTAAACAAGCGGAGATGTCACACGAATTCTTTCACCAGAATTCACAGGCACTCAAGCGCATGTTCCATCTCACAAATGCGCAGGCGAGGGCGATCGTCACTTCATGCCCGCAGTGCCAAAAAACAGCGTTGCCCAATTTCGAAAGGGGAGTCAATCCCCGGGGACTCAACGCCCTGGAATTGTGGCAATTGGATGTAACTCATATTCAATCGTTTGGTCGTCAAAAATATGTCTGTGTCTCTATAGACACATTCAGTGGAGCAATCTATGCTTCCGCCCATACGGGCGAGAAATGTAAAGACATTAAGGCTCACTTGTTACGCGCATTCGCCACCTTGGGAGTTCCTCACAATTTAAAAACAGATAATGGTCCCGCCTTTAAGGCGAGGGACTTTGCACTCTTTTGCCAACAGTGGGGAATCCAACATAACACCGAGATTCCCCACAACCCACAAGGCCAATCAATCGTCGAGCGAGCACACAAAAATTTAAAAAATATGCTTGATAGACAAAAGGGGAGCGTGCTTGAAGCACTCCCCGCGGAACGGCTCGCGAAAGCCCTTTATGTACTCAATTTCCTAAACGGCTCGCAGTTCGACGAGAATCCACCTATACTTAGACACTTTCATAACTCGAGTGCTCACAAATTAACACCAAAACCCGAAGTTCTTTTTAAAGATCCCGAAACAGATACCATCCAGGGACCGTACCCCTTGGTGACCTGGGGGAGGGGATACGCTTGCGTGTCCACTCCCTCCGGGCCCAAGTGGGTACCAGCGCGTTCCATCAAGCCTTTCAGAAAATCCACACCAGCAGCAGCTCCGACTTCATCAGTCACGGACGACCAACACAGCAGCCCGCCACAAGTCACTGCGGCATGGGCAAAGAGAAAACGGAAAAAGCGAACCCCTCCGACCTCTCCAACGTCTTCACCATCCTCATGTTTCCAGTTGTCTGCACAGTCTGTTTTCCCCAATTCTGTTTGTTTGTTTGATGATTTCCCCATTTCTAATTCAGTTTGTGTTCCTCCTGTTCCTATTTCCCTCGAATCCCTGCCTGAAAATGTTGTATTTACTAACTTTGAAGATGCCATTGAGGCTCTCGAAAGTGAGTGTGGTGGGCAGGTCGACATCTGCTACGTTCCAGAATTGGACGTAGTAGGTGTCGTCCTGCAGAGGTGAAAGGTTTTGAGTGGATTTGACCGATGTGCAAGTGCAAAAGACAGCGAGAGTGGCGTGGATGCGAAATGAAAAGAAACGAAAGTTAGTACAGTTTCACAGATAGAAAGCATTTTGTTTGTGTTTTAAATTAAAAGGGGGAGCCTCAGGGAGGAAAGTCCGAGAAAGAGAGAGCCAGGGAGGAGACAGAGGGGAAGGCAGGAAGGAAACTTTGTTTCAATTTTATTCAGTTTCGTTTTCTCACGCTTGTTGTTTCTGTTACAAAAACAGATTCTCACGAGCCCACGAGCTCACAGCCCAGAACGCTGGCAACGATGTTTCCAGTTGCGAAGTTTCNTTCCCAGCTGTGCCAGTCAGCCTGCTGCCCGAATCCACCACCCAGTGGAGCCACCCCGGAAAGACCATCGTTCGCCACACCATTGCGATCGCCATCCTTGCTGTGACCGTCTCGGCGTGGCTCGTAGACCAGCCCGCCGAGAATGTGTGGGTCACTCTGGCGAGGGCCACCGGACAGGACTCATTCTGCTTGTCCATGGGCGGGGTGGAGGATCCGTTGTCGACTTGCCTGGTGGGGGTCCCTCTAAAAGCCACGGACTACCCCTACACCGGCAAGAAGCCCAACCCGGTGGATGCCTGGGACGAGTGGGTGCGGATTCTCCCTCATGCAGACACCGAGCCCCAAGAATTGGCACTTGTGGGGTCCTCGGCAGCACAATATTGTGTCAACTTTTATTATATGCCAGAAAAAATTAGTTATAAATTCGAGGGAGCTTTTCAGCCAATCCACAGAATTAGTGCAAACCCACACGACAAAACATACAAGATCGACTGGTGCAATTATACAGCTACAACACAGTCCGCATCCACTGACAGTCCCAGGCAATTACCAAGGGGAGTCTTCTTGCTGTGTGGAGATAGGGCGTGGTCCGGCATTCCATCAAGGCTTTAAGGTGGACCTTGCAGCCTCGGCCAGCTGTCCACCCTCACTCCAAACAAAACTCTAATTCGGCACTGGAAGCAATTGGCCGCCAAAAAGAGAATTGTAAGATCCTATGACGAATTAGACCCAAATTATGATTCTGAAGTTTANTGGCGAGGGGGCGTGGGCCGGCATTCCATCAAGGCTTGAAGGGGGACCTTGCAGCCTCGGCCAGCTGTCCACCCTCACTCCAAACAAAACTCTAATTCGGCACTGGAAGCAATTGGCCGCCAAAAAGAGAATTGTAAGATCCTATGACGAATTAGACCCAAATTATGATTCTGAAGTTTATAATTGGAGACATGGAAAACAAGTGGCGATCTCGATCTTCCTCCCCTGGTGGGCAGCGGCGAAAGCCCTGGACGAGGTCAGCCACTTGGAGTGTTGGGTGGGCCGATCAGTCAATGCAACATCGGCTGCCCTCTCTGATCTGCTGGCGGACGGAGAGGTCACCAGGCATGCTACCCTGCAGAACAGGGCAGCCATCGACTTCCTCCTCCTCNCGCCGGGAACGCCCACCGTCTCTAAGAGACGGTGTGCCAGTCATCGTTTCCCACTCCCACGTTCTAGTTAGTTCCATTCTGTTAGTTAGATGATTGGTTTGCGTCAATGTCGGTCACCCTGAGATGTCCTTTTATTGGTCCTTTCGTTTTGTTCCACCCTAATGCTCTACCCTGATTGGTCGGACCTTTCTGTTTATAACCCCATGGCGACAAGCCTCGGGGGCCATTTTGCCACACTGTTGCCTTGGAGCGCTTTGTGTGCAGGTGGCTCTTGAAGCTGGTTGTCCGTCCCCGATTTGGTTTAATAAACCTCATCAAATACGGCAATCAGCGACTCTTCTCTTTCATCTCGGCGGTTCAGGGGCGATCACGGGAAGCAGACTCCTGTCACTGGGGACGCCCGGTGACAGCGAGCGAAACATCACTGCCGACGGTGTCGATTTACATCTCCCCCGACACCGGACACCGTCGCAACCCTGTACTGGGGGCTCGTCAGTGACTGCCTGCACCAGGGGTTGGGAGGACATCTGATGTCCTGTCAGCCTGGATTATAGCCTACTGCACTGCACTGCACTACATTTTGATGGTAGATGAGCATTAATAAAAAACCCAAAATATTGTCTTATGGAATAACCACCAATGCCTTTATGAAGTGAATGAAGCAGGGGTCTTGTAAAAAATATTGTGTGTATACAACTAGAGGTTGTGTACTATACAGCATGCACACAGTGGATTTATAGTGGGTTACATGTGACTTTGGTCTTGAATGTTATCTTTTGGGATCCTAGCTTTGTAACTGTAATGCATAACTTAGCCAGACTAATATAAGAAAATTTCTCCATGAAATTTCTCCATGAAATTTCTCACAAAATATCCTGTAACATTTAGTGGATCCTTATTTCACTGTACAAAACAGTACAATTCATCACTGAATTAGCTGAATAGAGAAAAAAAAACCCCCAAAATCTTTATTCTAGCATTCTGAGGGGAAAAACAAGCTGTTTCTGATAAAGTTTAAATGAAATTATGAAAGATCCAATTTTATGCAGACAATGAAGCATGCAAAAAATCATTGTTAAAGGTCATGGTCTGATGAAGTTATAAACAAGTGACATCAGGGCTTTCTGGAGAGGTCATGAACCTCAGTGCTATATAGTGCTACAACTCCATCTACAGCATTCGCCTTTTTCTGTGTTTTGTTTATATTCTTTTTTCCCAATGGGTAAAAATATTCAGAGATTATTTCAGGACTTGAATGTGAGAAGGAGGAAAAAACTAAGTCTTTAATATGACTTTCTTTTTTTCATAGGTTCTTTTATGTTTCACAAATATTCTTGAAACCTCTCCTTGTAAATTTAAGGGCCTGCAAGAAAATTTGTGAACCGTGTGATCAGCTGAACTGTGTCTTCCCAGGAGTCCAAACTGAAGAGAGGCAATATATACATCAGGTAAATATGAGTAACATGAAATGGATGGCTGATGACTGGTGGTTCATACAGCATTCTTTGTCTACTTGAAAAAATAGTGTCTGCAGAAATCATTATCTTCACAAAAAGGTGTTTAACTGATACCTCATTTGTTAGCTTTGAAGAAAATAGAGAATGATAGAGGGATCTGCTGTACACTAACAACAGTTGATCTGAGTTTCACCAGAGGCACGTTTTTTGAATAGTGTCACCAAGCTGAAATGCTGCCTGTCGTGTGTATCAGTTAAGCACTTTTATCCCATACTATCAGTCTAGTACTAGTGGTTACTGCTATGTCCATCCACAGTTCCTCTCCTTTTGATTTGTTTTCTTAACACATGGCAGTGCTTGATCACTTAATAGGTACTTGGATGTTGAATGCCAAAAAAGTGGATGAAATAGACCTTGGGGTCTAAAACTACTTTTGGAATGCACACTTTGGTCAATATGAGGTGGCTGTATATAATATTTAGTTATGCAAATATTTGTTAATTTAGAAAAAGCAAATATCAATGAAGGAAAGTCAGCTGGTGTGGTGAGGAGAACTCCCCTAATGTCATTTTGACCTCACCACATGCGTTACTCAGTCACAGAAAGCGACAATAACAACAATCTGCTTTCTTACTGTGCATGCATTCCTTAACTAAACTCGGGTGTGACAAAAGGATCACCTTGAAAGTGTGAGTGAGGCAGAGAGCTGTATGACACAACAGCACACTACATCACAATAAATCTCTGTCTGCTGCTGTTTCATCTTTAAAATCTGGCAGCTGAGATAAAGAAGTAGTTCAGACAAAAAAGAACGCAAAAAGCCGTAGGGTGGTTTGAGCTTCCCTAACAGCAGTAACAACTACTACAGTGCTTATCTCACATGCTTAGAGAGGTGTGCTTGAGTACATAGTTACACAGGGCTTCAGGCTTTTGCTCACATGACAGTGGAGCTCTTGGCATTGTCATTTTTCTGCACAGAGTATTCATCCAATTATGCCTGAATATGAAGTGTGTTTAGTAAAAATTGTTGGTGGAAGTGAAACTGGAAGGCTGGAAAGGTTGGAAAACAGTATTAGATTTCAAAACAGATAACAGATTGGAGGAATGTTTAGGAAAAGTCATTCAATTTTTGACATTAAAAAATACCAGAAACTCGATGTAGGAATGAGTATCAATGGCACAATGAGGAAGAGTCAGAGATAAGTGTTGCTCTGAAAGTGATCAAGATGTTACATTTTATAAAAGCCTCAGTGTGAATTAAAAATATCGTGATACTACTAAACACATTGTACTGGAATTTAAGAGAAGAAGAGCAATCATCAAGGCATTTGGAATACTTCTACTCTAAGCAGCATTACTACAACTGTGGCTGGAGTGCAATTTCCATTTCTGAGCACATGTATTTCCAGAAATATATAAAAACACTGTCTAGAGCAAAGTGATTTAGATGTAGTCCAGTCCAGTCCACAGAATTCATGAGAGATCCAGGAGCCATGACCTGTGGGGCTATCAGCATGAACAAAAGTCTGAACTAAAGACAATGACCTTTACATAACAGGAGTATAGAAAAGGAAAATTGTTTTCAGTTGTATCACTTGTCTTGTTTGGCTTTTATTGCTCTCTGTTTTTTCCCTTTTCACTAAAATATAATTAATATTAGTTTTAGTATTTGTATTATTTCTATTATTATTTTATGCTCATTATGAAACTGTTTTTATCATAACTGGTTTTCTCACTTTTACCGTTTTGATTCTCTTCCCCCATCTCTTTTGCAGGGAGTGACTGAGCAGATGAGCATGGGATTAGTTGCCAGGTGGGGTTAAACTACTACACTGAGTATTGCTGTTTCTGGTTTACAGGGGAAGATTCTTATTCAGAATATTGTCATTCACAGCATTATAGCCAAAGTAATTTGAAATAGTCAGCAAAGCACCCGGTAAAGGGTAAGTTCTAAAGCAGTATTATGGAGAGGTCCTGTAATATCTTGGTGAATTAATCAGAAATGCTTACATATATTATCCATAGAATATAATTGGATAAAGAGTCAAAATATCCTCAATTCTCATTTCCCAAGTGTAACCTCGGTTACAGTTTCACCTCCTAGTTTACAACTTCTTTTATAATACTCACTTTCTGCAAGTTTATTTTTGTTCAGTTCATCCCTCTATTGCTACGTCACAGCACCTACCAGGGTCATTACCTTTCTCTTGGGAGCTACTGCTTTTGATGCAATATCTTAACTAGCATTTCACACTCTGTAGAAATTAATACAATATCCAACTGGCACCTAGAAGACAGCTTTCATAGACATAAAATTGTTGCTATTTAACACTTGTATGTCCACTGTTTCATTTTGTACTCCATAAATTGTTTATCTCCTCTGTGACCATAAAGCATATTCTGCTGTGTCCATTAGCCTTCTATCAACATTCCTTCAGGGAGACATGTTGATGGCTGCTATTCAGAAAAATCTTGAAATGAGGACTAAAAATTCTCAATTCTAAGGGTTATTTCCTTTTTTATCTGGGTTAAAAAGTACTTTTACAATCAGATGTCTGTAACTGTTGCATGCATACATGCACTTTATGATACTGTCATCAATGAAATACCACTTAATGGGCATCATGGAGTCTCCATATTTCCTCACTCTCAGTGGGGAAGCATTTGCCTGAAATACTTTTTTCGGTCCCTTTGTATAATTCCTTGTGGGGGGTGAGCATAAGCTACTATCCAAGCAGGGGACACCATACTGAGATTTCTGTGGAAAATCTTCAATGTATTACTTGCAGCATTTTTATCCTGTTACAGGATTTTGTAATGGCTGTATTCAGTCAGAATGTATCAATATTGCTATAAAGCATGGCCACTGAAAATACAGTCCATTTACTTACTTTACCATATCTGTGCCTTACCACTGTGGGCTGGTCAAAAGGTAAATTAATTTGCTAACAAAAGCTCTATTCAGGGCATGATAATTTAGATTTTAATGTCCAGAAAAGCAGAAGTAATAATTTTAAAAGAAAAAATGCTTCCTAGCAAATTAAATATCAATGCTGAGCGAAACTTGGCACAACGAACCCTTAGTAAGCTTTAGCAGGAGTAGTATATCAGACTGAATATCAATAAGGAACTTCCCATTCACCTTAAAAGGCACAGGAGTCCACTGCAAGACCTCTTGTCCTTTTACTGCTCCATGTGTCTGCACTTTTCTTAGCAACATCACGGAGACAGATTTTTTTTCACTGTGTTTCCAATGTCCATTTGATATCATTTCAGTCATGTGAAATCCTTTGATTGTCAGAGTGCCTGCAGGATCTGTTACTTCATTTGATGTCTTGCAGGAGCAGCATTTACCTCTGGCGCTTCAGGGAAATTGTCAGAGGTCTCAGCAATGTGGAGTTTGAATACATTGCTGTGGCATGAGTGTTAGGTAGCAGGTTATATGATGCCTTACCTGCCATGCCAGGTGTGTGCCCTGGGAGATAGCTCACCTGCTAGGCTCACAGGGCTGTTGCAACATGCTCTGTTTAGTGATCTTGGAGCTCAGTTCCTCACTCAGAGTTAGTTAAATACAATACTAAATGACAGGTAAGTCGTTTGCGATGTCACTGTATGCAAGCCTCAATAGAGGAAACTTCCACTGCTCCAGGCTTCACTGCCTCCAAATTGTTCCTGATGCTGTAGGACTCAACATCATTTTTGAAAGTTCCTATTTCTTCCTTTTTTTCTCAATTACAAGACTTCTGACATACTTTTCTCATACCTCTTGATTTTGGCTCCAGTGCTGATGACATACAGCCTGAAAAAGCTCAGCTTGACTTAAGTGCAAGTGTGCCCAGGGATCCCTTGGTGGCATCATCTCATATGCTCCTGAAGTCGTGCTTCCTGGTGCACTGTTGTCACATTCCACTGTGGGGAACTGTGAGTTCTTTAAAATTTCTAGAATGAAATTAAGTCAAACAAGACAAGCATTGTATCTGAGAGCCGTTTATTGGTAATGAAAAAAAAAAAGGAGTTGCCCAAAAAAAGATGGCTAAAAAAAAAACCAAAAACCAGACAGAAAAGAAGGAAGGAAATGGAAAAGGAATGGAGGCATAGACAAGAGCCAGCGAGAGCAGGAGAGCCAAAAGCCAGGCTGAGGCTGAGGCCAAAAGACAATTCTCCAAAAGCCCCAAAAGACAGCTCTCAGAACGCCCCAATCACCAAGCCCCAAAGGCAAGAAGCACAAAGCTGAAAAGCAAGTCTCAAAAGCCCCCAGAGCTTGTGGTGCAGTTCCTTTATGTCCCTTTGCCCCTCTCCAGATCCGCCTACTGACAGGAGTCCATGGGTCCAGTCCAATGTCCCAGTGCAGTCCCATGGTGGAGACCTTTGGCCATGCGATTGCAGAGCCTTTCTGCAGGGTACAGAGCTCCTGGTGGTCTCCTGCTGTCTGCCTGTCCCATGTGAGATATGAAATGGCTGCCAGGCAAAGCCTCCCAGAAACCAGGCTTCTTCCAGCTGCCTTCTGCACATGGCATATGTGCACCTCTCCTCCACATGCCTCTGACAACCTGTGTTGAGACAAATCAAAACTAAATTGGCTCCTCGCAGCTGTGCAGTGAGATTGTCTTGGGTTCTATAAATTGTCCCAGAGCACCGCTATTCCACTAACAAGCCTAGCAGTCTTCTTGTATGCACAGCAGCAGAAATCATGTTTGGTAAACTAGGCTGATAAACAATCTATAAAAATTTAATCTCTCACATTAGCCTGCAGTTCATGTATCAGTGCAGTCCTTTAAGATTCTGCTTGGTTTTTTGGCTTCTCTTCTTCAGCTACACGTCTAACAATGCAAAGTCTCTCTCAACCATTATTTAGATCAATGATATAGAATATAGTCTGATCTGAATGTTAACATGGAGGAGAAAATGAGGGTTTCCAAAAGCCTGGATGATAGTCCCTGTAAATTGTACATCACAGTGCAGAACTACAATTTCATGAATATTGATATATACATTGAATATTCAAAATAAATATTAAATGGCATAATTTTGTTTCAATTTGACAAGCTGACACACTTTTTTTCTTTGAAAAAGAAAAGGCTTTTCTCCACTATTATGCACCCACTCAAAAATAAAACTTTTATTTCATGATCTCTATGTATTGTGTTATAAAATTTATGTTCCACAAATTTATGTTCTATATCTGTAGAAGAACCTGTGTCTTACATTTTTCTTTTGGATTAATTCTCACTTTTACTTGGCTTTTCTGTAAAATTATTAGACTCATGGTTTTGCATATGTTTATATCATCAAAATTATGTAAGGTAAATTTGCACATAGATGTTTATGCATGATCTATTTTTAAATTACATTTCTTGATTTTCATTTGCAAGATGAAACATGGTTTTTTAAAAATTTTGGTTAGTTCGTACCAGAAAGGAAATTCATGTTCTTCAAGAGGTTTTTTTTTGAGAAAATGCTTTACCAACCAGACACTCACTGCCACAAAATAGTTTTTTGGTACAAGTAGTCTAGAATGTCTATGCACTTCCACAGTGCATGCATGTATGTTTATGTGTGTATGTGTGTGTGTTTGTGTGGGTATGATTACATCCTAAATCAGCTGCCAAGGTGTGATGGAATCATGCAAAAATTAGAAGAAAAATACTGTTTTTTATATTCCAGGAGGAATTCAGGTGACCCTCTGGCTAGAAAATCAGAAGATAAAGTAGAAAGAAACATGAAAAGTAGATTCTGAGGCAAATTTATTATGACATTTTCTCTCTCATGGTTAGGTAGGTTAGGTAGACAGGCAAGCACAGACCTTATGACTTTGTTTATGCATTTCTGTATCACTTAAGGGGAAAAAAACTTTGGCTAAGAATAGTCTCATGTTACATGATTGTAGAAAGGCCTTCTATATTGTTCTTTAACTGTTTTATGCTGGGTTCATTTGTTTTGTACTTTAAATGCAGCTATTTACACAATGAGAGCTACTGCTTCTATCTTGAAAGCAGTAATTAAGATAAAGAGGAAATCACTAAGCCTCTTCAACCTAGCAAACTGACAGGAAAGATTTCATAGAGATATATAAATGATCAAGTTGCATAGAGTGAGTAAGGGCATCAGTTGAAGTTGAGAGGACATGCTCAAAACAAAGGCATTGTTCTTCACAAAGTGTCAAACTTTGGAGGTGCAGGAGGCTCTGATACGTATTGCTGTAGACTTCAAAAAGTTGGTGCTAGATTAAAAGGAAAATGGCCATGCTTACGAAAGAACTCTCTGAAGCACTTTCAATACAAAAATCTTTCTATTCGAAGATACAATGTCTGAATCAGGACATCCCTAAGACTCAAGTAGTTGTCAGTCAAGAAACTTTCATCAAGTTTGCCTTTTTCATAAGGCCCTTTTCTTTCTTTGTCATTTTTGTTTATACATTGTTGTAATCAAGATTTTAAGCTAGTGCCTGTGTATATTAAGCTAGGTCTTGTATATTCTTCTTTTTAAAAAATATAACCTGCAATCTAAAATATTTTTAATAACAGAGGGAAACCTGAAAGTTTCTGAATCATTTTCTTCTAGAAGCAGAACTTGTGAATGAATAACAGAGATTGTAATTGAAGATATACAACCTGAGATTCTTTAAAAACAGAACACAAATATGGCTCTTACATAAAAGCTAGAGCTGGATGCAGGGGTCCAGGTGGGGTCTCACCAGAGCAGAGGGGCAGAATCCCCTCCCTCCCCTGCTGCCCTCGCTGCTCTGGATGCAGCCCAGGACACGTTTGGCTTTCTGGGCTGGCAGTGCCCATGGCTGGGTCATGTCCAGCCTCTCACCCACAGCACCCCCAAATCCTTCTCACAGGGCTGCTCTCCATCTGCTCATCCCACAGGCTGTGCTGTACTGGGGATTGTCCTGACCCAGGTGCAGCACCTTGCACTTGGCCTTGTTAAATGTCTTAAGGTTCCCATGGCTAAATGAGCTTCATCCCTCTGGATGGCATCCAGACCTTCAGGTGTGTCAACAGCACCACTCAGCTTGGCATCATCCAAAAGTTTTCTGAGGGTGCACTTGATCCCTTTGTCTATGTAATTGATGAATTTGTTAAATAACACTGGTCCAAATGAATTCCTGAGAAACAGCCCTTGTCAATGATGCCCATTGGTACTCTGAGCCATTGAGCACTACCCTCTGGATGCCAACCATTTTCCAATCCATCTAACAGTCCGTTCATCAAATCCATCTGCCTCCAGTTTAGAGATAGAGATGGTATGGAGGACTGTGTCAAAGTCTTTACAGAAGTTCAGGTAAATTGCATCTGTAGCCTTTCCCTCGACCACTGATGGAGTCATGCCATCACAGAAGGCCCCTGGGTTTGTCAGGCAGGACTTGCCCTGACTGTCATGCTGGCTGTCCTGAATCACCTCTCTGTCCTCCATGTGCCTTGACACGGCTTCCAGAAGGATCTATCCATGGTCTTTCCAGGCACTGAGGTGAGGCTGCTACTTTGGTAGTGTCCAAGGTTCTCCTTTCTACCCTTTTAAAAGATCTTTTAAAAGATAAGTTTGCCTTTTTCCAGTTACCTGGGACTTGCCCTGACTGCCAAGACTTTTCAGATAACCTGGAGAGTGGCTTGGCAACTACATCAGGTAATTTTCTCAGAACTCTGGGATGTATTTCATTTGGTCCCATAGTCTCTTGCACATTCAAGTTCCTCAAGTGGTCATGTGCCACATCTTTACTTAGGGTCAGAGAGACTTTGCTCCCTTGTTCCCCATACTGCTGTCCATCTAATTGAGAGGTGTGGGAGGAAAGGCTGCCATTGAAGACTGAGTGAAAAAAGTTGTTGAATACCTCAGCCTAGTTCTTATCCCTAGTTACCAGTTTTCTGACGTTGTTTATCAGGCAGGTCCACCTTCTTTGACCTTCCTTTCCTGGTTAGTGTAGCTGTAGAAGTTACAGCTGTAGAAGCTGTAGAAGTCTTTGTGTCCCATGCTGGGCTCAGTCCCAGCTTCACTTTGGTCTTCCTTACCCCATCCCTACACAGCTGAACTTCATCTCTATACTTTTCACAGGTCACTAGACCTACCTTCAGCTGTCTCTGCACTTGATTCGTTCCCTTTAGTTTGACCAGCAGCTCCCTACTCAATCATGCTGGTCTCTTGCCTTCCTTGCACAATTTCTTGCTTCTGGGGATTACCAGCTCTTGTGCTCTATGGAAGGTGCCCTTAAATATGTGCCAGCTCTGTTCTGTTCCCTTGATCCTCTGGGCAGTCTCCTAGGGGATCCCATGGACTTACCTCCTTGAATAGCTGGAAGTCTGCTTTCCTAAAGTTCAGGAGCCTAACTTTACTACTTACCTGACCCTTATCCCTCAGGACTGCAAATTCCACAAGTGCATGGTCACTGCAACCAGGCTGCCTCCAGTCTTATGTCCCTGGTTCACTCCCTTACCTTGGTGACCATCAGCTTCAGTATCACAGCCTCTCTCACAGGGCTCAAGAAGTTTTCCTCAATGCATTCCAGGAGTCTCCTGGGTTGCCTGCAGCTTGCTGTGCCACGTTCCCAGCAGATGTCAGGCTGGTTTAAGTGTCCTAGCAGGACAGGAGCCAGCAAGTGTAATGCCTTTGTCTGTAGGCTCCCCTTGGTCGGAGACATGAGTTTGATTCTGCAATATCTTGCCAACAGACTGTCATGGAATGATAATGATAACAGGAAAAGCTGTGCTTTTTCTTTATTTTAAGGCTATTTTAATTGGTTTTTTTGTTCCCTGTAATTTCATTGTGGAGCCTTGTTGCAGCCCGAGCTGGCTGTCAATGAAGTCCAGGGTGTGGAACCAAGAGAGGCCTTTGCAAGGTATCCACAGATGTTCAATTTAGCCGCAGGGTCAGATGTTCAGGGCCCAAAAGCTTCAACTCGTGGGGTGAGACCAGGTTTTTGTATATTTGATGTGTTGAAAAGGGGTTTGAAAACATAATGATGGACAGATTTTATATGATACAGTATATTCAAACACACTGTTAAAAATCAAGTTCTCAATTCTTCACAGTTCATAAATTAAAAGGTACCTGCTTGTTTCTTCCTAGGATGTTTTTGTTTCAGTTTTGGCTTTTGATTTTGTTCTGGGCTTTTTGGTGTATTTTTCTCCTCTAAAATACACCATTTGGATTGATGGATTTTAAGTACAGAAATTAAAAATTCTGAATAGGGGAGGGGTTATGTGTTGCTTCAAGTAGTTGTTGGAGTAGGTAGGTGTTTTTGTACATCACTTTACAGTCTTCAGCTGAAAACAATATTTTTAGTATCTCATTTTCCTGATCTCCGAAGTCTTGCTTAATACCTAGCAGGCAAAAAGAAGACAGAAGAAAATGTTTATCTGAGTTATAATACTGAAAGAAAATATGAAATATAGAAGTTTTAAAGCAAAGAAGTCTATCAATAAACTTTACCATTTGGACAGACTTTTTCCCCTGTCAGCAGTCTGTAGAAAATCTGGTTTCTCACTTCTTTTGTTGGCTTTTTTATCCACTGTAATTTGATTGAGGAGCATCTATATCATGTCTTCTCTTGATACTCATACCATTTTTGTAGAGCCTGTATGTTATGAAGCAAATAATTATTTCTTTTTTTCCCTTACAATTCCAGTTTAAAATCACTATTTCCTCCTCTTATATTGTACCCAAAGTGTTCAATTGTGTTCACATTCTACTTTCAGTCTGTGGGGCTGTTGGAAGTAGTCTTCAGACTAGAATGTTCTAATGTAGTCTTGGTTCTAGACTAGATTAATTTTTAAAAGCAGTTTTTTATAGCAGGGTGGGTTGGCTATGCAGATTCAGCATCAGATATGCAGCATCACATATTTAGAAATCATAGCACATAAAGTCATTAAATAATCTATTATAAAGAAGTGGAAGGATGTTTACCCACACTGTGCTGACATTTTAATCTTCTTTCTTCTTTTACTTTTCTCTCTACACAGGTTCAAAGGCTATTGTCTGTACTACTGGGTAATTTGCTACCATTAAGCTGATTTTTAATTTATTTAACACCAATGTCAAACTGTTGCTTCTCAAACAAGCCAGAAGTATTACTTTCAAGCTGTGGAGGAAATGATTCATCATAGCTTTGATTATTTGGTAGAAAACATGAGTGTGAAGGAACTCAATATGGTTCAAGATGAATGAATGAAGGATTCCTCTCATATTTCTACATAATAAAATTATAGACAAACTATTAGTATTCATCACTGATAACAATTTAGAGACATTTTCAAGGCATCAGCCTGATGCAGTCACTGCATACAGATCTCCTCTTGTCCATGCCCATCTGAATGGATGGTCACAAGCCTGTGACTTGCCCCCTGGCCTCTCAGGGTCTCAGCTGATCCTGATTTCCGTCACTACCCTGCCCTGCTCTCCCAGCGGCCAGGGAGGCCACTGCCTGTCCTGCTCTCATTCTCCCATCTGTGCAGCATCCCTGCCTTTTCAGAGCAGCTGCTCTTTGCTTCTCCTTTGATTTTAAAGTAGAATTGCATGCACATATCGAGTACTAACTTTATTAGGGTTCTTTGAAGCCTTACTCTATGCAACCATCTGTCAGAAAAGACATGCTGGTCAAAGGCCAAATCTGCTGTCAGGAACTGCCAATTAAAAAAAAAATTAAAGGAAGAAGCCAAACTCTCTGCTTCATTATTGTCAATTTTCTTGACTTCTTGAAATATTATAACAGAAACTTCTGAAAAAAATGACTGAAAGATTCCATGCCACAATGCAATAACAGAATATTCCAATTACTTTATAATTAGTTTTATAATTAGTATAATTATAAAGAATTTATAATTTTTGCTTGTTTATAGAATTGTTCCTGTTTTTTTTTTTCTTTTTTTTTCTTTCAGGCTGAAAAGGGAGGAAAAAAAATAAAAGTAAGGAAATTAAAAAATTAAATGGTAGAAATTCTAGAATGAGAGTTATCTAGTATAGAGATATTACAGAAATCTTCAAAGAGATTTGTAAATATCTGTTTCCATAGGTATTTTGATTAAGCAAAAAGGAGTGTTGGAATCCAAATCTATCATTGTAGTATTGGTAGAACTGAGTGCAAAAAAAATTATTGTTCAAGGCATATCCCGTAAAGTTGAATGCAATTTTAAAATAAAGTATGAAAGCAAAGACACTGCTGTTTTCAGTGCCCTGGCATGAAAATATGTGTTTTGGTTTAGGAATGGTATTTCCACAATTTAGTGTCCCCACTGAATTACTTCAAACCATGCAGTTCCATCACACCCCTGTCCCTACATTCCCCTGTAGTGTAATAGAGAGAAGAATTGGTACAATTTACTGGAAACAGCAATGAAATAAGACAATGAACAATAACAACAATACTAATGAGAGAGTGTACAACAAAAAGGTGAACAGTTCACATGTGGTTGCTCACTGTGGAACACCTGCCAATAGGGAATACCCAATTGCTCCCTCTGCTACACTACATTACCCAGAAGGGATCTCTTCCCCCATTCCCAAAAAGTGATGTGAGGTTGTATAGAATAATCCCTGGGTCCTCCTGCCTAGTGCAAAAAATTAGATTTGTCCTTGCTGTAACCAGGACAATGTGGGATGAGGAAAAGAGGCATAAAAATTCCTGGAGGTATTATGTCATCAGTGACCAAGAAAATCTACCAAAGTATTTTGCAATGATTTGCTCCCATGCGAAGGAAGAAAGACATCTGCTGAAGAATTAGTGTCCAGATGGCTACTCCAAGAGTTAACAAGATGGCTTAATCAAATGCTAAAGGTGAAGGATGCTAGAGCCAGAGCTGGATTAATTCATATGTTCTCAAAAGGCTGCCAATGACTAGCTTGCAGAAGAGCCACTTGCTTAAAGAACATAAAAATATGGCTTGCTACAATTCAGCACTATATAACTCAAGGACATAGTTAGATGAATGCTCAAGAAAGTCACCTTTGTGGTTCTGTAAGTCAAAACCAAAATCATATGTGAACATGAACATCATAGAATCTTAGAATGGCCTGAGTTGCAAGTGACTTTAAAGATCATCCAGTCCCAGCCCCCTGACATGTGCAGGGACACCTCCCACTAGTCCAGGTTGCTCAGAGTCCTGTCCATCTTGACCTTGAACACTTCCAGTGTTGGGATATCCACAAATTCCCTGTGCAACCTGTTCCTGCACCTCATCATGCTCACAGTAAAGAATTTCTTCTTAACATGTAATCTAAACCTACCCAGTTTTAAGCCATTTTCCCTTCTCCTATGAGAATTTGCTCTTGCAAACAACTAGATAGTCATTCCATGCATCTTGTAACTATTTGCTCTCCATCTTTCCTGTAAATTCCCTCAGGTGCTGGAAGGCTGCAATTAGGTCCCTCTGAAGACTTCTCTTTTCCAGGTTCAACATCTGCAATTCTGCCAGCCTTTCCTCATAGGTGAGGTGCTCCACCCCTCTGGTCATCTTGGTGGCCTCCTCTGGGCTCACTCCAACCAGTCCATGTCCTTCCAGTGCTGGGCATCTCAGGGCTGGATACAATACTCCCAGTGGAACCTCTCTGGACCTCCTGGTTGTGCTGCTTTTGATGCAGCCTAGGATGCAGTTGGCTTTCTATTTATCTGTCTTGGTTTCATGCCACTGAAACTCTCTTGGATAGAATCAGATAACTACAATGTCCCTAACCTCTGCCAAGGCCTGCCCCAAATCTCTGGATCAATTGTAGACTAAAGTAACCTGTGACTAGTTCCACACATTTTATCTAATGCATTTTAATACTTATGGAAGAAATGCCAAGAAATTCTATGAAATTCCTAACTGTCAGAGAAGAGATCTTCAGAAAAGATAGCTTTGGTCTTACAAGAACATTGAGTGGGTTATAAAAGTAAAGAGTAGGTCCAAATTATTTTATACACATATGCAAAAACAAAGTCATAAAAGCATTCATCAGTATTTAACTAGACAGTGGGGAATACAGAGGATGAAAAGATATACCACGGCCTTGCTCAAGTGGTTTGCTGAAAGCAAAAAAGTACTTTGCAGTATCTCTCCTCTGCTTCCTAAATCTAACATGTGCTGGGAAGAAATTTTGGGACCTGCAATTATTATTGCAGCTGCATTCAGTAAAAGAATCCCACCAATATTTCCAGGATGTCAGTGGAGAGACACTGATTGCCATGGTCAAGCAAGCATCAGGAAGATAACGGTGGCTGAGGGCTCTTTGTCTCAATAGACAATGTTTTAGCACTGAAAGTGGTGTCCTGAAATGTCATCATAGGTGTGTGTTAGGCAGATGGAGGAGATGGAGGAGAAACAGGAGCCTTTTCACAATCTGCAGTGGTAGATTGCAGATTGCAGCCACAGCCATGGATCCAGGGACAGAGACAGGAGTATCTTTGTCAACAAGACACTTTCCTCACAACTGTTCATCCAGATGATGCAATGGATTCAATGTCAATCCCTTTCTCTTCTCATAATCAGAAGTGGAAGTAAACATTCAGTTTTCTGTGGTAGTTGTTTCTTTTGTTTTTTGAGGGTTTTTGGTTTTATTAAACAGCAGAAGGAAAATGTTATGAATCAGTAAAAGGCTTTTGTGCGTGGAAATGTGCAGAAATTCACACCCTCAGGACTTAAGTAATTCACTCTTCAGCTTCCCTTCAGTGAACAGAATAAGGCTGGGATGTAACAAAGTTATTATTTATTAACAGCAGCAGCAAGCAAAACACTCACGATATGTGGAAGTAAATAAAATTGGTTAATTTTCCTTTTTGGGTTAGTAAAATGTTACTTCACTGTGTTTCATTTTTGGCTGGCTTTCCTCCTTAGTGCTGACTCAGTAACAGGTGAGCCAAGGATGGATTTGTTCCATCATATATTTATGACTCCTCTTCAAAATTTTCTTGAGAACAAAGAGACTTTTGTTTTTACATCTTGATTTATAGTTGACCCCTTTCATAAAAACAAAGTTGTTTTCCAAAATGTCACTAACTTCTAAGTAGCACTTTGACAACTTGATGTCTTGCTTAAAGAGAGCTGTTTCATAGAAATAAATTTTCATTTTTTGGCCTGGATTTTCTTATTTTTTGTTTGTTTGTACGTTCTTTAATTTGGGGAGCAAATGTCACTTCCCTTCTTCCACCAGCTTACAGATTCCATCACAAATCATTATGAACTATTATTCATTAGAAGATGATAGAATTGTTTTGAAATAGAGGGTAAATCAATCCATTAAATAATATCTTCATTTTATTTTGTTAGAGTTAATAATTTTCCATTTTCTGTGAACATAATCCTTTCTGGTTCTGTAGGATACCAGAATGTCCAGCTTAATTATACTCAGCATGACATAACTGAGCTGATATGGGGTGAGAAATATATCCTAATTATCAAGCCACTTGAACAATTTGATCTTTATAATCAATGCTTTTAGAGAATTCAAAGATTCTTTGATTCTTTTTCTAACAATTTCTAATGCTTGCTCTAACTCAGACACACCATGGGAATGGCTGTAAAAAGAGATATGCAAAACAACTGACTCAGTCTGAAGCATGCCTGTTGCAGGTGTTGGGTTAAGATTTCCCTGTTGCAGTGGGATAAGTACATTTTATTCTGGTCACAGACTGCACCTGAAAGGAGGCAGGCACCATTAAATGCCATGCAGGAGCCTGAGAATTGTCTAGTAATTGCAGTTGTAGGTGGGTGAGGAGCAGAGTTTCTCAGAATGTTCACGATTAATTGGAAGGATTGGCCTGATGCACTTTAAGACTGTGTTAACTTAGCAGCCCAGAAAGAGTATTCACCTTCAGTGACCTCCGATGATGAGATGAAAACTGAAAAGCACAATTTGTGCTTCAGACTCCCTTCTGACTTTTCAAGACTGACTGAAGAAGGATAAGTCTAAATGTTTTCTGCCAAAATATGCAAATAACAGTGAAAGTCAGAGTAATATATTTATGGGTTTGTAATTTGTTCATATAAATTTAGCTTAAATAGAGTGCAGTACGTTAGGGAGTTCTGATGCACAAGTAAAAGCTGGTTTAAATGAAAATATCCCATGCAAAGCAATTATTTGAATTTTTTTTGTTGTCATCATCATCATCATCATCATCATCATCATCATCATCATTTCTGAAATCCTGTTCTTCCCCTAGGGTTTCTGATGTTCCATACTTGTAAGTGGGCTTGGTATAAGAATATCATAGTGGTGGGCTTTAATTCCATCTATCCTAAAAATACTCAAATCTATTTTTGGATGTATTTTAACCATCTCCTATGCATGGTTGGTTTTTGGATTGTTTTTGTCTGATTTTTAAAAAAAATTATTTACTTTTTAGGGTGGTTTTGCTTTGTTTTTTAGGTTTTTTTTTTTTTTTTTGTTGTTGTTGTTGTTGTTGTTGTATTTACTGGGCAAATTTCCAAACCCTCAGGAAATGTTAGCTTATGTGGGTTTCAGTTCCTAAAAGTGTTCACATGTGATCACTTTTAGAAGCACATGGTTGGCAGCAGCCCACTGGTTTCCGATTCAATTACATCAGCCATGTTGCACTGCTTGGAGCAGAAAAAGACTTAACTCTGCATTTCCTGACTTTGTACCATCCTCTAAGATGATGAAAAGACTGCAAGATCTGTACTAATTGCATTTTCTGGACAAATTTTCAAAATTGCATTAACTATTCCCTCAAAATGTGGGACTTTTGCATTGGGCTGTGGAAATTGAATATATAACTGCACAGTATCCAATCCCTCCAATAAGTACAATCAGTGTGATGCGGCCAGTAATATGCACAGATTCAATGATCATTGCAGCTGAGATTCTCCAAAAAGTCAGGCAGCAGCGTGTGTTTAATGACTGAGCAAGACACTGGGAAATTGTCCAGATTCTTTAATTTAAATGTCTCTTTCTGCTCTGAATTTTGAAATGGACAAGGTAGCCATGAATACAAATAAGTGGGGGTTTTTGTATAGTTTTGAGCATAGTATGTTCTGTTTACTACGTGAATATACTGTAGTACCAGTGACACTGTGGTATTCCTTGTTAGATACAAAGAATTATTATCTGGCTGATATATTAATTTCTGTTATATGTACTGTTATTAAAAAATAATCTGTTTTCAAGCTTTAAATGTATACCTTAAGAAAATAAATTTATTTATATGTTTACATATGGTTACATACAGACACACACACATATAGAGAGAAATAAATTCATAATTTAAAAATGCAGTATAATTAGAACTGCAAAATCACATAGATATGAAGAAATCATTGTTACTGCATTTGAGATGTCTAACCATTACAATACATGAATGTGAAAAATAAGTCTGTTCTGAAAAACAATGAAATCAGTGGAACATAGAGTACAATTCTGCTTGGTGACATATTATGTTCACCTCAAACTGTAATTCAGACAATTATGGAGAAATTCTAGCCACAGTAAAACAAATGCTCCCTATTTTGGCCTGCAGATTTCACTGCAATGTAATCAAAAAGGCAGCTTTTGTACCGGGGTCTTTTCCAAGTATTTCTTTATCGCCTGTTAAAATTGTGGTAATCTCTGACTTAATGCGCTTTCGATACATTCTGTTAGAGGCAGAATGACCTTTACCACGTCATTCAAGTCAAAGATGTTATTTTAACTTTGTTCCTGCACTCTTTGTCCCTCAAAGGGGTACAGATACAGTAGTTTTCATTTCCTATTTCTATTCCATTTTCTGATTGCCCTTTATCACATGTCCTCCTGTTCAGTACATTAAACTGGTCTTTCTGGGAGCTGGATCTTGAAACTCTACCCTGTTTGAAGTAATTTAGTCTGTCCACTAGGCCCCTTTCCTTTTACCATTATACAGAAAGTTGATTGTATTTAATAGCTTCTGACTATTTCTGTTCATATGCAATTAAAATCTTTACACATGTAAACAAAGTAGATGAAAAATTTAATGTAAAAATAATTTTTGTGACTAAGATAGAAATTTTATGATTAAGCTTTATCCATCACTTGCAGTATTAGAGGTGGTGCATATTTACAGAAAACTCTCTTGTGATGTTCTGTCAATGAAAAGAGCTCTGATATGATTGCTGGTTTAACTTTCTCCACTCTAAGGTACTTTGTTATGTGCAAAGGCAATTTAAAGATAGCTAAAATGAAAAAAGCACTCTGATAAATTACAGACCTGATTCATTTCCTTGGCTTTGTTTATTCCTGGTTTGCAAGCCCAGAATTGTCACAGCAGGACAATAAATGAAAGGATCATTGGAAGACCAAATGAGTACAGCACTAGATGAAATTTACTGTTTTTTAAATAGGAGGCAAAATACAAAGCAGGAAAAGAAAAAAACCAAGAAAAACCTAGCAAAAACCCCATAACCCGAACCAAACCTACTGCATTAATGTAGGCAACACCTCTTAAAGACAAGAAATCAGTGAGGGTGCTGACAGTATTTCTTCTTGTAAAGCATGTACCAGATTTCACAGTCTGAGTTTTGGGTCAGCTATTTTGACATCAGCAAGTAGTATGTGGTATAAATGATCTTTTGAGTAATTGACAGCTCTTTTCCCTGCTTCTGTTCTGCACCACCCAAGGAAATGCAGAACAGAGCACTGAATATCAGTTAATTCAGTTTAAGTTTCTAGTGTTGCCTAAATTTTAGGCAACGTATGTAATATTGTGTTTAGCCATATGTATTGGATTTCACACAGGACTGCTGTATTTATGTAGACCATACTTAAAAAGACCAGAAAAAAAATGTGTCCTGGATAATAATATTTTAAAAATATTAATAAAAATATCACTGGAGTCCTGGAGTGATATATTTCACCTCAGTCCACATCTTGTATTACTGTGTGGTGAGAAGAGAAGGCCGTAGCATTACCTTGGTCTCTCAGGCCTGGTGATAAAACATCCTGGTGATGGTTAAAAGCTGGGCAGCAAAGTTGCCAGTGTCACATTTGAAGCCCAAGAGATTCAGAACAGGCAGCGTAAAGGGCCAAAAGCAGGAAAATTGGACGGACAAATGATCCAGTCAGCCCTGCTGCTCAGAAGAGTAAGTTAGAAATGAGGTGTAACACCAGCACGTGTCACCCTGGCGTTGTCTGTTCTGAGGCCAGGCACCGGCTAGCAGACTTTTTTGTGAGCTGAGCAGTCTGCAAGGCTTCCAAGGAGTCTTGGTACTCCTTGTGTCCCTTGCAGAGCCACAGCCAGCTGCTGTGGGAGACTCTGCTTGGCACAGAGCTGGCACTGACAGATGCCGTGAAATGTATTCTCTCCATTTTTGAGTCCCACTGTACAAAGTGTTAGACCAAAACCAGATAGGGGACATCTTTTCACTCCCACATTGCCTGTGTACACGATACACCTATTATGAGATATGATATGCTTCAGTTTTATACTCAGGCTATTCAGTCAGACAGAAATTTTCTGAAAGCAGAGTCTGAAGAATCAGATCTTGATTTGCTGTGTTGACTTGAAAGGAGGTAATTGTGAAATACAATTTCAAGGAGGTACTGCAGTGTGGAAACCTGCACCCCCATGTCAAGAGACTCTGAGCCAGAGCAGAGTGCTAGTGATTTGTTGCACATGGACCCCTGTCTTCACTTTCTTAGCCTTATAATTAATCATAATGTTTTTACTGTAGAATATTTCTGCTTAATTTACACATTTATTAAAAGAACAAAGCCATTATTTACTGGAGAAATTTAAGCATATTAACATGCTACAAATCCTAGTGATAGTATGGTGGCCTGGTGTCAAAAAATACCTTCTTCAGGAAAGGTGGAAAGTTTTATGCACTTAAGTTTTTTCTATATCTCACTTAATCTCCCTAGCAAATATATTTTAAAGCATCTCTTACTCATTTTAATTAGTTCATTTTTATTATAATTTCTGCTGGCCACTCAAATTCATTTTCTGTAACTTTCACAAACATTCACCATCATACTGCTGTAGTATATTATTCCTATGAGTTTTCAGAATACTGGAATTTTATGAAACTACCAGTCACTTCAGTGTTTTCAAGAGGCAAGTGGAAAAATATTTCTGGTATAGCTGTTTAGTACACCATTATATCATATATAATGATATATATCATATAGCACAGTGCACGACGTTATCAAATTGATGTAAATTTTAGCAATACATTTCTGTATTTTTCTGATTAAAAGTATTTTTCCTCATTGTGTTCCTGGTGAATCATTAATTTGTCTCATAGATTTCTAAGACAGTGTCAGGACTATTTTTTGTGAGTACAAAAAGTGGAAATTTAAAAGAAAAACCAAACCACAAACTCTTTTTTTTAAGCCACTAGAAATTAAATTTAGTCTTAATGATACAGAAAGTTTGATAAAAAGATAGATTCTATAAAGATCCATTTTGCCTTTTCAATACTAATTACACTTTCAGGTAATGTTTTATACTTTTTAAAAACTGCTTATGTAATATATGCTATAAGATAAATTTGTTGCTGGAATAAATAATTTTAACACCATTGGTTTCAACAGAGATGCAATTGAACTGTTGAATTGAACAATTGAACCTTGTCCTTTTAATCCTTTCTTAGAGAGGTAGAATCAAAATTAATATCTTCCCAAATATAGTTTGGCAATTAAAAAAAAAAAGTCTCCCTTAGGCTTACTCTTGTTCAGGGTGAGATATTTTCAAATGGATTTTTTTTTTTAACCACTGCAGCACCAGGGGACACAAAAGGTTGTCATTATTTGCTAGACAGGCACTGATGAGCTGCTGAAAAGGAACAGACAGAGAAGCTTCACTCTGTGAACTCTAACAAGGTGTAATCTATGACATGGTATAAACTTTCCTTCACAGCTTTCTTTAGGTTTTTCTGGTGACTGTAGCCTCTCTCAGTACAGCTTTCTGTACTGAATTTACAGACAGACACAGGGACATCAAAAGAGCATTTGAAGAAACAGTGTTGGTAATCTCATTGAGAGGCTTCCTATTCCTGACTCTTGAGGTAAATGTCTGGATGCTTTGCTTCTGGAAATTCCTTTAACAGAAAAGTTGGAGCAACTTGTGTTGAACCACGTCCAGCAAAACCTGCATAAAAAGACTGCAGTGCAAATGAAGGTGGCCGTGACTATTGTGCTGAAGCCAGCTCTCCTGGACAGAGCAGGACTGCACTCAGATGCTGGGGCCAGCTTTTCCCTGTTGTGAACGAGTTATCTCATTTTTTCACAGAATGAGGAATCCCACGAGGCATTAATATTTAACATTCATATCACCCTGAAAGAAGACCAGCAGGCTGGGAGGAGAAGCTGTCAATGTGCAAATCTTATGCTACTCTCGTACTGAGGGTACAGGCAGTTCAGTGTATTTAATTGTAGAAGCTGTGTTATAAATCTTTGTTTCCAGCTGTTAAAGTGCGCTGTGAAGAGCTCAGGCCATTTGCGGTGAAGTTTATTACTTTTGTAGTGGAGCAATAGTAAGAACCTAATCAGAGCTTTAGATCATATAAAGGCTCCACTGAAATACTGATTGATGCAGTACTTTTGGGAAATGTACATCAGATGTGCATAACTTTTGCAGACTTTTCAGTTTTGATGAGGTCAGGGGACTGGTGGGGAGTACACAGACCTGCACAAAAGCAAGCAAAGAAGGCAAGGCTAGTGAGCACAGAATAACCCTGCCACTAATAATGTGAGACCACAACACGACCACACATAATGCTTTGGTAAAAGATTCTGGCTTGTTCAAGACTTAAAGGTAGTTAGCAACATATTTGTTTTGTTTTATTTTTTTTTCCTTTTTTTGGTTGCAGTTGTTGGTTTTGTTTTTTGCATTTTTTGTTTATTTTTGTTGAAGGGGTGGGGGGGGTTGATACTTTATAAAATGGTAGGTAAAAAAATGTGTCTTTGGACCAGGTTGTTTGTGCAAATGCTTTTTCCATGTTACTACCTCATGAGTGTGAGGTTGGAAGTGCTGTGCCTTGCTGACAAGAATTCACACTTACTCAAACCCCTAAACTGAGCTTTAGATATTACTGTGTGGAACAATAGCAATGCCAGCACCTCCTGACTTTTGACACTATGACAAAGCCTCCAAATCTGACACTGTTGGGCTAGTATTTATTTTAAAAACCCAAACAAACAATTGTGAGATTACTGGATTTATTATGAAGGGAGAACTGTGTAAATATCCAGGTAATCCTTTGCCAATAGAAATTTAGTGAGTTTGGGGTTATTTTGTGGTGATTGAAAATCAGAAGATCGTGGTGAAGCTTTGTAAAGTAATGATACATGCCCAAAACCAATAGAAAAGAAGTCTGCATGCTGCATTTAGTCAAATTCCCCAAACCAAACAGGCATGTATATTTAAAATATTTAATTGAAATAACAAATTGCAGACTTACATGAAGCAGCTTCTCTCTTTTGCTAAAAGGTACATAAAGAATTTAAATGAAATCTTTTAAACTATTCTTCTTTCTTGCTTTCTCTGGTAGCTCTCCTCCCTGGGGAGAAGCCTTTGTGTTTAACTAGAACAGATTAAGAATCCATCTCTATGCAAATCTTTTCTATGCATAGTGTTTCCAGCCAAAATTTGATTTAATAAAATGTTTGCCTGATTCCAATTTGTATTCATCAACATAGTTCTTTCTGAAATTATATAAGGAGTATTTTATAAAATGAGATATTTAATGTCCATGCAGCAATGAATTAGAGTTTATCTTTCAGGCATCAGCAAATCTAGCAAGGGAAGAGCATTTACTAGATTTTGTAAGGTTGTTTTACTCGCAGAATGATGAAGTGGTAGCAATTTCTGCAAGTGTATTCTCTCTGTCTATGCCAGCACAAGTGATTTGGGAAAAATATACCTGCATTCATCCTTGTTCCAACACTGCAGCAGCACTACAGGATAGGGAGGGCACATATATTTAGAGCCATCTTACTCAGAAAGGTTTAGAATCTTAACTCTGCTAACTAGTACATCTTGAAGTCCAATTTTGATGAAGACAGGCTATCGCCCACTGAGTGAGGCTTAAGTCTGCTTTACCTCTCAGAAAACAATTTCATTTTATTCTGAGAAATCCAATTTTTCAGCAAGTTCTATTACAGAAAAAAAAAAAAAGAAGGGTTACTAGACAAATTCTGTCTAGTAGTTAAGAGGGCTTTTCAGGAAAACTATTTTCTTTCTATTTTCATTTATATACCTGAATGACTCCCTCAGAATGAATGCAGTAGTGTTAGTGGTTGCACGGCTACACAGTAAGTAAACCTCTTACTAATAGCAAGGAAAACCTTTAATTTTTTGGTCATTGTATAGGCTTTGGGCTCTTTGGGCACATCTGCATGCAGGGTACATCTGTGCAGCACAGGATCTGGGCACTAGCAGAGGTCTCAGGTGTGCAAGCATAGTGTCACTGAAGGTGTTGCACTGCACTTTTCAGCAGACTGAATTACCTGGAGAGAACTGATCAGCCAAGGTACTTGTACTGGTTTTGACTTTGGAGCTAGCTTATCTAGCACAGGCTCAAGTTTCTCTGTACCCTCCACACTTGAGACATACTCTAAACATGCTCTCGAGACATACTCCAAATGACCCAGAGCCTAAAAAGAGAAGTCATACACTCTCCATCCAATTCTATCACCTTTCTTCAACAGAAATGTTCAAACAACTCACGTTTTGATTTAGTAGGTGCCTAGCTGGTTGTCTGCACAAGGACTCTCATGACTGCAGTTACAGTCGAGGTCTTTTGAGGCTTTTAAAGCTCCAAGCAAAGCTGTATTACAATAAGAGTGGCAGAGAAAAGGGCAGAATCAACTTGCATATGTGGTATAATTCTTTAATTTTTTTCTTTATTTTTAAAGCACTTATTTCCTTAAATAAATATGATTAGGCTACTCTGAAAATGTTGTGGGATAGCATTTTTTATTTCTTTTAAGGAAAGCAAATTCTCTCTATTCCTACATGTTGCGCGGTGTAATGGCACACAGCCCACTCAGTGGGTAATTTGAATGAACAGCAGGCTTTAAAATTACACTAAAAGGGCTGTTATACTTCAAGCAGGGAACATTTTTATTACAGTCACATTCTTGACATCCCACAGGATGCATATATGTTTTTTCTTCTCTATTGATATCAGACCAACAGGCAAGTAGCTGTAATAAATGGGCACCTCAAAATAACCGTGAACAGTTTACAAATACAGGTACCTCTGCTTTTTGATGCTGGGATATTTTGTACTGAGAGAAAGCTCTATTTTATGCTCAGGAACTGTACCATGAATTGCATGCGGGAAGCCTCATCACATACAATCAGTGATTCAGAGTTTCATTTAGAGCAGACAGCTACCAATGGCATTATTTAACCCAGTGAGCAGGGATTTGTGTAATGGGGCTTTCCAAAAGTGTTAACACAGCAGTGAAGGGAGGTGGCAGTTCAATATTTTCTATAAGTATTTGACCTTTTATCATGCTTTGGATCTTGATACAGTCTTAGCTGCTTCCCTCTTTCTTTGGAAAAAGACTGGCCATTTTTTCTGTAGTTATGCAAGGACTCAAAGATGGTAGACCTACACCCACATCTTTAATCTATGTTTGCTTTCTCACCTCATTAACTCCCTCCTTCCTCATCCTCACTGTCTCTTTCCATGTCAAGGCTACAGAAGCTGTAGGTCATTATAATGAACTGCAGTTCATTAGTGATGCTCTCACAACCATGGAAATTCTTTTGTAAAGACCTCCCACCCATATAAAGTGAGATAAAAGACTAGGAATTTCACAGTGTTCAAATGATAGTTTGCAAGATCTCTATCACATAAAAAAGAAAACAAATACACGTTGTGATTCATAAAAATGCACAAATTTTAATGCACTAAACACAGGGCAGTGAAACTGCCTACGCATTTTTTTAATCTTTCCATGTGGCTTAGGTTTTGTCTTTACTGTCAACTGATATGCAGCACACACATATTCAAGAGAACTATCGATTGCTTGTGGGAAGGGCCAGTGACCATAAAGTTCTCTAGGAGTCAGCAAAGTCTATTCTTAGCACTGCTACCAGTGGAGTAGGTCAGCTTGGACACGTGAATTCACCTCTACTGTACTCACTACAGTACTATGATGTCTATCTGTCCTTGGGTTATGATCTGATATGTAATTGGGAAAGCTTTGATGCCCCTCTTATTATTCATGTTTCAGAGTAAGTGAAGAACGTGCAAACTCTGCCTATAATCTATTCAAACTTGAGCAGTATTCTAAAAATTGAAGGTCTATAGGTTCAGTTGCTTGGTATACTGATTAAAAGAGTAAATAACTTCTGTCAATGAATGGAATTCACTCCAAATGAATAGAATCTCTGCCAAGAAATTTTGCCTACCCAAAACTGTCCTTTGGGATGTTTTCTCCTGATACCTTGGCTAACATTGTTACAAAATTGGCTTTGAATTCTGTAATTTCCACTAAGCAACCCTAGTTTTACATTCTCTAAGACAGTTCATAAACAACAAAGAAAAATATTAGTAAATATTTTAATTATTTATTTGCTTCATCAAGCTATTTAATAGTGCTTGATCAACCTACTTAAGTATATTGTGGTTTTCTGGTCCGCTGTGTCAATTCCATGTTTTTGTGTGGCTAACAAATTTACTCAAGATTGTGTAATACTAAGGACATGCAGAGCCATTCAGAAGAGAGACTGTGTTTGCAAGGAGGATAAATGGGTCTGACATACTGGTTTCTGCAGGGGGCCCACAGTGACATGATGAACAGGGAAAAATGGCAATTGGTAAGAAGGATCAGGTGTCATTGATGCCATGACATTTTATGTGGCTTTACAGATAATTCATAAGTGTGTAGATAAATGCCAGCAGAGGCTCTAAAAATGCTAATACATTTCACAGAGAAATATGCAGTAAGGATCATGGAGAAAACTGAAAAGTCATTGAAAATTCATGAAAATTAAAGGGCAGAAAGAAATATTTCCATCGTTCTGGAACCCTACAGAAAATTTAGCAATAAGGTGACAAGGGGGAATCTGACAGTAATACTGTTAACGGGGTTTTTAATTCCCATTATTTACACAGTTTTCACCACTGAAAACTAATGCAACCTTTTTCTTGACTTTGGTTGGCAGTAAAGAATCTTAGAGGGGAAGGGGTGGATCCCTGTAACATGAGGTGGCACGAGGTTCCTGCCATTGCTGGTACAAAACTTCCTGATCTCCTCCAGGAGGAAGAGTAATCTGCTCAGGTTTCACTCTGGCAAGTGTTAGCTGAGCAAGCTGCCCTGCAGAAGCAGTGAAGAACACAACATACTTTCTGCACAGATTGTCAGAGCTGCTGTCCTAGCCTGCATGTTCTAGTCACCCAGGAGATTGTACTTGCTGGCTTGCTGTACTTGGTGCTGACTTGGCCTGCCATGCTGGAACACAGACAGGTGGCTGTGGCAGTCAATATCTCTCTTTCAGCCTTGACAGGTAAAAAATAATTTCACTTGAACAGGTAAAGGGCAGAGTTTCTTCTAGCTAAGAGGGAGTAACCTGTAAAATCATCAGCTATTCTTGGAAGCTGAATGGAACACTGCTTGTTAAAACATTTCTAGAGACACACAGGATCTCTGTAACAACAGAAATGTTGATGAGAGTGTTGATTCAATGGTGTAAAGGGCTGACACAGTGGGACAGGGAAAGTGAAGCACATTGGTCTATCACTCTATTCATGTCAATGAAAAGAAATAGACATGTTCTTAAACTTGCTTCATGCCAGATGTCTTATTCGGGGTCTAGTTTCTGGTTGATATTGACTTAAAAGGTTTGTTCACTGTGTCAAACACTGCTGTAGTATTTGACATTTCATGACATGCTGAGGAGAGCAATCCACCTGGAGATCAAGCAGTGAAAAACCACAGGGCTCAACTTAGCAGATGCCATAGGCAGATACATGACTCTACTTCCCACTGTGAATATCCTCAAGAAAGAGGTGAGTAACATCTCTATTAATTTACTGGCAGCCATGAGTAACAGAGTTAAGATCAGTGAATGACACGTAGTTAATGTCATTCATCTATGTTTATTAAGTCAAAAGCTTCTCAACTTTCTTCCTTCAATGAATTTTCCTTCAGGATGCATGACTGATTATAGGTCAAGCACACTGTGGGGTTTAGTGTGAATAGTAATCAGTAAATAGAAAGATTGTTCTTAACAAACAAATTTATATACAGAATATTATGCCATGGGTGCTTATGCAAATTAATAAAGACAGAAATACTCTGGTTTTCTAGAAGGTGTTCTTAACCTGAATTTAGAGATTTTACCAACTTCTAAAAACATTCCTAATAACAGTAAATATGGTTTATGGATGTCTAACAGATCTTAGTTAGTTTTTTTCTCCTCAAATAAGTTTAATGTGACCCTTTTTATGCTTAGAACAAAGAAATCTTCTTTTCCTCTGAGAAGATTTCCTCATTCTTATTATGAATGCCAGCAATATTTTTTATTTTAAACTATCATATTAAATACTGAGCAGTGCTACACTCTCTTACCCTTTCACAGAAAATCAGCTTAAAAGCAGGTAGCAGTCAATTTTCAGTGACAATTACACTCTCCCCTGCACAGCCCAGAAAGGTATTAGAGAATGCACTCAATCTCTCTGTTTTGTCTCTTTTAACCACCTTTATGATATTTGACATCCCAGAAGCCAGTGAGGTTTAAAACTTGTGTTGCTTTGCCTGTAAATCAGCAGCAAATCTCTTGCTCTCAAGTGTTCAGAAGCAAGTTCTGGAGTTGTGACCCTCATACAGACAATAAGGCAAAATTATCTTCTTGTTCCATTCCCTTCATCAGGAATCAGGTTAAAACTTAGAAAATTGTGGTTCAGAGCAGTACAGTCAATAATGGAGATTGCAAGTCAAAGAGGTGTCTAAAGGTAATTGTATTAATCTTTTGAGATGTGAGTGAGAAAGACTGGCTGAAAGCCACTGAAAACTAGCAGAGAAGAAAGCCACACTATGAAATCTGACAATGTTTTCTTCAAACTACCAATTTCATTTATAGTCAGTAAAGAATGATGCCTTGCAATTTATCCGGACTAGCTGCTTACTTTTATTGCAAGCTAAGAGCTAGGCAGGATTTTATTGCAACAATAATTTTTTAAATTTATGTGTAACTTTTGTGTGCAACACAAAGTTTCCTTAAAAAAAAAAAAAAGAAAAAAAACCCCAAAACCAAAACCAATAAACAAAACCCCTAAAAGTCCACAGCTAGCAAAAGCAGCATTTCATCTGTCAACAGGACCTAAAAATAATACAGCATAAGATGCCCCTCTCCAGAAGAATTGTTTTCTCTACAACACATGGTGACACTGGTTGTCAGGTGAAACTTTGCCATTTAAACATGTTGGGTAAGGACCCAGCTTTCTAATCCAATCAAATCAAGAGGTAGTCCAGAGTCCCTTCAACATAAATGAGAACCTCTATTACACCCAAGAAGAACTTGGTCCCATTATCTCATGGTTTGGGTGTAGACCACTTACAACCTGATATTTTACATATGCTTTAATCACGTTTGATTTATATGTAAGATGTAATTCTACCAGAGGTAGTCACCTGCTCCAGTGCCTTGAAAATTGGCTATGATGCAATTAGATGAATAGCAAAAATACAGTAAATAATTTGATTATTATATTTTTAAAATTATATAGTTGATGGTTGATGGTTGATAGCTATCTTTTTTTCTGGGTTACTCAGGTTCTAAGCAGTATGAAAGTACTAAAAATACCATGAAAATTTTATGCTTCATTTACAAAATGGTGGGAGTTGCCTAGTATTCAGATGCAGTGCACAAATACCAAATATTGCCTTTATGATAAACTGTGCTGTACCTGCTGCCATATTCATGGGAGGAGCAGGAATATAATTACTGCACCAAACACAGGGCATTAAAAGATCCACTCCTGACAATCAGCTGTCCTGGAGAATCACTCCTAATAATAATTTTTTCTAAGACTAATTTTTACCTGTTGGAGAAAAACTCCAGTAAATATTTCTGATGCTAAAATCTTTTGCAATGTCCTCCATACTGATGAAAATTGAAGACTTTCTCATTTTCCAATGCCTTATGTAGGCCATGGATTGAATTTTGACTCAAAAGCTGCACTTTCAGTGCTCATGCAGGTTTGTGCTAAATGTGCATTCAAGCTTTAGGCAGCTCATGTTTTGCTAACTAAGCAGATCTCTTGTTCCTTAAATGCCGTCTCTAGCTCGGATGGAGCACAGAAACCTGACAATCACATAAGACTTGCCTAAGACTTTTCTTCTTGAGGGAAGCTTGTAACAGCAATACGCTGGTAAAGCTTTGTGCCCTTGCCTTGTGCAGTTTCACTTCTGTGCAGTAACAAATGATGCACACTGTATTTTATAGAGTGGAGCTCTCTGGTGCCACTGGGAGAAGGGAAAACCTTCACTGCAAACAGACCCTGTCCATTCTGCCCCACGTTCACATGCATCAGCATCCACAGTAATGCAACCTCCCTGCAGCTTAGGGCAGGAAAATATTTACCCAGCTGTGCCTCTGCTGGCCTCTGTGGACCTGACCTGGGTGTAGTTCTGGGGGATTCTCTGCTGGAAATCTGTCTCGCCTGGCACACCTGAACAATGCCAATTAAAGCAGAAATGTTACAAAACCCTCACTGAGTGTGGTAACTGCCATGTTAGTTTTTAGCAGAGATAGTCAGGGAAAACTCATACAAGACTCTTTTACAGTGAATTATAGCATGACAATTCAGTACTGTGATTCTGATCAGAAAAACATCATGGTGGTTTTGGTGGAATAGAACCTAGGTGGAAGCTGTAGAAGTGCACATTTTGTTTCTCAGGGAGGTACATATCTCCAACCCGTACATAAAAAATTTCGGTTCTTTGGACAGGCAAGGAAAGAATGAAGACAGGCTACCCTATACTTTTATTTGAAATAAATTCAGTTTTGGAAAGAATCAGCATTTTGAAAAAGTATTATTTCAACGTTTGAACATCCATGCTGTTGGAATACTGTTGCTGTTGGTGCAAGAACTAGATTTTCCCAGACTTGTAATATGAACTGAGTGATTGAAAGCTGTGGCAAGTCATGACTCTAAAATTCTATAGATGCTTGCACTGTTTTTAAGGAAAATTGAAAGATGTGTTCACAGTAAGGATGCACTCCCTGAGGACTGAGATCTGTTAGCCTTTGAAAATTATTTAGAAGCCTTATTCTTTGTAAATACAAGAGCAATGTGATTTATTAAATAAATGGATCTGGATTCTGAACCCATGCTACCATGGACAGAATCAGGAAAAATCCCAGGCAAAATCCCTGAGCAATATTGTAAAATTTATAACTTGACCTTTGCTGTGTTGCAGTAATTATGCTACAATTTTAAATTTATAGCACAATTTTAAAATTTTCAGATATTAATTAGCTTATTCTCCATGCACACAGGATTAAGATATTGCTGAGAAGCAGTGACAAAGCCAAAGGCAGGGTCAGGCTCAGAGAGCAGGCCTGCAGCACATGGTTTGTTCCACAGCTTGCTGCCCGGGAGCCTGTGGAAACAGGGCTCAGGATTAATCTGTAGCAGAACTGCAAGTTAATGCAAATTATTTCCTCAGGCCATATTTTGCAGGTCATCATGTATCCTAATACACACATACTCTGTAAGACACACACATAGAGGAGAAACATCTTCATTTCTGTGTTCAATAAAAGCATTAACACAATAAATGAACATTTCATAAAAGCAATCCAAACAAATCAATTTTTAAAAAGCAAACAAAATATATTTTAAATGCCACCAAAGGTGCCATTTAAAAATTATCACACCAGCTGTAAGAAGCTAGCTGCTCAACTGGTCAGTCACAGCAAGCATAAAAGCTGAATCCTTTCCGTGCTGCTGTGACAGGTTCTGGGTGCCACCAGCCCTGCACAGGGCAGTGCTCCTCAAGATGGGCATAGAGCCCTTTTATGTCACTGTTGGCTCTGCTACGTGTTCACAGCTGGCTTAGAGGAACCCTAGTCCTTCATATCCCTGCTATTTGCTTATAAAGGTAGCATCTCACAGATCACACAATGTTCTGATCCACAAGGATCATCAAGTCCAGCTCTTAACATACATGTTGTGGGATTGAGCCCCCAGTGCTGGTGATCAAAGCACCATACTCTAAACAGCTGAGCAAATCTTGGGGTCCACACACCTTCCCTGGGGATTCACATGGATTCACAGAGAGACCCTGAACTTCTGCTTCCTTTCTGCAGTGACAGTTCAGACGTCTTCAATGGACCTCACTTCTAGCCTAGGAAGAAAGTGTTAGAAGCTGCTTGAAAAATAAACAACTGAAGGAGGCACTGGATTTTGCATTTAGATTTTTCACAAAAAAAAAGAAAACGACCAACCAAAAAAACCCAAGCCCCCCCACCAAAAAAAAAAATCAATCCCCAAAAAACCCCCAGAAACCAACCAACCAACCAATAAAAACAAAAAACCCCACCACCACCACCAACAAACCAACAAAAATTCACCAAAAAACAAACAAAAATCCCCTCCAGACAAACAAAAAGACCCCCCAAAACCCCCTCACACCATTAAAAGTGGAGAAAACCTCCTAATTTATGTTTGTCCATAAACCTCAGGAATCCTGTTTTACAGTGCTGTCAGAAAAAAAAAAAAAATCTGACCTGTTTCAGATGAGTGAAATTCTCATGAGCTATGACGGACAGAAGCTATTTTTAAGGCACATTTTTCTTTGTACTGTTTTTTGGGGTTTTTTTGTTTGGTTTTTGGTGTGGGGTTTTTGTTTTTTTGTTTTGTTTGTTTGTTTGTTTTTGGTTTTGGGTTTGGGGGTTTGTTTGTTGTTGTTGTTTTTGTTTTGTGAATAAATATGAGACCAAAGGGATTAAATTTCCAAGTAATAAAAATCAGCACAGCTCCGTTGATCTGAGTAGGGCTATGCTGTTTTTTGCCCTGGGGATTAGCCTCACCAAAGGCTTTGTAAGCTTTTTTAAGTTAAAGAGACAGGCTTGTTCTCTGTTTCAGTGCTGAAAGAAATGGAGCATTGTGAGCGCGGGTTAATGTAATTTACAGCTTTAAATGATAAGCTACAGGATGTTTGGAGGCTTTAGAGACTAATTGTAAAAATCTACTACACTGGTTGAGAAAACCAGAACATTACAGCTTCTGTGTATATATGCCTATACATACATATATTCCAGGATTATTCAGTAGGTGGCAGTTAAAAGCCTAGATGAGCTTTGCAGTCGCCATTTAGGCAGAGCACTGGCACAGGCTGGAGTCAGTCCGCCCGTAAGAGCAGAAGGAGGGAGGCTGCGATCCAGCCAACAAGAGCATTATCCAGGATACTTCCCAGGTACCGGGGAGCGGGCGGGCGGGGAGCGGAGCGCGGGCAGCCGGGCGCGAAGGGAAGCTGCAGGCGGGGAGCCGCAGCCCCCCTGGCTCAGACAGGGGCTCCTTGCTGGAGGAGGGAGCCCAGGGCAGAGAGCGAGAAGAGCTGGTGCAATGATAGGCAGAAACTGAAGAGCATTTGAAGCTTTCTGTTCCTACACAGGTAAAAATTTCTTTCCGTTGTTTTTCTACGCTACCTTGCACAATAGGCATAGCTTTGCGTTGAATTTCGAGGTCTTCATTTTCTCCAGCCAAAACCCACAATGCTCACTCTGGCAGAATTTCCTCTGAAGTCGATAGAGTTTTGCCTGAGTTACAACTGCAAGATATGCTCTAAGCTAATATCTTATGTAGAGAACATGGCATGCTGTAAACTGGGGCTAGCAAGGAAGTCAGATGCTGGTCATAGACAACTGGCCAGTTAACTATAATTTTTCTGTGTGCTGGGATGCTAGTAATGACCTTTTTTTCAGGCTGTCTTTCATTAAAACTCAATGTGCTGGATTTTGCCCTAGTTTACAGCACTGCCACTGCAGTGGCTTAAGGTGAGATTAATTTTTTATTTCTTTCAAATAAAAGCTACATTTTAACTTAACTGATAGGAGAATGAAGAAATGTGGAGTGTGAATAAAATAACACAAGGTGTTTCTTTCTCCAAGACAGATACAACTTTGCAGCATCCCACTGACAGGCAGGATTTATTTCTTTTCAGTAGATTGTCCCTCTCCCAACTGAATGAAAGAAAACAAACCATGAAAGACCATTCTCAAGTGCCTGAGAGCTGCTGAATTCAGATTTGATAACACTTTATCCCTTGCTATCTTGCCCATGAAATGTGGGATGCTCTATATGCTGCACCACTCAGACACAGAAGGGCGAGCACAGAATGGAGCAACAAAATTGCATGCATTTTAATTTTAAAGAATCTTCTGAATGTCCTGTTCTCATGAGTTCCTAGTGAGTGAACTCATATGTGGCTGTTTTTAAATGCACACACCTAGGGCTGGGTAAGCTGTGTACAGCCATGTACACCCCACTCCTCTCGAGGCAAATGAGGCTGATGAAACTGATTGCTGTTGTATCTTTGCCAAGCTTTACAGTTTACCATTATCTAGAATGTTTGCAGGTCTCAACATATTTAATTCTGGCTTAGAGGGCTATCTTGGCTTGCCCCCCTCCCGCTCCCTTTTTGTGCTTTTCTGGCTAATGGACTTCAGTTATGCTCAGGAGCTGCTCTCTGGGGCCCATCTGTCCTTACTAAATGCAGTAGTGCCCAATTAATGCAGAATGGGTTTTGTGCCATTGTTTTGGAGCTATGAAATGCGATATTCCTCCAGGCTTCATGCTCTCTCTCACACCACACACAGCATACTGAGGCTCTTGCATGAAGAACTGTACAAACATGGAACAAGTTCTGCCACACAGCTGCAAATCAATGGTCCCATGGATCTGGAGGAATGATTGTGATGTACTGCTATTTATCTTTATTCCGGGTAAGAGAGAAGAATTAATTGGTATAAATGAGTTGTAAATACACTTAGGCTGGAAGATTTCAAACCATTAGAGCAGCAAGGTTCTTAAATTACATTCCAGTTGAAGTAATATATGGAAAGCATTTAAAATACCTTTTAGTTGTAACTTGATGGAAGGGATTATGTGAAATGGTTGCCTGCAAAGGCAAAGCACTGGATGTGATAATCCAGAAAGTCTCTTTCAGTACTGAATACCATTTTGACTTTTCTCTGAAAGTTGCCTGCACTAAAGAGTCTCTTTTCAAGTGAGTCAAGGTCTTCAGAAATACAGTTGTCCACGTATCTCACATCAGTCAGATGAAATCATATTTCTGCATTGTGCTGCAATATTGTTTACACCAGCAGACTCAGAAGCCCTGATGAACCTCCGGCTGAATAATATCCCTTTCTCACAATGCAGAGCTGGGCTCTTTGGAAGTTGATTGGAGTTCAGAGGCTCCTTCTGGCCAAGTGGTCATGATTATATTACACCAGCATTGCAGTCTCTGTAGTACCAATAAAAGTAGCGGACTATATATAAACTGATATTGCTCTTCCTGAAGCCGTTACTAGCACTGTTTCTAGTTTCCTTTGAGGATAACCTGACAACTTTGTTTTCTGGATTTCTCTTGTGCTAACCAGCACAGCTGCCCAGGTAAAGATCCCAGCATCATGTGTGAAAAATCAGACTTGGATTGTGACAGTGTACATGCTATTGCTACCAAAAATATACTTTTTAAAAAAATGTGCAATAAACAATATTCTGGTTCAAAGATGCTCCTACAGAAAGACTGCATTGAATTTCCTATTCCTTTTTTCTCCCATTCTTTATGTTTATAAATTTATGGGTTTTTCTTTTTTTTGTGGTTTTGATTTATTTTCTACCTTGGATTGCAGTCAATTCACAGTGTTCCTCAGTAATTCTTCTGTAATACATAATGAGATATTTGAATGTGCCCTCTCCCACACTTAGTGTGAGTATCAGGACATATGTACATGTAAGCTGAAACAGTATTCACTGTTTTGTTTGGTATCTAGACTGATTCTAAATGTTTATTAATATCCTCTTAATATTTTATATTACTAGGACTAATTGAGCAATAATCAATATTAAATAGGGGACAAAAAATGGCAATTTTGTAAAACATGGATATTAGCAATATTATTTTCTCTTTTAAATGACTAATTTCCAAAAATGTACCAGGAGAAAATATTTCTGGAAATTTTCTTTTCCATTTGTTATTTTAACTTTAAATACAGATATTTCCAAGTATCAGTAAGCAGATACTTTCACGGCATTTTTATGGTGACATTAAAATTAAAACATGCATTAAATTATCTTACCTTACTGCTGGATCAGCAGTGCAAAAGACCCCCTGAGTGTTAATGCAGCTGTACATACTAATTGAAGCAAAAATAGTCTAATTTGCCTTTTTGAGCAAACCAGTATTGATTAGTTTTCAACCACCAATATCAAAGTATTGATAACAGAGTAATTCTTAAGATGGGTATCAAAGAAAAACAAGAGCAAAATGTAAAAAAGTGTGTGTCAAGTCTGTGACAAATGCACTTTGGACTCACACTGAGGTCAGGAGCACCTCCTCTTGACAAAATAACTTTAAGTTGAATATTAAGCTTCTCTATCTGAGATTGAAATTAGTCTCTCTGGGTATGCAGGTCTGCAGTATGCTATGGCAGGAAAACCCAGTCAGCATCAGCCCGACTGCAGGTAATGAAATTTGTTTTAGTTGAATCTGAAAAGGTGTCTGAAAAGTGAAGTTATGTCAGCCTTTCCATTCCTCATTCAAATTATGTATATATTAAAGAAACTATATGAAAAGGGCAAATCCACACCTGGACTGTAGTTGTTTCCTTCCCAAAATACCCAGTAGTCCTTACTTAAAATTAATCTGAAGTTAAGAAAAGATCTCTTGCCCTTTTTTATTTTTACTTGTTTATTTTTATATTCTTCCCTGAAAATTTAAGCAGACAAATTTTATCTCTTCTGAACGAGTTAATGATTTAAATCATCAAATATTAGCTACTATCAGTAACTAAAGTATTGTGGTTAACCCAAATAAATAACATTACCACTTTCCCAGTCTGTACATGCAAAGCTTATGTGTTACTCGGTATGTTTTAATCTTCACAATATATTTTTTTAAATTTTTTTTTACTATTACAAGGAAAAGAAACACGAATCTAGAAAAAACTACTCTTAATGCTAAACCTACCTGTCTTACTTCAGAACTGAAAATATTGCAAGCTGGAGTACTGAATATTCATAAACAATCAGAAAGCTGCTATTACTATATTGTACTCCACAGTTATAATTTAATTGTTGGTTTTCAAAACACTCTGATCTGCAGAAAAATTTCAGTGGAAGAACAGGCTTCTTCCTAGTGTCTGGAAACACATCAACAACTGTATTACATTGTTTAATTAATTACCAGGGATCATTTGGGGTTCTGAAACCCACTGCATTAATCTATTCCTAAGCTATTGCCCAACAAACCAGTGGTAAAATGTTCTGTTTAAGCTATTCTTTTGAATGGGATATTATTTGGGCTGTGAAAGACCATCAGAAATATTCCAGTGGTCAGGATAGAAGTCTAGCTATCCTTCCCAGCCAGACAAAGAAAATTAATGACAGGAGTTATATCATAAAAAGAAGTCAGAAGCACTTAACCTTTAATAATTTTGCTTCTACAGAAGATTTACATAAGTAGTGTCAAATTAACATTATGGAATTGAGAACTACAGTGAAAGGCAAAATGTCCACCAGTCTTCAGTGTTTCCTCTGCTGAATGGAAAAGAGTCTTCTGCGAATGTACTATTCTTCTGTGCAAATGTACTTATTTAAATGGAAATAGCTTGTTGTCTATGCTGGGATTCTTATCTCAGAATACTGAGATTTATGAATCTCACAATATATATAATCATTGACAACATGTAAAATGATTGCTTGGGTAATGTTATTTCTTGGCTTCGGTTTTGTGGGTTTTTTGTTGGTTTTGTTTGTTTGTGTTGTTGTTGGGTGGGTTTTTTTAAGTGCTTAGTACTTTTCCATTCAGGAAAACTTCCATTATCTATACCATACCATTATCCATAAGTCAGAACCTATTTTTTTCCAGTGGTGAAGCAGAAGTTCATGACAACATGTAAAGTCATCGCTCAATAGCAAAAATTATTGTACTATTAGAAGCCAGGGGGGCTGAAAATTCAGAGTGAGTCTCAGATCCTGCATTTGCAGGAGTGACAAATTCTGGTTTCTAATCATACTGCTCTGTCCAATGGCATTATGTCTTCTTGAAAGGCACACATACAATGTTGTAAGTTGATCTTTCCATCTTTATTCAGTTAAGTTAAATCTATTAAAAATTGAGGAAAAAGCTACTATATTTGGTTAGTTAATTTGGGAAGAAGACTTAAAAAAATCACTTCCAAAGGGAGCTGAATCCAATGCTGTTGTTTTGACATTTTTATTTCTATGTGTGCATTAATGCCTACCTAACTACACATATGGGAAGTCTTCTGAGTAATTTCTCTCTGAGTTTTGATGATAAGCACTTAAAGATTAAGACACTGGTTTACCAAAACACTCAAATAGGTAAGTCAATGAAGTAGCTAACATGCCTAAAGCAAAGCCTGAATTTAGACAGGAACTGTCATGAAATTCTCCCTTTTAAATTTTAAGATTAACCAAACCACTAAATAGGAAGTAACAACCAATAGGACACCTGTGCACCCTGAATAAGCTTAGCATAATATTTTTGTTTCTGCACAGAAGTGAGAGGTTTTTTAATGTGGTAAGTGTATTCACCTGTTCAACCTGGATGAATTTAGCATAATATTTCTGATGCTAAATGAAAGTAAGGTGGGATTTTTTTTTTCACATGGTAAGTGTGTTCAACGAAGCTGAATCTTGTTTTACAGTAATGGTCCATTAGTACATATCTGTTATTAAAAGGTTATTTCTGGGGCAACAGAGCTCTCGGGCAACAACAGAGCAAACAATTTCAGTATCCCCATGTGTAAAGCTCTTTGTTGGATCAGGTCCAGCACCTTCTGCATTTTTTGCTCATGAACCCTCATCAGGGAAGGGAATCAATAGCTCCTTTTGCGTCATTCATTCTTCTGCCACCAGCCCTGCCTTCTTCAACAAGCAATGACACTTTAGTCAAGCCTAGTTCCAAAAACTGTAGTTGAGAACAACATAAATAAAAAGTGCTACTGCATTTATGCAGTGAAAAAAAAAAATCATGATTTAGACTAGCTGATCATCAAGAAGCAGACTTTCAAAAAACATTTTGTTCCACGTGAGAATCAAAAAGTTCTTTCCATATGGATTAGAACCCCATGTTGTAGGAAAAAGCTGTTTTAACAGTTATCATTTGGTCTTTAACTGTGTCCAACTTTCTGTTGACTTGAAAAGACCAAAGAATACAAGTGAAGGAAGAGAATGAAAAAACAAGTCTTATATTAAAATATGAAGGCACTGGAAGTAGGAAAGTCCCCATTCTTAAAGTGCATATTCATTAGCAGATACGGTGAAAATACTCCCTGAGAAATGCCTCTTTATATGCACAACAAGAAAAAGTTCCTTGCAGAGCTCTCTTTCCCTCTTTTATATAAATACTGTGACATTTTTCACCTTTGATATTGGGAAATGGACATTAATCTCAGAGTCCTGCTGAAATGCATCTTATCCATAGCTACATTCTTCACCTTGCACCTTGTATCTTCCTACAGTGGTGTCATCACTGATAGCCTCACGGACTGTTAATTTAAATTGAGGCAAGGTTTTGAACTAGATGCATGCATTGCTTGTACTTTATTGGTTTTTCACAATAACAATGCCAATAAACAGAGACATCGCCTTAGAGCTTAAAAAAAAAAAAAATCCATGACTGACAAGAGATGGTTTTATCTGAGGAAAAAAACCCAGGAAATTAATACACAGCATCTGACAACTGCTGAATTTCGTATCAGACTGACATCTCAGTAGGACATCATAAGACCTCAAGAAACTGAATCAGTTAAGATGCAATCAAAACCTCTGACTCCAGAAAGCAAAGGCAACATCACACTGTATTGTAAAATGAATGCTACACTAAAAAATATAATCTAGTAAAAAAAATCAACTAAATTTACAGTTTGTGACATTTCACAGTAGTCTAACAATGCAAACATGGTGAAAATCTTCTGCAACAAAACCCAAGATGGAGATAGGTTGGTTTTTTTCTGTGCTTATTTTCAGACATAAACTGGAAATGTTCACCAGCTGTGCGATTCTAATCTCATATTGCTCTAAGGGTAGATATTCAAGTAGATTAGTTTTCAGAAGTTATTTTTCAGGCTTCCTATACCTTTTGCTTGTTATTGCATATTCTATCTACAGCTTAAATACAAACATGATAGGCAAGTCATAAATACACTTGACAAAAAAGTTAGACTATAAAAAACCCCAATTAATGATAAGCAAGAACTGTGCAGATCCAGTGGCTAAGTACAGGATCAGTGACATTGATTTAGTAAATGCCAATATACCCAGATATAATTAATTAATCAGACAAAGAACATTAGGAGTTTAAACTATGAAGAGCATAATCTGTAACATGAGTTACTTTATTTTAACATTTAAAATGCATATTTTTTTCCCACTATATAATAAAAAAAGTGATTTTATGTCATAATTACTCAGACCTTGAACTGTTTCCTTCCGTCAGAAAAACATTTTTTCACCTGACATGTCAGAAATATCTAGGGGGAGCATGCAGACTAACATAAAGGTCTGCAGCTGAGTTTGGACTGGAGGCAGTGGTTTGCCCCAGTGAATAGCCCATCAAGCTCACCTGCAGTGGCTGAACTAGAGCAGCTCCAGCCTTGTGCTAGCAGTGTCTACAGAAAACATAGCTAAGTCTAGAGAGGTAAAGACTCACTGTTTTGTTGACCTTTGCAATCAGACAGTTCAAAATGAAGGGTATGAATGTATGTTATGAAAATTGCTTTGGATTTTCAAGTAAGGGTAATGTTGATAAACTGACACTTTAGAGGATGATAGTAAGCTTTCACTGGTATATTTTGAGAAAGTAGAAAAGGCAGCAAATGAGGCTTCATTGCAGAATAAGTCCATTCTAACAGGTAAAGAGCTAGTATTTTTTTCTGTGCAGCTTATGAAAGACTTGTTTTCGGAATCAGAAATGATCTTGTACATCTGAAAAGTCAGACTTCTTTAAAGTTCATTTTTCCATAGCCTTACTGGCCATAATGCCACAAGCTGATGAAATAATGCCGTACTTTATTTTGTCCTCCTATGTTTCTCAGTTAACACATTTTAAGACAAAGGAACATCAGTAAGGTAAGAAGGTGGTCGGAAAAGCATTAACAAATTAACACCTGTGTGCAAGTACACCACATTCATATAGAATGATTGTTGCTGCACGAGCTTCTGTGACCAGATCCACATAGAGAACACAAAAAAATTATGAAAACCATTTGGGGAATCCTTTTCACCAGTGTGATCATAAATACTTGCATAGGTTGGGAGTTTTTTTGTTTTTTTTTTTTTTTTTTTTTTTTTTTGCTTTGTTTTGTTTTGTGTTTTGTTTTGGTTTGGTTTTGTTTTTTGTTTGTTTGGGGTTTTTTGTGTTTTTTTTTTTTCCCTGTTTTTTTCTTTTTAGTTCCTGAGCAGGAAAATTTTATAAAAATCTGTAATTTTTATTTTGGCAAACCTGGGGATCTTTACGACAGACAGACCAAACATCGACTGAGGTTGCTGCTCCTTTGCAGTCACCCAGGCTGGAGAGAAACAGCTCTGTAGAGAAGGTCCTGGAGCTCCTGGTCATGGTCACGGTGATGTCCAGCAGTGGCCCGGCTGCAGCCAAGCCCCCCCGTGCCCTGGTTTGTATGAACAGGAGCATGGCCAGCCGGCCGAGGCAGGTGATAATCCCCCTGTGCTCAGCACTCACGGGACAACAGCGATGTGGCTTGTCCGGTTTTGGCACTCCCAGCGGGGGAAACATCGATAAACTGGAGCAAGTGCAGATGAGGGCACCCGGTGTCCAAAGCTGCTGTCCTGCTCTGCAGGCTGAGGGACCAGGGCCAGCTCAGCCTGGGCAAGGCAAAGTTCAAGGGACAGCAAAGCGTAGCCCTCAACGCCTATAGGAAAACCATCAAAAAGGTGATGCAGTGAAAAGGTGGAGTAAGTCAAAAAGGTGGAGTTATGCTCTACACAACAATAGATGCTGGGAGGAAAGATAACAGGTATGAGTTGAGGGAGTAGCTTAGATTAGGTATAAGAGGGAAAAATCATCCTCATGGTAATGTTGCATTGGAGTTTGTTTCCCAGAGAGACTGTGGGAAAGATTGGGGATTTTCACATCTGTGCAGGATAGAACAACCTTCTCTGGTGTCATGGCTGACCCAGCTGTGATGAACAGTCTGGACCAGAAACCGACTTGGGTCCCTTCCTGCTGGAATTATCCTTTGATTGGTAATTTCTATGGTAATTTCTAAGGAATATCTGCAAAATCTCCCTACACATTAAGTTTGCTACTCTTACCACTGTGAAGTTTTCCTATTGTCTTATGTGAATGTCTTTTACAATGCAAGCTCATAAACTCCTTTTTTCTTCCACTACACTCTTAGTCTCTGCAGCAACTTGCTATGTTTTGAAGATTGTTACCATGCTATTTCAGGACCCCTTAGAATTTTTCTTTGTGCTTAATACTTCAGGCCATTAAGTGCCCCATTTCAATTTGTTCTATCTTTTAGGCTACCATGTGTGTCAGTTTTCTTGGAGATTTCTGAGTATGTTTAGAGTATGCAGTGTAATAGAGCAGGAGTGCACTCAACTAGCTTTTAAAATTTTATTTCTCTACTCCGTATTTCACTTATTTTCTTAGTAAAAGTTTTCATAGTGCATTTTTTTCTCCTAATCCTGTTGTTCCTAGGCTACATATGGCTGTGCAATGCTTAAGCTGCTTCTGAAGTGGAATTTGTAGATTTTGCTCTCTTGCCTTTTTACATACAAGAAATTATTAAAATATAATTCTTATGGTAACTCATTCTGTGCAGTCATCCACAACTGCAAGCTCTATGACTGTTCCAAATTTGCATGTCTGCAGTTCTTACATACAGATTTATTCTCACTGGAACAGTATTATGCTAGCTTCTTCTCCTCATTTTTTCCAGCTATGTTTTTCCCTTGCTTTTTTAACATAATGAGCTGCTCATTCATTTTGTTTGTTCCTCAGAGGCTTTTACCTCTTCTATAAACATATCCATGAGCATTTTTTCTGAGGCTACCTTTTCTTTCCATTCCTTGAATCCTGCTGTCAGAAAACCAATTTTGCTCCAGTGCCTCAGGATGAACACTCTTATTTGTCAATCTTTCCTATATTTAAACAAGAGTGACAGTGAATGTAGCACAGGAGAGATTGAAGGGGTGAAGCTGCCTTCTGCTGAAGCCAGGCTGGGTGTGCAGAGCTGTGGCAGCCCTGCACTTTGCCTCAGGACCAGCATCCCCAGTTGCACTGGTAACTCTGCCTATGATATGGCAGATGAGGAAGCACAACTCCGTCATCCAATATATTATGTAAGGATGGATGTTTTCAGCTTACTCAGACATTAGAATCAGGCCACTATAGGATGCCCTGTACAAGAAGGATAACAACATCAGGATATGCTTGAACAACCAATTGAAGACATTAGTGCAGCATGCTCTGCTGTAGCTTAAGCCTAAGTGGCATAATGAGCATCAGCATCAAAATGCAGAAACAGAAAATTTGGCATGAGCTTGCAACTGGAGTAAGGGCATAGGGGATCCAGTAAGTTCCACTCCTCTAAAGCATCAGTATTGTCCTGCTGCTAGACAGGTAAAAGGTAATGTAAAATCACCCCCTGCAATGCAGTCACTCCTTCCACTGCATTGAAGGAATAGCTTGGAGGCTTGCTTTCAAAAGGAAAGAAATTCGCTGGGTTGTTCTAGATTTACTGCTACCCAGGCAAAACTACAACAGGGAAATTTAATCACTTGGCGCCATTAAAGCACTTGGGCAATGTTCCCTATAAAACCTGCCCATTTTCTTCAGAACAAATACAGAAGCAGCAAATTTTACATTATTTTCCACATGTACCTCTTATATATATTGCTTTGGTCTGAAAAGTCACAATACCCTATTCTTTCTTCAATTTTTAAGTTTCATTTTTATAATGTTTATTTGCTTAAATCTCACTAAATACAGAAAGGCTTGTATGTGCTGTGTACCTATTGAGCTGCTACTGATGGGAGGACAAATGAATCTTCACTTTATTTCAATGAATTCTAAAACATCTACAGCTTGTAAACATATGAATATTTTACCATTTCTGTTATTTAACAATTATTTCCATATTTGTGGTCCTACTATACACAGATGGGTTTTGTCAAAGGGAGCTGACTGCAGGAATCACAGAATTTGTGACCTTTGACATATGCCCTTGCCAACCCTGGCAATACAAGCCACTAAAAATGCTATGGCTGTGTCTGCAGAGCCTCTCTAATAAGTATAGCCAGTCTCGTGTCAAATATCATCTGCTGCAACATAGATACTGGAATAAAAAGGCAGACTGAATGTGAATAATCTGAGTTTATCAAAATTTACTCTTTGACCTGAAATGCCAATGGCAAAACACACTGAAGTGGGACACACACTCCCATGGAGTTAAAAACAAAGCTCAACAAGTGCTGTTGCTGAATAATCTACAAATACATCTTAGTTGTTACTCAGAACTGTAGTCCAGCCATAGTGGTGATAAATTCCTTAACTACTGAAGAGCTGGAATATTCAGAGTAATTGACTATCATACACCTGTACAGTGATCAGCTTTGACTACTATTTTAGATCTATTTAAGATATAGAAGAATAATTCCCTTTCTACAATTTGTTCAGGCCAAGGCCTCGTTGAAATTCCCAGATGCAATTTTTTAGTTTTGTGAATATTAGTCTAGTAGGAAGAATACTGAAACACATGATGTTAATTAAAAATCAGCCACGAAGCGACAAAGATGGTAGTTTGCTACCAGTCCAGAATGGATTGCAAACCCTAATTTACTACTGAAATAAATTGTTATGTAACCCCCTACAAGACTTCTTAAATTAGTACAACTAGTACGCCATCACTTACATTAAATTTATTTCTCTTATTGGGAAAGATATCACAGCATGCACTCCACACTTGTATCTGTACTAATGTCTGTCTCCTTGTTTTTGTTGTTTTCTCTCCTAGGTTTTCCCCTCTAGCTGAGCAAGTGACACACAGAGAAACATGCCTGAGCAAAGCAATGATTACAGGGTAGTTGTGTTTGGAGCTGGAGGAGTGGGAAAAAGTTCTTTGGTCTTGAGGTTTGTGAAGGGCACTTTCAGAGAGAGCTACATCCCTACCATTGAAGACACCTATCGGCAGGTGATCAGCTGCGATAAGAGCATATGCACTTTGCAGATAACTGACACCACAGGGAGCCATCAATTTCCAGCCATGCAACGCCTCTCTATTTCTAAAGGACATGCTTTTATTTTGGTTTACTCTATCACCAGCCGGCAGTCCTTGGAGGAACTCAAGCCAATCTACGAACAAATATGTCAGATTAAAGGAGACATAGAAAGTATTCCAATAATGCTGGTGGGAAACAAAAATGATGAGAACCAAAATCGAGAGATAGAAAGCAGTGAAGGAGAAGCCATGGCTAAGAAGTGGAAATGTGCCTTCATGGAGACCTCTGCCAAGACAAACCACAATGTGAAAGAGTTGTTCCAGGAATTGCTAAACCTGGAGAAACGCAGGACTGTGAGTTTGCAAATTGATGGCAAAAAAAGCAAGCAACAGAAAAGGAAGGAGAAGCTGAAAGGAAAATGTGTGGTGATGTGAAATTGCACTGTCAGAAATCAGCTGTGAAGTCTCATCTGACAAGACTCATGTAAACCCATAGACAGCAAACAACCATGCAAGATCCTATTTATTAGTCTCTCTTTTAAAAGAAATACTTGGAAATGGAAAAAATGAAGTACTGTGATTGCTATAAAAAAATGGAAAAATAAAAACGTGTGTAGTTTCACAATCAATAAATTAAATCAGGAAGAAAACAAAAGATGTCCCAGGATACCTTATTTTGTAATTTACAAAAAAGAAGAATTTCCATCATTCACATAATAGGAAAGATTTGGAAAATCAACTTAATATTATCTGCATTTGCATATAATCACAAGAGGAAGCAATGTATAGTATCAGAAGAAAAACCAAGAAATGGTAGTGAAGAAACCTAGAACATACAAATACATGCTGGACGGTGTTGGTACTAACCATTTCCTTCAAGAACGCTGTGGATGAACAATTCTATGCCATTTTCATTACTGACTGGTGGGAGAGTGTGCATAAGACAGTCTTGGATCACCTGAATAAATGATCTATTGCACAGTAAAAGGAAGTGTGAAGTTAAAAGGGACAGATATTATCTCTATCCCCCCAGCATGATACCTCTTTCTAGTGTGATGCAGTGTTTAACTGAAGGTTGTGGAAAAGCCAATCCCTGTAAGAGAGTTGGAGATCATATTTTCTGGGCTCATTGCTTCAAGGATGACCTGAGTTTCTGGCCGAATATCTTTCAGAAGAGCAGACATTCATTTGCGGAGAATGCCGGATGGAATGGTGTATGTATAAAACCAGAAAGCTTCCCCAGGGAGAACTGACTGGGTAGTCCCCAACGAAAGCCTCTGTCATAAGGAGAGCCTCAGTTCTAATGCTGCTAGCAGTTAAATGAACAAATGGTGGGGTTAGTGAATGAATGGAATGTCTTTTGAACTGGTGATACCCTTGGAGTGGGGTTGGCATAATATACAAATTATCAGTTTAGCTGACTGATGCTTCTTCACATTACTATATTAGGGTTAGAAGGGTTTGTGTTCATGCCCTATGAGATCTATTGCCTTTATATTGTCTGAAGTATTTTATATTTGCCCTTTAAACTCATGATTTGGACTGCTGTGGCTATTTATGGAACCAAATATATATCTGAAGTTAATGCCCACAAGAGTCTCTAATATGGGGTTTCTTTGGGATAAGCACTACAGGATCTGGAATATTAAGGGTTGCGGTCAGGACTGTGTTATAATGCAGAACATAAAGTTCAGAATAGAAAACACATTACTTAAAACTGTCAGGAGAAAGTGCTCTTCTCAAAACCTTTGAGAGGGGAAAAAAGAGAAAGAATTGTGAGCTTTCTTGGATGTCTCCCCAAAGTTTTTAAAAAACTACTGTGAATGACTGAAGTATGTATCCTAGTGATGACAATGGCTATCTAAGATAAAATAAGCACATACCATTTTTAAAGGACACGTTAAAATTGCATAAGTCATGATTTGTACCTTAGGAACTGCTTTGAACCAATAAAAAGAGCCTACCATATTTTTAGTAAATGTTTATGTCAAGAAACATGGGAAAATGAAGTTGAGTACTAGTATTATTAGCCTGCATGCTAGTGCATTATAAATATCTTCCAGGGGATGCTCAAATGCAGTGTTTGCATTAAAATTTGCTACCTTATACCTTTCAAAGTTATTGCTTGCTTATTGTCCACCTTTCTAGCAAATGTGCAGATATTGCAGAGGTAGAGTAATAGTATAAACAAGAATTGCTACTAGCACTGTCTGGAAAGGAGCACAACTTCTGTCATTCAGTCAGAAGAAATTCTGGCACCAGTAGAATCAGATGTGAAACTCCTACTGATTTCAAAGAGAAATTTTTTTTGTGTTTGTTTTATTGCATTAAGGAGAGGAAACTGGAAAGAGCATGGAAAAAGCTAATGCTCTTCATTAAAAGTAAATTCCAGGCTCTTTACACAACACTCTTTCTTCATAAATCTCAAAGCACTTTGCAAAAGTGATGATCATTTTCTTAACTTCTCAGGTGGTGAAAGTGAGGCACAGAGAGAGGAAACAACCGCACATGGATTGTCCAGCAGGATAGTGACAGACCCAGGACAAAAACAGATCTCCTCTGTCACAGTCCAGTGCTCATTCTTTGTTTTGTCAGACTGTCTCTTCACATTCTTAAATAGCTCCTGAAATAGATAAAGAAGCCTGGTCTGACCTATACAGCCAAGTGCATCTCTCTTGACAGTCTGTCAATAGATCAAAAGGTATTTCCAGATCAGGGATACAAAACACTTAAAAGCACTATGTTTAGTAAGACTTTTATAAATGTTTATACATTTACATTTTGTAAAAAAATTTTGCCAGTGACACTCAAAGTCACAGCAACGGATTCCATGGATGAGGCTGGAAAACAAGAAAAATTATCAACCTTGAGGCATGATGGGTCACATACAGAGGTCAAAAGTAGAGAGGTTGCCCTCAGATGCTAACACACCCGTGCCAAAGGTCATCATGTGTGGCACATGCCTTAGCAGCCAGCATAGAATTATGACAGAATCTCAAAGAGAAAAATAAAAGCTATATATAGAACCTTTTAACATTATTGCTTGAAGTGGAGGAATTATTTACTTAGTAAAATATCTTGCAGAAGTACAATATAGGGGATCTGAATTACTTAAAATGTACTGACTGCAATGATATTACAGGCTGAAATTTAGCCCTGGACTTTTGTCTTTTTTTTTTTTTTTTTTGAATGTGCCTCATAGCAAGAATAGAATAATTGTATAGCAAAGATGGAAATAAAACAAGTAGCTGCCATTATTAGGCTTCGGGACCATATTCCTTTAGTTCCCAGCTGACTCCTCACCTGCTACATAAGAAGCCATGAAGTATTTCATGGACTTGCATGCATCAAAGCAAGGCCAGAACAGAAGCAATATTACTCAAGGACCACAGATTCAAAAGAGAGCATATTTTATACCCTTGCATTGCCATCATAGTTTCTACTATTAGATTTTACATATCTCGCATACATGTGAGCTGGTTTAAAATGTTTGTTTTGCTACATATAGAATTATTTTTTTTAATATGGAAAAAAATAAGGTAGAACAAGAAGGTATAAAGCTTTATTACATTTTGTGTTTTATTTGGGAATGTGGTATCACTATAATAGCCTGTTTAAAATGTATATACAAAATATTTAAAACATATAAGTTCTACAGTAAATTTTAGCACCCAGAAAACACAATTTAGACAAAACAAATCTTTAAAATGCATGGATTTTATATGTAGATATGAAATATTAAGGTATATTGTTGTCATGAAAATGTGTTGTTGCAATTTCTTTAGCAAATATTTTGTTTTAAATCTGAATAGGAAGTAATTTGTATCTGATAGTTTCCATGTTTGTGGTGATGTTCTAAACATTCAAAATAAAGTTTTAAATCTTAACACAAGTTTGGAAGAAGTCTTGCTGGTGCCTACATTTTGTTTGTTTCATATTATATATTTTTTAAAATTGTAACAGCAATTCTCTAAATCAAAACAGACTCTAACATGTTAGGCAGTGTCCCAAAGTCTCCAGCTATACAAATCAGTTCAGAGAGAACTGGAGCAGTATTACCTTACCTAATACTTCTTCTATTATACTCTGGCAAACACACAAAGAAATCTACCTTCATAAACAAACAAAAACAACAACAACAAACCACCAAAAAAACCACCCCAAAACCAAACAAAACCAAACCAACACAGCAAACTTATCAGTGGGTACTCCTTTTGGCAAGAAAAAAGCAAAACAATTCTGGAAGCTAGACTATATTTTATTATGTGCTTTAAAACAATGGCAGATAGAACGGTGTGCTTGTGAAAAATCAATCCTTAATGTATGGATCCTGCTATTCCTGCTCATTTCTAAAAGATTCCTGATGTTCTTGCAAAACTTCCTACTATTGCATTCTATATTCACCTGTTGCAAAAAATGTCAAAAATAATACTTTGTTGTACTTGCAATTCAGAAGATGCAGCTACAGTTGTTCAGTTTAATAATTATTTCCATATGCAAGCAATAATTCATATTCAACAGAGGAAGGGATCAACAAACAATCCTGAGTACATAGGCACAATGGTAGGCATTTGAACCAGTGATGAAGTATTGAGCATTGAATGTAAATTTCATATCACTATGAAGTAATTGCATTTTTCAGCCCACAAAGCTTTTTATTTTTAGTAAAGAGCTGTCATTAATTCTTATTATTCTTTTTCAAAAATTTTATTTCAATATGCTATCAGTTGCTGCTCTTGGTCCAAACTGTGACACAGTTTATGGTAAAGCAGTGGATGTGCCAATTAATTGTCCTGGGTTTTACACAATACAGTCACTAATTACAGGTGTTTATTATATCATATTCCACAGAAACACCAGAAACACTACCAAATTCCCTTGCTTTTAATTTTTTTCCCCATTGGTTACTACTCCTGTTTCCCAATGGAAAACATTTTCATTTTTAACTCATACACTCATTCAAGTTTGTGAATACCTGTCACCTGTCTATTTCACTGGCAATTTAACTAACGTTTCACCCAGCTTTGAAGAACATTTTCTAATTAATCCATTAACATATTCCATGTAGTCTGGTGTGTCTAAAGTTTAAGTCCACTAAAACTGCAAAGAGAGGAAGAGGAGAGCTTTGAAAATACATATTGGATGTTCCTTGTGAAGGAGGCAGGCTCTTCTGTAAATTAACCAGATATATATGCAGTTTAAAGAAAGCATTAAAACTCCTTTGTTTCATATAATTTATCTTGGTTGAGTACACTATTTTATAATGAGTCACAGAGATCCCACTGAAATCATAATGAGACTGAAGTCTGAAGGAGGAGCTGTTACTCAGTCTGATATATTTATTTCACACTCAGATGCCAACAAGTGGCCCACAATGGATCCTACAAGATCATCTCTTTTCTCAGATTCTCGGATCATTGTGCAGCTGGGAAGGGGCAGGGCAGGGATGCAGCACCCCAATCCACCTCAAAACTCAGATCAGCTTCTCAGCCTCACACCTGGTGCTCAAAAAGCTGTGGATGACAGTGTCTGTCACATGGAAATTGCCACTGAATTTGTACTAATTTCAGTAGAGCAAGCAACAAATAAAGAAGCAGAATTGGTATTCTTCCATAAGGCGTGTATGGCAAATATTTCTTTTAATATGTAAGAGCAGAAAGATTGTTCTAAATTAGCTTTCAAAGAGAGATGGGGTGACCATTGAGGGGCCATTCACCCCAATGTATATCTGCTTTGCTGCAACTTCTGTCAGTGTTATTGTAAAGATAACACTGCCTTTGGAATTTGCTTTCCTTCTTTACTGGCTCAGATCTTGCTGCTGACCAGGATGGTCCTAAAAAATTATTCTTGGCCCATTTATGAATTTTTAATTACAATTAAATAATGCTGTATGCTTAGGCACATGAATTAAAATCCAGATTTTTCCTATAGGTCAGATGTCTCCTGTGCAGTGAGAGCATTGTAACAAAGTAGGAGAAAGTAGGTGAATTATAATTTGGGAGGGGAGGTAGGCCCAAAGAAAATGGGAATACCAGAAGATTTTACATTTTACAGAACTTACTGCTTCTCAGAAATTTCTGAGATCAGCAAGGAGTCCTAAAAGTATTTTCAAAAGAAAAGGCAATATTGAGTGTTCATGCTGAGCTGCACTAATGAACATGGCACTTTGGAACATCACAGTAGGTTCCACAAGGAGAGCAATTACTTCTGCCTCAGCAATCTCATCAGATCTTTAACTCCTTATAAAAGCAACTTTACCCTGGATAACTGACTTACATATCTGCGTAGGAGAACACACTCTGTAGCCACAGGATTTCAGCTCTCTTTTTCTTCCTCTTGCACTAGTTTTGGCTGAGGTAGAATTAATTTTCTTCACAGTGGCTGGTATGAGTGTGTGTTTTGGATTTGTGCTGAACACAGTTTTGATGATATAGAGATGTTTTTGTTGTTGCTGTTGTTGCTGCTGTTACACAAGGCCTTTCCTGCTTCTCATGCTGCATGCTGGTGAGGAAGGTTGGGGTGCACAAGGAGCACAAGAAGCTGGGAGCAGACAGCTGATCCCAACAGACCCTACCAGACCATACGGCATCACACTCAATATATAAAGCTGAGTGACAAAGGAGGAAGACCAGGGACATTTGGGGTGATGACATTTTTCATCCCAAGTCACTATTATGTGATGGGGCCCTGCTCTCCTGGAGATAGCTGAACACCTGCTTGCCCACAGAAGGCACTGAATTAATTCCTTGAGAGGCTTTGCCTGTATGCACAGCTTTTGCTTTACCTACCAACCTATTAATGTCTATCGCATCCCATGATGTTTTCCATTTGTACTTTTACAATTCTCTGCCCAATCCCACAGGTTGCAGGAATGAGGAAGCAGCTGCTGTGGTGCTTACTTGCCTGCTAAGCTGTAATGCCTATTTACTCCAGGCAGTCCTCCTTCCCACTACAGGGAGAGAGACAGATGCCCTCCACAATGAGAGATGACCTCTACAGCCATGAACACCATGCCCTTTTCTTCTACAAACCTCACACTGAATCAAGGCTTGCCTTTTACACTGAAATTAAAAGCCAACCAGATCAACACAGTCTAATACAGGAGCAAGGGAAAGCAAGATAGTTTTATAGAAATACGTCTGTAAGTGTCCAAATAATAGTATCTTCAGATGTAGCTCTAGGAAGTGCATGTCCATGTGCCAAAAAATGGTAAAGCACTGTGTTAGAATAAAGAGGCAGAATTATAGACAGTGGCTTTTCTGGGGATGCGGAATGCAGAGAGAAGGTGAATGTGTTTCGTTTCTTTGGTAATATTTCAGAAGGTTGAAAAAAAGGAGGAAAAAACCCAATAATATATACTTGGGATTATCTTAATAATAAAATCCATAATGTCACAGATGAATCACTCAGAGCAAGTAGCAGTCAATATGAACCTTAGAAAAAGATTGAGGTAAAAGAAAAAGTCTTAAATTCTGTAGTTCCTTCTTACTGCCATAACCATATTTATCCATAGCTGCTCCTCTGTTTCTTTTCAAACTCAAATCTGAATCTAAGACTGCTTAATTCTGTAAGTTTGACCTAATTGTTTCATCATCTTTTGTTACTCTAGTGAAAAAATCTGAGTACCATTTTGCAAAATCACCTTGTTACCCCACTGTGGTAGAGAACAATTTAAATTTGTTTATTACTTACTGGAACACTGTTCAAAATAATGTATTAATAAAGTAATAAGAGTGGTCAGTAAGCAACCACTCTGTTAAATCCTTCCCATGAAAGAAAAAAATCCTATCAGTTATGTAACTACACATAAAATGTGCCCAGATTGTAGATCTGGAAAATAACATGAAAGCCAGATGGATGCAAATCCAGAATTTTATTACGGTAGGATGGGGGGGCTGGCAGGCTGGAGGGAGGGAGGGGCTTGGACAGGGGAAGTGCGTCTGTCTGTCTCTTTTCCCTGCCTCTCCATGTGCTGGGAAGAGCAGTCAGGCAGACTGGCTTTGCCACAGCCAAAGCACCCACTTTTCTGCTAAAAAAGATTTATAGAGCAGAGAGCACCATTTGTGGTATAAATGAGTGATGCTTGCATAACGTTGGCAAGTACGGTGATGTGAGGGGATTAAAAAAATTATGTGAGTCAAAAGTAATAGTAAAAACTTCAGCATTATGGTATGGTCTTCATTGGCTGTGTATTAAGACATGGTTCTGCATCTCTCAGAAGTTACCACATCCAAACATTGTTGGGTCCATTCCTTTACACAGCACCACCTTTAACTATTTATGGAAGCCAAATTATTTAATTTTAAAGAATCAGTTGTAGTAATGAAAACATATTATTCTGCATTATGTAAATGTAGGGAATAGTGTATGGTTAAATGCAAGTTAGTAGTTAAAACAGTATTCAATTTACTGCTGTGATATTTTTTAACATGTCAGTTGTGTTTCCTCAGAAGCTTGAAATTAGTGTTCTTCTACTGGGTCCTAATACGAGTTAGGTTGGGAAAAGAAACTTTCACATCAACATTATTTTCAGCAAGAGATTTTTAAGTTACATTAAATGTCAATTAGAATTCGTAGTTCAACAGAAAAATTTAACAGTCATTTGTAGAGAGAGTATTAATCATCCTTTTCTCCCACAAATACAGTTTATGTTTTGAAATGTCTCTACAACAGGTATTTTAGAGCACCAACCAGAAGTTTGAATAGGAACAGGTTTAGCTTTTGTTTTAACTTTCAAACACATGGAAGTACGTGAAAGTTCAATTTTTATAAATGCGAGGAACCAAGCTTATTCTTGGTTTAGTTTGTAATGAATTTGTCCTTAAGTTTTCTAGTTTGTTTTCAATAACACTGTATTTGGTGTGGTCACAATGCACTTTCTGTGGAAGCAAACAGCAGGTTTTTTGCATTCTATGATGATTCATTATTGATTTTTCTTTTTTTTTTTGGTGTGGGAAACTACTAAACCAAGAGGTAGATAAGCCTGTAAGTTGCAATAGAAGACTCCCAGGAAATGTTTTTCCTTTCTGTTTTGTAACTTAAACTTTGTTTGAACCAGAGCAAAATGCCTAATATCCATGTATCCAAATTCCTTTTGTATACAACTGCAGCAACTTTTTCTTTTTGTTCTTGAAGTTGCAGGAAACTTACAAAGCATATAAAATGCATTTCTCTATGTCCTTTTAATACTGTTTTATGCAATAGGTGTCAATTTTTCAAAGCCTATCATCTCTTCAAAACTAACAGCACAGGGTGAAAATCTGTTCCCTTGGATACACCAGTGCTTACTCCTATGGTTCTCATGCTCAAGTTTTGTTAATTTCTAAAATATGGCATTATTTATGTATTATTTACAGAAGACTTTCTTAGAAATAAAAAAAAAGAAGAAATTTCACGTTAGATGAGAGCTTTCTTGAGCATTTATCTGAAGACAGCTTTGCTGAGAAAAAAAATTGAGTTCTCATCTCAGTCTCAAAAGGAACAACAACAGAAACCTATTGACTTCTGCTTTATTGGCATGATTAGCTTCGCATACGGGAAGTAAGGCTAAAATGACAAAATGTCTTAATTGCACCATGGGATGAGAAAGGGAGAAAGCAACTGAATGGCTAGACTTCCCTGCAGGAGATGATAGTGTCTACTGATTTCGCTTTTAATCCGTCTATGGGAAAAGAAGCAATATTCCCATTAGAACTGTAATGTAAATTGTAAATTGTAAATGTTCAATATTTGAGCGTATTTAAGTAGAGAGAAGTTAAGTACTCTCTGGCTTAGATTGCTCATTGACTGGACATGGGTACTTACTGACCAGTAGCTCACTTTGTCTTTGATGTAGATTGCCTATTTAAAAACAGAAAAATTAATAGGTACCACTCCTCTCCTCTTATCCTATGACTTTATATAGGCTTATAAATAGAAAACCCCCAAATTAGTTGGAACAAATCAGCTTTCTTGATTTTGAACTAGCAAAAGTAGAATTTCCCAGATCTACTGGGAAAGCTTTCAGAGTTTTTTGTCACATCCGTACTGCTGTCCTTCAAAGACAGACAAATTAATGAATCTGAATGGATGTTCTTTTTGGGAATAACAGTGGCCAGTGACCTTCAGTGTAAATTATATATTGAATGTCTTCCCTTCTGTTTTTTCCTTTTGGCTAATAAGAATATCAGACATAAGCAATTTCTGTTGCTACAATTGAATGAGATATGAATAGCATAAATACTTTTATAAGACTTTCTACAACAACTGACTAACAAGAAAAATTGTGCTATTTAGCACACAGGGAAAATATCACACAACGACTTGGTTTACAAACTAGTGAGTGGTCAGATGTAATTCAGCTTTTCTGTCTCAGTGTAATGCTTTTTCTCCAGTGGAGGCAACACCTGCACTGCTGTGTCCAGTTCTCATCTCCAAAGTACCAGAGAGACACAGAGCTCCTGGAGCTGGTCCAGTGAAGAACAAAGAAGATGATTAAGGGACTGGAGCATCACCCTTATGAAGACAGGCTGAGAGAGCTGGGCCTATTCAGTCTTGAGAAGGAAAAGCTGAGGGGATTTCTATCCTTAATTCCAAAATTCTCAGCTGAAATGCCAAGGACAAAAGAGTTTAGGCTCTGTTAAAAATAAAACCAGAAAAAAGAGAAAGGCAACTCTGAGACTGTATTTTTAATGCTGTTTTTTCTTTTAAACTATGTTCATGTTGCCTAGTTTTTGGCCTTGTGTTCCTCCCTCAATTAAAGAGAAGATTCTGGGAAATCCTCAGAACAGCTCATAATTATTTTCCATCTCTCATCACCCACCTCTACAGCTAAACATTCCAGAGATAACACAAACAAGGTTGCTTTCTTCAGGAACTAGATTCCTTGTTACTGGACTTTTTCTGGCATTTGGATAGAGTGTGATAAAGTAGAAAAACCTACACCTGGCAACAAAGGTTGCCATATTGGCAGCAGTGTGGCAGGAAAATCCTGCTTCACCACATTTGTTGTCTTTCAGTTTATCATTGCACAGAGAAGAAGTGTATCTGCCAGAGGATTACCTTCTGGATTTTTTTGTTATCTTCCGTATTTCCAGATATGAGGAAAAATAGACTGGATTTAGTCATTTATGAATCACAAATGTGGTTTCCAGCAAAAATGATGGCAGACTTATTTCATGAAAAATCTGGAGCATGGATGAAAAAGAATCTTAGTACTCTGTAAATTACTTTAATGCCACGTGGACAATATGATTAGTATAGCAAGCAATCTCAAAGGGAGATTAATCATGAGAGATCCATTAAATAAAACTACCAAACCTGTAAAAAGAACAAAATAACCGATCTAGAAAGTTGACTGTCTCTCAAAAGTGCTGATAATTGGGTAGCTTAGTTTTTTATTAAATAATTATTTTGTTTCATCTTCAAGCATTCTTGGAAGGAACATTATGCCTGGAAGGGTCATGGAAAATCCCAAAGGAATTTAAGGATAATAATTTTAAATTTTAAAAATTCTGTTTTATTTCAGTTACTGAGAAAATAAAGGTTTTGATTTACTGTCTTGGTTCTAATGGTTCTTTTTTCACTCCTGTAAATAAATATTCTTTGTGGACTTGAAAGAGGAAGTCTTGTTTCAGCACTATATGTGTCTTCCTGTTGTAATGAGCCTGTGCAGTCAAACACATAATGTGATACTTTGAGATGTGCACACTCCACTTGAGACTATGGTAACCAATGTAGTTTACAAGATTGCATACTAAAGATTTTCCATTTTATGAACAGGTTTTTTTTACTTTTTATAGACAGCAATAAAAGATAGAGTACATAAATTTGTTATTCATTCCTACTAAAACTCATTTTCTGTTACCTATATTTAGTTACAGTGGGTTATTAGGTATAATTACTTAGTACTTTTGAAAGTCAGTTTGCTATGGAAAATTAATGTAGCTATTAGAGTGACAATTTTTTTAATGTATCAATTTAAATGCACTGCCTGAAACTTTAGAAAAAAATAAGAGCTGCACCATGGTTCCCTCACCATACATGAAACACAGGGAAGCTCTGTGTATATTACATGAGGATTATTGATACCTAAAGAGGCAGAAAACTATTACTATCCAAGGTTTGTTTCATTTTTCTATGCTTTGTTTTCACAAGACTTATGATTGTTTCCAATATTCACAGTGTTCTTCTGCCTATCTGAAGGATAGATGGTCAGGTCATTTTCTAAATTTGTATGTAACTACAAAGCTGAGAAGATTTACTGAACTCAGAACCAGGAAGATAAACATTCAGGACCTTCAGGCTCAAAGGTCCTTGGTTTCGTATTCACTCCTACTTGAGTGTCTGAGAGAAAGGCAATTGCTTTTTCCAAGTTTGGTAATATCAGACTTTGCTGAAATAACCACTGCTTAAAATGTCACCTTCAAGTACAAATAAAACATGTTACTTAATTCAGACTTTCTAGTCAATTATTCAGACTGCAAAATAATGTAACATCGAATTCAACTCTTCTAAAAGCACAACTTGTTGAGGATTTAGGGTGAAAATACCCTATAATGTTTCAAAATTAACTGAGGAGTTATCTTACAAATATTTTTTCAAAAGTCACTAACTGATAATCAAGAAATATATTGATCATGTAAATAACAACACTTAATCTAGATAAATATCAGTTTGCTGTTTTGGTTTAATGCCATACAGTTTTACTATCAGAATTTTCTTCAAGATAAAACACAAAAAACCCCACACAAAAACTAAAAAATCCACAAAACAAAANAAAACCAACAAAAAAGCCCCTTTTGCAAAAGCAGAGGAAAAATTTAAAAAGCCAAACACTATGCCACTTCACAGAAAATTGAGATTTTTGCAGTAGTTATTTAGGCCTAAATTATAGATGGGGTAATTGAATTTGACTAAATGAATTATCTTCCTAAATTTAGCTTCATGTTTCTGGACAGCATGACATGTAGTTGGTGTGTCCCACCACACAGAGAAGTGATCAGTTGCATGTAGGGGGAATCCCATGTATTCTCCTGCGATTATTGTCTGTGACAGAATATGCACTGCTAACAGCTGTCATGGTCTTGGAAGAATGCTCTTTTGCAATCCTTAAAAATATTAATTGTAAAACAGAATCACAGAGAAATCCGAGTTTCATGTTAGGAATACAGTGTCACACCAACCCAGCCTTGAAGAAGTAAGCAGTAATTTGTGCTGTTTAGTACTCTGTTTTCACTGGTCAGTGATGGTACTTTTTGTTAGTTCACTGACAGGTTCCCTTCACAGTCTGAGATAAAGCCAGTTTTCCTGTTGTGGGGATCCTGCCTTAACTGCTTTCCTGAGGATGCAATGAGTAGGAAGCCAAGGCATTGCACGATGGGTGCAGGGTGTCACTTAAAAATTTCTCCTCATAAAGGAAAAATTTACTTCCAAATTGAAGAAAACCAGCAAGTTCATAAGCTGTTTGCTGTCCAGATATCCTTGATGGGATACAGCTGATCCTGCCAACACAGCCAAAGGAAGGTGAAGATTTGAGGGACGCTTGCAGCAATTACCAGGACAGCAAGTTCCTTGCTGGCATAGGGAAGCAGCTGCATCTTAGATTCAAGGAACTTTACAGGGACTTCTTCTAGGAAACCATCCCAAATCCTGAGTTGTGAATGGTGACTTCTTCAGGGAAGGAGAGAAATGGAGAGGCAGCTGCACCAGAAAAGAAACTGAAAGTATTTGCAAGATGTGAAAACCTTATAACTAATTATTTGCTAAGAGCCCATTACTGACAGATGATTAAATACAATCATCAAAAGTTTGCTGAAAAATACTACCACTTGAAACCATGTCCTATTCAATTACATACCATCAAATCAAGTGGAGAGCTGACAATATCTGACAATATCTGACAAGGCTGTGGCCAGCAAAACATAATACTAAATGTCAGGAAAAAGAGACAATAAATCTGAAATCTGTTGTATCACATAGAAAGGTAGTATTAAAACTCAAGGACATCCAGTCATCTATTCCAAAATCTTTGGGAAATACACTGTGTGAACATAATTGTTATCACCCAACCAAGTATGTTTTTATAGATTTACTTTTACCCAACTATTTTTAGTTCATTGAGGTGATGTGAGATAATACAATTAGTGCTGATATCAAGCCAAAATAGTGGTGTCTGCTGCTCTTAAAAGGCAGCCTGGGCTTACTCTGACATAGGGAGGATCTGCATGGAAGATGCCTGCAACATCTGGAGACAATTGGTCCAGGTTGCCCAATATCCATCAACATTTTACACCCTATTGCAGTCTGATGTTTACCAACATCAGTGCCAACCATCACAGCTCCCTCTCACCCTGGCAGAGGGTGTGTGTAGGGACACACACACAAAGAGCTAACTGCCTGTCTTTGTGGTCACACCACATCCCAAAGTGCCCCAGCTTACACACTTTTAAAACACTCCTAGAGAAGGTGATTCCACCACTTCCCTGGGAAGCTTGTTCCAATGCTGGACCACCACTGCAGTGAGGAATCCTTTTCTAATATCTAATATAAACCTCTTCTGGTGCATCTTGAGGCCGTTTCCTGTTATCCTGTCACTCACTGCCTGGAGAAGAGACTGACCTGGCTACACCCTCCTTTCAGGTGGTTGGAGAGAGCAATAAGGTCCCTCCCCAGCCTTCTTTTCTTCAGAATAAACATCTCCAGCTCCCGCAGCTGCTCTCTAGACCCTTACTCAGTTTTCACTGCTCTTCAAATAATACTATGGGTATAGTTCTTAACACACAGTCAAAGGACTCGCACACTCAAGTTGTTGGAAAGATAAAGTGTGATTATTTCAGAATAACTTTACTCTGGAAGTTTTATGTACAAATCTCAGCACTAATATTGAAATCAAATGTTGAACACAAACATTGGAAGTACTTGTTGTTGGTATGTATAAATTTGCTGATGAGGGGGGACCAGATTAGTACCTTTAGTTCTTATTGTGATTTGCCCTAGATTTTTATCACTTTATCTGAGCAGTTAGAAAATGTCTGGCATGGAAAAATTCCGTTTGTTTACTTAAAATGGATCACACTGCTTTGTTGCTTTTGTGTTAAAATCTTGATTTTTTTTTAACTGAAAACTTTAAAATCAAAAGGAAATTAACAAGGTCAAGAAATGCAGAGGAACATATTCTATTATGCAATACTTGCAAGTATTCATTTTATAGTAAATAAATTATTATATAATTCACATTATTAGAATGAATAAAGACATCCTAGGGTTTAATTGATGTAGCAAAATCAGGCATATTTGTATATAAAATCTGAAAACGATCCATTCATTAGAACTTCACTTAGGTGTACAGTGTTACTACTATGCTTAAAGGTTTAGACTAAAGGTTTTCAGTCCTTAAACATGAACAATAGTTAAGTAAAATGTAAGTTTAATTTCCATTTTCGCAGAGATGCTAACTAATTTGCGTGGTCCTCCTAACAGCATCATTTTAAATTACACATAAGAATGTAATAGCAAAAATTAATTTCCATATCCAGAAAGCTTGTTGGATAATCCAACATAGGTATAATCCCAGATTATTGATGATTTCAGACTGCAGGATTTAAGTAAAGTGAGGAAAAAAACTGCATATCATTTTAAAAATTAATACTCCTATACTGTAGGCACCAATAAATACATTTAAAATTTGCTATGACAAATAAGTTTTAAAGATTTTAATTTGACAATCTTTGGCTTCACTGCTGCTTCAAGTCCAGAAAATAATTTTCTTTTACATTTGACATGGATGACACTGCCTTTCTTTACAGATTGCTTTTTAAAAAATACTGTAAAACCCACAGTGACAAATCACATGATAATCAGCTTAGTTTCGATTTTTTGCTTATTTCAGAATAATATATTTCTATGTGCTTAATACAGACGATAAGGTTTCTTTTTTGAAACCAAAAAATTCAGCTACATCCTTAAGGAAAATAACTTCCTTTAATATTTTTCAGAATAATTTTTTCCTCTTAAATGTCTTTGAGATTAAAGTATGTTATTATACGTGACACAACAGTTTGTTCATATTGTGGACAGCCCAGGGAGAGCCATAAAACTACAGAAATGTAGATAAGGATTTTGGCATAGAACCTAGAAGCGCGTAATGAATATTGCCAGCAGACTTTTAGTGTTGAATCACCACAAGGCCATAAATTTTGTGCCAGAGCTATCAACTGACGAAAAAATCAGTCTAACAAGATCAAAAAACCACCTTAGAAGCATAGTGCTTTTCAGATTTAAAGTGTTACAGCATAGCATATGTGTGTGTGTGTGATTTTTTTTCCCCACCTTTCTGTTTATTTTTTCATGTTCTATATTATCTGATTATTTAGATGTCAAGAGCACAAGTCAGAAAATTTAGCTGTAGGAAAAAAAAATAGGGGTTTAATTCAATTTGGAGGAAAGAAAATAAAGTCTAAAATAGCACTTGACATACTCACACAGACAATTTATTAAGCGTCTATTAGCAACAACAGGAAATGCATATGTACCAAAGATATATATATATATATACACCATGCTACTAAGTATCTCTCTCATAGCACTTTTTACTGGATGTAATCAGAGTAAAGAGGCCCCATTACACTTTCTCACAAACACGTATGAAAGGTAGAGGACCAGCTGACACAAACAAACTGTAACAGAGGGAGGACTTTTATTGACATGATGTAGCTACTGGGCTAGTGGCTTGCACATTGTACTTGATTTCACCAGGGTGAAGAAAAAAGAAAAAGAAAATTACAGCTACTCTCCGTCTCTGGGTGGACTGTGGTACCACAAATATTTTATCTCCCAAACGAGATGACTCCCAGAGGTAGATGCTTTGGGCTTTGTTTCTCAGATACATCTACAGATTTAATTAGCCTGTTAATCCTGTGCAAGCTGCCTGGGTCATGTACAACCTAGTCATTTTAAGTGTTGACGCTCAAGGAAAAGAGAAGGTCAGAAAAAGTAGTCAAGGCTAAGAGAAAAGAACAAATTATTGCAACTGGAATTCAAGGTACTATTTACAGGTAAACGAAGAATTCTATTTTCGGGCTTTTTGCTTTTAAGTCTGTAAGTTCTATACTACATAATTGTACAAATGTCCACAGAGAAATGAGTATCCCAAGTGGAAGGATTATATACTAGGCAGATAATTGCTTCATTTGTGTAGAGAGATTGACAAAGGATGAAATGACACCATTTATGGTCCCGTCTGTTTGTGAAAACCAGATTTTGGCTGGTAGGAGCAGTTGCAATGCTAAAGTCAGTAGCAGCATGCAAGTGGTAGCAGCACGAGCTGTGAAATCTGTGAGATGGATATGGCAGATGAAGATGCAGAAATGCTGATATGATCAAAATTTAGGTTCATCCAGACAGCCATTGGCTGTAGCACCAGGGGTGTGGTTTGAGGGTGCTGCAGTGCATAATCACAGAAAGCATGGCTGGAAGGCACCTCTGATGGTCACCTGTTCCCATCTCCTGCTGAAAGCAAAAAATCAATGGTGTATTGTGTTATCAAAACCTTTTTTCGGTCAAATCTCCACATCTCTTAGGTTAGAAGTGTCATAGTGGAAATTTTTTCTTTTTCTATTGCTGTAACTTAAGCCTGCTACCTTTCATCCTGTTGCTGTGTCCTTCTGCCTCCTGCCATGCGTGGCTCTCACTATACATGTTCTGCAAACCCAGTACTCTCAGTATCTCCTACTAAATGTGCTCCAGTTCCCCAGTTATCTTGGTGGGCATCTTAAAATTTGTCAGTATCTTGTTTGAACTGGGAGGCATGAAACTCAGAATGATGTTCCAGTTGAAGTTCATGAATACTGAACAGAGGCAAACAGCCACTTCCTTAAACCTGCTTCATACCCTTTGCCAGTGCAACCTAGTATGCAGCTGGCCTTCATTACTGCAAGGACAGACTGCTGACCCATCTTCCAATGTGCTGTCCACTAGGACCCTTACAACTTTTTCTTCAAAGTCCCTTTCCAGCTGTCATCAGGGTGTATTGAATTTATTCATCACATGGACATGACTGCAAGTGTTGTTGAATTTTGTGATTCCTGTCTTCTCTTCAGATAATAGTCTTGAGCTCCCTTTGACCTTAGTTGGTCCCCTTAAACAGCTGCTCCACACAGGTGAGTCTCATTTGCAAACTTGCCAAGGAACTCCATCCCATCATGTGGGTTGCTAAAGGCATTAAGCAGTGCTGGTTTCAGGATCAGCCTCTGTCAAATGCCTGATTGCATTTGTTACTGACCTTCCAGCTGCCAGCACTAGTCTTTGAGCACAATGAACTTTTTTACTCCCCAGCAGTCCATTCATTCAGTCTGTACCTCTCCCTGGTTATGAGCATGAGAGAGACCATTCTGAAAAGCTACAGGGAAGATAAAAAATAGCTGCTGCTCTCCACCTGTCAGCTAACACACCAAGTGATGGCAGTAAGGTTGGTCATATACATGATGCCCCTTATAAATCTAGGCTAACTATTCCAGCCTTGTTATTTTTGAATATCTATGCTTTATGGGTGGAGACTCTGTCATGCAATGGAGCATGTAATTAAAATCCAAGTACCCTGATACTTCCTTCTAACACAGCAGCTAAACTGTGTGCTTTGAGTGCTCCCTGACAGCTAGGTGCATCAAGGAGCCCGGAAATAAAATCATCTCAGAGACGTCTGCAGGGCAGACGTCTGCAGAGTTCCCTGTCTGGGCCAAGTCAGACCACACTGGTTAATACATCCAGCTATGTATGACCAAGAAGTACTTATTTCAGTTTAGGTAGGAAAAGTATTCTTCCAAGTTACTTGGCTTGGCTTGGCTCATGCAAACTGGATTTAGGCCATAAATCATGGAAGTGCTTCTTTGGGTTTTGGATTTAAAACCTCTCTTTTAAATGCTGCTGTCTCGCACTTCATTAACATCTATAAACAGTTACTCTGATTCTCTATATCTTCCAACATTCCAGTTGCCTCAAAGAATGCATTATTTTTATATGACCACGTGGAGATTTGTAAGGAGGGTGATCTCACACCTTGTACATGTTGCATTTTTAACATACTGACTGATGGATGGTGTATTTTCAGCACAGAATTTGGAGCAAGTCATATTATATAGATGAGAATGAAATTTACAAAGCTTATAATAATTTTTTACTTGCTTGAATTGTACTTGGAGCCCAACCCAATGACTAAAACAAGAAAAAAGAGCTAGAAAAAGATTTCAAGATTAGGTTCCATGCAGTTTTTTTCTTTCTTTTCAAATAATGCTGGTGTTCCCATACTATCTCTGAAAGAGGTATCTTGCCCTAATACTCCATAATTTTAAACCTGGACTATCTCTGCCCGCAGTTAAATTACAATATTCTTTGCATGCGTTACTTTGCACAGTTAGTCTGTGCTTCTGACATATAATTATATAATTTCACGGTTTTTTTAGAATGATTGGATTAGAATGTTCTACAGGGTCAATACTAAACATTGTTAAAAAGAACATTATTTTTCCCTAACTGCAACTTGTAAGAGCTCACTAGAAAAAAAGAAATTTAATTTAATCTAGCAGGGGGATTACTCATCCATTAAAGTAGTCTTCCAAGACAGATTTAGATTAAATGTGGTGTTTCTAGTTTCTTATTTCAGTATTTTGCAATTTTGATCCAATTTATCAGAAGATTTTCTTTGTGTATGTGTGTGTGTGTTTCACAGAATCCAGTCTATAGATAAATACCCTAGTAAGGATAAAAAAGCTCTGTCCCCGGAACTTTAGGTCTTCTGGTTCTTCAAGAAGGATCTAGGTCACTCAGGACTTCCAGAGAGTCCATTGTAGCCCCAGGAGCCAAAATCCTGAAAGCCAAGAAGAAATTTGAGGAGAACAGGGATTCTTAAACTACTTTTTGAAAATTATAGTCATCATAAAATACTGACTCAAGAAAACCCCAACCAATAACCAGAAAAAAAATTATCTTATATTAAATAGAAGAATCTAAATATTTAGACTTCATCTTAGGATCCCTATCAATAACCATGAAAATTATACATCAATGTTCACTTTAACACAGAGCTGTCTATGTTCACAAAAAATGTTTTTACTGGAGACATGACTCCAGAAAAACAACACAGATTTTACTGGGGCAGCAAGTTAGGGGGAACATAGCAACTCAGTGAACAACATGATGAGCTTTGACATACGCACTGTGCATTCCACAAATGGGTTGTCCAAACCAGCCAACTCTAGAGCAGGAATGGGCTAGAAAAGAGAAAGAAATGTGTGTAGCCAAATACCATAATTAGAGATTTTTCTGCCAAATTACTGTTTAAGTCTCCTGCAAAAAAAGCCAAGGCACACTAATTTTAAATATTTATTTTTTAAAATGAAATTGTGTACTGAAATGCAGAGAGATATTTTCATTTCACATGGGAAGCAGTTAGCATACCAAAGTGTGAGAAAAGCACTATAATTCTCATTTTAAGTAAACCAAAGAAATAATAAAGAGGTGAATGTAAGGTTGCAATATATCAGAATTATATAGAATAATAAAGTAGTTTGAGTTAAGAGGGACCTTTGAAGGTACAAACATCCCTTTTGAATGTTTGTATTTGTATTATGTTTGCAATTGTCCTGATCACAGTGCAGGACCTTGCACTTGGCTTTCTTGAGCTTCATGAGAGAGCCTTATCAGAGTCTTGACTCACAAGCCTATCAATGTCCCTCTGGATTGTATCCATTCCCTACTGCTTGTCTATTTTACTACACATCTAGTACAATCCCCTTGCAACAATCAGGGACAGAATTATATGATACATGAAATAATATAATTTCTAAATAAAACTCCCCTTATTATTTTACTACTTTTTTTCTTTTTTTTTTTTTTTACATTTTTTTGCTTTTATAGAAGCCAGAAGTTTTCAGGAGCAAGAAAAAAGATAAAAGAGCACAGTATCGATTCCATTTTTGACCTGCTTCTTGACAATTAACAGCCTTTCTAGAAGAAACAGGAGAAGATTGTAAATTTATTATTCATCTAGTCCAGAGCTAGGGGGAAATAAAAAAAGCTTATGGTCATGCAGAGAGGAAAACCTGCTTTCAGGTCTGACTTCAAACTGAAGAAATACATATTATGCACAAAATCATTTAAGTTTTAAAAGAATTCTGCCATTCCAAAGCAAATGAAAGGGATAACTTCTTGCAGAAAACCCTTCTTTACATTTAAGCAGACCTATCTGTATAACAGTACTGTGTTATTAAATATCCTAATTTAAGATTGTGATGTGAACATCAATTTGTGGCTAAAGTGAGCCCTGTTCCTCAACAGAATATTTATGCAATATATGAGACAAGAAACTGAAAAATTATTCTGAATCTATTGTGGAAGCTATCTGGGTGTTCTTATGCAGGAATACTTCATGAACTCAAGTCACCTTCAGACCTTCAGGCTTATGAACTCCAAGCTTGTGGTAACAGAAATAGACAGGACACTTTGACATATAATGTCATTATATTTTCTCTCTGTAGCGTGGCCTCAGCTCTTGAACATTTCCTTCTTTTAATGTGACTGAGAACCTGCCCTGTTCTTTTCTGTCCATTGTTGCTCACTCTGTTGTACGCTTCTGAAATGCCATGGAGATATTCCTCCTGAGGCAGGCAGCATAAAAGCTCTAATTTTGACAATAATGTGATGTAACCTGACAATGTGTCATTAAATGTCATCCACTGTAAACCTAAAAAAGGCAAATAGCTCTAGCTCAGATTGTGAAGTAGCACAACACAGCCCTACTTCACTACAGAGAAAACATCACCATCCTGATCTACAGCTAAATGTCACTTTTTACCTTTGCAATGCTTACTCAGTTAGGTATACTGAATTTCTCGCTGCCATAAAAACAAAAAAGTCCTGAAAGTGATAAAGAATTAATAAATTACTGGTGGAAAAATAAGCACATTCTATTAACAAAATACTTCAGCTACAATAAAAACTAGCAGAAACAAATACTCTTATTTTCTCCTATGTGATATTTTGACTTTCAGGTTAAATTTTTTTGCTGTTGATTTTACATCCTTTTCCAAACTAAATTTAACCGTCGCATCATGAGAACACTTTTTTTTTTTTTAGTAACTACTGCTTTATTCTTTGCTTTTATGTGGTATTAAGGTTGTGAAAAAGAGATGTTTTATGTAATAGTTTCTTTGATACATTTTAAGCAGCCCAAGTGGAAATTGTCTGGGAAATCTTGCCATAATAAACAGCTTCTCCTTCTATGAAACACAAAAGAACTTTTTTTCCTAATTCTTAGTCAGAATAAATAATTGCCTAAAATATGGGGGGGGGAGGAAATGTTAATATGTTGGATTTCTACCAAAACTGATGCCAGCTTGAGGAGATCTTTTCCATTTTTACGGTTTCACTTCCTTATTAGGTCAGAATTAGGCTGCTATGTCCGTTTGCTGAAAGAGTAATTTAGATTAAGTTTTATAAAGATGTATGTTATAAAATAGGAACATAAGACTAAATGTTTTGGCATGATTTTCATTTGCAAGATGACACTTTTTTGTATCTGTTTTTATCAGTTACATCATGTAACTGATGGGTTTGAAGCTTGGCTTCTGCACAATGAGCTTTTACAAAGAAGCAAGGACAACTGCATAATTCTGAAATTAATGAATAGCACTGAAATTAAATGTTTGTACAAAGTGCATTCTCCTCAGGAGGGTGAGTGCACAGTGTTCTTTTCCAAGGAGACACCAACTCTCATTGCAAGACTCTGTCAGATTTAGGGGTAATGACCTAGCTGGTGCCACCCAAACTTCCCACCATACTGGAGATTGCTGGGTGGGTTCCGCTGCAAGACCTCCTCCTAAACCCAGCTACTGACCTGTCCCTCCTTTTCTCTTCCCACTCCTTCCCTAATATTTCCCTTCCCATTTTGTAGAGCAGGCACGACCCCCACAGACCCTAAGTTTCAAAAATGTCCCTGTGCTTCCTTGCATTACTTAAGGCCATGGTGCTCTGTACTTCAGAATATAAGGAAAAGATAATTGTCTTTTCTGAGTGCCATTTAATAATTAAATTGGAAAGAAGTATTCATCTTCTTCCTTGGCTGCAGGAAAAAACTGAAAAAAACAGAGGCAAAATGTAAAAATAAAAAGGTTGAAGAGGTAAATGAAAAATATCAATAAATAGAAAGGAATTATTTTACAATTTTGGATAGAAATTTTAAAAATATCACATATAAAACTAACAAAAATTATCTAAAATTAAAGAAAATAATACTTTCTATCCTTATGCTTTCCTTTGCTCTCAAACACTGTGATAGCTTCTTTCAGAGTAATATATCACAAGTACCTAACTTTTACAAATATGAGTGAACTCACAATATGTAGCAAATCTGTACACTATTCTAGAAAAGAACTATTAAATATTGCATGTTAGGAGATAAATGCCTAAGAAAAATAATTAAAAATTAATAAAATATTTGCTGGTGATCAGATTCAAATCTTTTAGAGCAAAATTATAAAAGATAATCGCCTAGCACAATAAATTTCCCTCTTTTGTTCTTAAGAAGTTTCACAAGCTCATTCTAGCTGAAGATCATTCTAGCTGAAGCTTCTAAATATTTTCCTTCCTTTTAGTCTTATGAAGAGTAAAAGGCTTCATAAATCTTAATGATTAGTTGTTTGCTGTAGAAAGAACAGAGACTGCAGGCATATGGCATCCTCACAGAAGTGCTAGCTTTGGGGAACAGGACTTGAGGTTCTTTCATTCAACTATTTATTTCAATCTGAGCAGCACTGATGCTTCATGACTATATGAAATTTACTATAAGCTTTGTAGCTATCATTTTCCCCCAAAGTGGAATTTCTTGTTTAATTATGAGACAGACATATTCACCAACTGTTAACAGCAATATATATTGGTATAAAACTACCTTATGAAAGTAATGAAATACTATGATTAAAGCAATATTTGATTGTGAGGTACTAGATACAGTTGATTTAGAGCTGAATGCATTTTAATTATATCATACGGCATTATAGTATTTAAATTTACATTTTACTTCAAATTCTTTATGACTCTGAGAAAAAATAAAACTATTACATCTCTTCCTGGGATACCTATTTTATTTATATGTGGAGTTGGGCTAAGCTGTGACTGTTTTGCATCAATGAGGAAAAAGAAATAGAGAAAAGTATTCGCTTGCAGCATGTTTTCAAGAGTGAATAATTTGATAACAAACAATTCTGAGACAATTGGTTATGAATCACCACCCCCTAGCACACTTCAGTATATTTTCTTCAACTCTATATTTATTTGTCATTGTAAAGGAAGCCTAGACATTTGTATATATCAGAAAAATTTTATTTGTGAATTTTAAGTTGTATTTCTTAATTACAATTCCTCAATTAATTTCTGTTTCTCAAACATTTATATTTAGTGACAATGTATGTACTCTTGTCACCTAATACTTACAACAAGTCATAATTCTGTATTTGAGCTGACTCAGTTACTTAGGCTCTCTGGGTCAAACAATGATAGTCTTTCCCCCCGAACAGTTAAGTTCCAAAAACATGATGAGACAGAAACCAAAACATAAAATCTGAAAAGGCCATGTCAGAAAATATGAAGTCATATAAAGTCACATACATCTCCACTACAAATTCAAGCAGGACTAATTCATTGAAATCATGGCAGCTGCATCATACCACAGTCATTATTGAAAGACTAGTTCAGTTCTACTTAATTCTATTTTCTGTACAGATCAAATTCATAATTTCTTTCCCCTCGAATGAAACATATCTGTGGCTAAGAAAATATCTAATAGAAGTCTGATTTTGAGAAGGACTTTGAGAATTAAAAAAAAATACACAGCATGAACTTTTTGCTGTGTAAAAGGACATGAAGATTTCTCTTTAGTACACAAAAAAAGATCTGACTGTTCTTCTTCTAACAAGTTTTAAATTGAAGCTATGTCACTGAAGTCAGCTAGAGTGACATCTACGTAGCCATAATTTATACAATGGAGTGAAATCTCTAGGCTTGGTTTTTATAAGAGACCTACAGATGATGAGCTAGTATTCTATTAGAGAATGAGAGAAAGAAAGGCAAATAAGGGAATAAAAATATTAAAAGATTATTGCACTGTTACAAGGTACAGCTCTATAAATATTAGTTCATGTGTATTAAAGACTAGGCAGTCTTGGGAATATCTCCCTACCCTATGACTCAGATTCAAAATTGATCATATCTAACATCTGAAAAAGTGTGGTTAACTTTTATTTTCTATTAATTTTCATTTTTTTTAGCATCTCCAATTCCAGAATTTAGCCAGCGTCCAGTAGGGAAATGCCAGAGTATATCCTCAGTAAACAACTAGACAGAAAAGAAACCCAAACAACCCAACAAAAAACCCAACAAAATGCTCAACAAAAAGCATTTATAAACACTTTTGTTTTTGTCTTAAATGATAACCAGCTTTTACAGATCTGTGTACCTCAGCTAACTCTGTGAGCTCTTGAGAAGATGGGAGATGTGCCCTTTCTCAGCTCTGAGAGCTGCTGCTTTATAATTAGGTAAAAGTCAGTGCAAACATACTTGATTCCTCCTTTAGAACTCAAGCCTGAGATCACCTATACAGCTTGTGGTTGAAACTAATTGCAAATTAATGACTGAAGCTTCTTTTCTGCTCATTGTTTGAAACACAGATTACATCAGTGCTTCCAAATACCTTGGGGTATCTTGTTGGAAAGTAATAAGGACTCCTGAAATCACAGCAAGATAGAGGCTCTGCAACATAATCTGTATTTCAGTAAAAGCACACAAACATCTTGAATTTTAGCTGCCTGGATGTCTCTTTCAAGATGGTGGTTTGACAGATTTTGTCAGTGGTGTAAGATTTTGGCAGCTTGAACATGGCTTATGTGCAGTCAGTGGGAATCTTTCCAGAGTCAATGAACTAGATGTGGTCCCATTGCAGAGATCAGACCTGCAGTGCTCGTTAGGCTGTGGCATTAGTATCTGCTAATACAAATTAATTGTGTGCAAAGCTAATGCTAAGTCAGCATGCTTCTGGTGCACAAAAACTCTGGAAATGGAGACTTGACAAATATTAACTTCTACTACACATTGACATGAGAGGAAAAAAAGAAAGCTTTGCCAAATGCCATAAAACATCTCTGGCAATAAGGTTTTTAAATCTCTCTGAAAAAGTGGAAGTGAAGGAAGAATTCTATAAGGAACTATGATACTGCTAGCATTTCACTGAAGAGGAATGAGTAAATGAAATTCTTTTCCTGTCTTTTGCTCTTGTAAACTGCCTTATCTCAACCTACTAGTTGTTTTCCACTTTTGTCTCCCCTATCCTGCTGAGACAGGGAGTGATAGAGCACATGGCATCCAGCACTCAGCCAAAGTCAAACCACTACAGCAAGTAATGACGAAATGTGTATAGATATTAATATTTGCAAAAAATACAGACATTATTTTCAGACATTAGGAAATGTCAGTAACACTTTGGGAGAAGATGATCTGACTCCTTGCAAAACTATTTTCCAAAGATCTTTCTCCCTTCTAAGACACTCTCCTCACAACTTCATTTTTGCATAAGGTTAAAGAAGCTTAATTAAATGATCAGACCTACTGCAAAGCATGCCATTTGTTCATTCCTGTATTTTTAAAAAATGAAGCTGTTTTCTTAAAAAAATATTTATTGTCTTTTGAAATATGTGTGCATAATTCAAACTGCTTCCCTTCATGCTCCATGGAAAAAGACATCACATATTCTTTTGCCATTTTTGATCATAAAGGATGTAATTATATAATTTCTATAATATCAGGTAGGGTTTTCTTTCCCAGTTTTTTCACAAAATAATGATCTTTAATGAGAGCCAGTTTTACCATTATGCTGGTTTCAATACCAGCTAGAAAATAAACTCCAAATAAGCCACTCCCCTTCACTCACCCCTTCCAATAAGGGAAGGATAAAAGCAGAGATTATGGGTTGAGATAACAATTCCCTTCTGTTAAACTCAAACTACGACAACAATGGAAACAGAACTCAAATAACAGTGAGCTGTTTCAGAACACCACATCTTATTTAATTAATTATTCCCATACATCAGCTCTTTTACATCTGCTATGGCCTTAAATCTGCTACCATCAACCATAAGCTCTGTAACTTGAGAACAAGTATTGCCAGACAAAAGAAGGGAAACTGGGTGCTTTACTGAAAGCCTCTGGTGCAACGCTCCTGTTTAATTCCCAACCCTCCCACACAGACACATACACTTCTGATTAAACATCTAGCGCCTCAGGATGAAGTGATCAGTGAAAATGTATGCATGAAGGCAGAATTGTGGCTTTGACCTTTCTTTACATTTTGCATTCTGTATAAGAGAAAACAAAACCACAAAATTACTAAAACTTCAGGAAAACCAGCATGAGAGAGCACCTTCCAAATTCTCTTTTCTATGGGAAAGATCCTTACAAAAACTTCAGGGACAAGTTTGAACCTGTTTTCCTAAAATAAATGAAGGAATGGACCAGAAAGCTTAATGTATTATCACACAGTTACCTTTGAATGTAGCCAAATGCTCGATTACCTACTTTAGGAGTGAAGCGTGGGTCCAGTTATGACTTGTGGAATCCCAAGGGTCTCAGTATGTGCAACCTACAGCAATTCACCATAATTTCCTTGTATCATCTACTCCTGCTGTGCTATATAACCACTGTATTCTTGTCTGAGCTCAACACTTGGCAGTATTCACTAAATTTCACTAATTTGTGCTACTTTTGCTAAATTTCTATCAGAAACACAGGACCTGTCTTTATTAAAAGTCACAGTAAGATAAGTAAATGGACTCATATATGATTAATCATGCATGAACACAAACCCTTCTCATTTCCATTTAGGGGGTTTGTGTTCATGCATCATTAATCATATACAAAATAAATGTGGAAATGCAGAAGTTTCCACTCCATTTGGACCTGGAATGCACACCCATCATTATAGACTTTGCCTGTTATACTTTCTCAGGATAGGAATATTTTATTAAAATATGTATGGTATAGAGAAACCCAGGGGAATATGCAATGCCCATATTTTGAAGGCTGTTTGTGAAAACCTCTTTGCATAAAAATTAAGTTAGCACATGATGCAACCTTAGTTGCCCTTGCACTCAAGCTAATTCTAACTGCATGTTCACAAACACCACATTTAGGTGTTTCATAATCATTGCGTTAAATACATCTACTTACGTGAGAGATTAAGTAAAGTGATACTTAAGTAAATAATTCAACATGAAATGCTTGATTATCTTTGGATTTAATTAAAATAATACAAAAGAAGAATGTATTTAATTTTGTCTTTATACCAAAATGACTTTCAGCATAATATCTACTGATGAATAGCTGTTATATACAGAACTAAAGGGAAATGCATAAATACTGTTTGCATTTCCATGTCACTTAGCAGCCCTCTGAGCTGCTCTTTCTTCCACTTTGCCTTTGCCTCTTTTCTGCTAGATGGTGTTCAGAAACTCTATGCGTGGGAGTCCAAGACACAGAGAGTGTGTCTCTGTCTGTCTTGGAAGGTTCTGGCCCTCAGCAGAACACTGCTTTTGATCTGCATCCCTGGAAAAAGTTGCCAAGGCTTTGGGATGAGTTAGAACATAAAGTGTAAAATAGATGATAGCGATAGTAATAGTGAGTGTTAGACAAAAGGTTTAGGATTTTTAGGATCTAATATGAGAGTGAAAGGGACCCAAAATGGAGATTTTGGGTGTGGTTTCTTCTTCTTCTTCTTCTTCTTCTTCTTCTTCTTCTTTCACTCCGTGTTCTGCAGTGTAGGTGGCAGATAGCTATTGGTTTAGAATAATAGTGACATAGAGGCCACATATGTAGATTAGAAGAAGTTATTGGTAATAAAGTAAAAACAATATCTATACGTGTGAAAAGACAATTGGATATTATATCTTTAAAAGGCCTTGGTTTGAGATTCTCAAGGCCATTTTTGCCCCTCTTGTAGCTTGCCTCTTGTATGTTAAGTCTGATCCTCAGGCAAACAAAGATAAGAAAAATAAACCAGAGACCGAAAACAGAAACCTTGAGCTGTGCCTGTGTCTCACACCTTGCTCAAGAACTCACAAGGGAACTACTCCCAAAAGGGCCCTAGGGGGTTAGTTCCCTGCTTAGGGTGGTACCCACAAAACCACCCACACTATGTGGAAATGAAGGAAAGGAAAAATGAAAGGAAAAATATGTAGCATGAAGCACAGAAAAAGGAGTTAACTGAAGAAAGAAATGGCAGCATATGTAACCAGGAGGAAAGAGCTGAGCCAGTCCCTGAGAGAAGTCTGGCACACTGTCATTATACAGAAGCAGTGCAATAAGGAATAATTCAAACTAAACACCTTTGCTGTCTTTCCTTTCCAATAACTGCTCAGCCTGTACACCTCAGTTTTGACAGCAGAAAGAGTTTTAAGGAAAGCAGTGGACACTTCTGTCAGATCATGGTCACTGTTCCTCCTGTTCCTCTCTGAAGGAAGAGGAAAACTCTCCAAACTGTATCTAAAAGAACGGGGAGCCATGCCCAAGCTGTCTCCAAATATTAAGGACACAAAACGAATGTGAAAGAAAGGTTACATCACACACTGCTAACTATTACAGTAGTTACAACTGAATTAGATTTCCAGCAGGACAGAAAGCAAACAGAAATGACATATGTATGAATATTATAAATAACTTACTACTGATGAAGTGATTTGTTCTGACTGGTTCACTTGACATCAAGCATGGCACATTATCTTGGCAAATATCTCATTAGTCTTTGCAGGAGAAGCCTGGACTTTCAAGAGAAAGGAAATACTTGCTACTCTTAAAATATTGTATAAAGGGTAAAGAAGAAGAAAATAAAAACCCTGCAGACACCACATATTTTCTTATGCTCCTTTATTTCTTATCACAGCATTTCTTTCCATGGAATGAGCAAGTTAATTAAATTCATAGAATAAAATTAAAATTAAAAATTAAATTCAATTAATTAAATTAAGTAACTTCACTTTTAAAAAGCCACACAAAACTGTGAAGGAAGTAAATGCTCCTCCAGGCCCCTCCTTTCATTCCCTGATTTCCATTGCCCTTCAACTTGCAATGCTAAATCACACTTCTGTATATGTATCTCTGTTTCAAAAGAAAACAACTGTACTTCAACCCATAATTACCAATAATTCAGCAAATTGCACAAAAGAAATATCTGCTACTATGACCCCATATAGGCTTTAGCCTGATGCAGTCTTTCACAGCATCCAGTTAATTCCTGTATGATCTCAAAGAGCAAGGCTCCATTATTCTGAGGCCCATTTTTAACTCAGAAAAATGTGTGGAAGAGAGTCTAGAAATCTGTAGCTGAATTCATGGTTCTTATCTTGAGCATTGGGTAGATGGAAACTGTTCTATCACACGCAGCAACTCCTTGAATAATGTCTCTATTTGATAAGGACTTTATCCTTTAGTAAGGACATGTGGTAAGAGATGGCAACAGAAACTTTTGTTCCTTAGTGCTTTCCAGACTTGCCTAGGGACTGACAGCTTTTCTTCTTTGTGATACTGTTTACATTTTATCATATTTCTATTAAAGCCTGATTTTATTTGGAATAGAAAGAGGCATTTCAAAATTATTCACAGGGAGAAGTCTGCAAGAAAGTAACTGTCAGCTAAAACATTCTGATAAAATTTGAGTTGACACTGCTTCACACTGTTGGGATTATTCCACCTTCTTAAGTACTATTATGGTAACATTGAAGAATTATTCTTTCACAAAGCCTTTATGTATCAGCAGAAGTCGGTTGAAAGATAAATCCACTGAAGCTTCTTAGGCTGAGCTCCAATATTCTTCTGTCTGTGGACTCTGTTCTTCTCTTACCCATTGGAATGAATATTGTTTCACAGGAAGTACTGAAAGAAGCATCCACTCCATAGCAATACATTTTTAAAAATAAATAGGAGTGGATGACTGATTCCAGCAGACCTGGAAAAAAAAAAAGCTTTTCATAGCAAGTGTGAATGCTGCACAGAGGAAGGAACTAACTTAAGTGGGAAAAGCTACATGCATAATTTTAAGTTTAAAATAAGTTTTCCAAAAGAAGATGTCCATCATCTCCTGTTTGAAAGGATTTCTCAAGCACAAGGTTAAGTTACATCAAAACTCTGGAAGTATAAGGAGAACACCCAGATGTTTTCCTGTGGTGATTTAACATGTGTGCTTTGGACAAGCAATAGCAGAGATGACATGGTGCACTGACCTTAACATAAACTAGCTAACCATACTCTTAACACACTAGCTAACCATCCAAGATGGGTTTCAGGGTTGCTCAGCCATGGTGATTCCAGAGCCATGAAGTCTTTCACCACCATGCCACCCAAACTAGTTAAATTCTTGAAAAAAGTACACCTATCTATTAGAGTCATAATTTCAGTAGCAGCAAATACATGTTCTGTAACCAAATATGCCTCTTTTAATTTTTTTAACTAAGCCAGTAATGAAATATCATTATTTACTTTTATATTTTTTTTATGTCAGATGTACTATCCTTTGAGCATCCATGGCAAAAGATGGATTTTTCTGCTGAAGCAGCACTAAACATCTCCATTAACGATGACGAGCAATTGAAATAATAAAAATTGCCAAAAGTGTTCTGTATTTTAAAAATAAAAATTTAATTAAATTCTAACATAATTGAATTAAGAGATTTTAATTAAAATTTATAAAAATTTAAAATTTTACAGTACAAAGTGCATTAGAGACACTGAATGCTCCATTTTTAGTTTTTTTTTAAAGTAACTTTTATAGAGATGCTGTAAAGACCATGTTAAATTCACTGAAAATAAATTATAGTATAAGATAAGAAGTACACATTTAATAGAAACTGATCAGCATAGCTAGAAATATCTATAGTATTAAAGCAAAATTTTGGTTTAGGTGGTTTCACATTCACTGCACATCCACATGCAAGCTGTTTAAACAGGTAGGTCCCTCAGAAATAGGGTTTGACCCTTCTCATTTTCAGAACATATTTATTTAGAATAAAGAAGGGACTAATTATTTTCAGGAGTCTCTAACTTCCACTATTAGTCTGAAAGGAACATTTGAAAGCCCCGCTAGGTCTGACGTAGGGCTGTAGTGCATTGTTTGCACTTCAGTCACACCTCCCAACTCATGCTGGTCCCCAACCTGCAGGCTTAGCATCCTCTTTTGTAGCCCTGTTTTGTTGTCTGTCCATGAACAGATCTGTTTAGAAACTTAGCAGGTGCTATGTATTTGTAGTAAAATCCAGCCAGCTCACAACTGAAAGAGGGGAAAGTAAGAAGAATATTCTTTACCAAACACAGCTGGAGCAGAACATCCTAGAGACTACCAGAGACAAATATGGAAGTGGCATTTAGTGAAGTGTTGTAACTAACGCGTCTGCTTAGATGTGAGAAACTGGTCAGATGACTCTGCATTTTTTATAGTTCCTTCTATTTATATAGAGAAAGTAATGGCTCCTGAGACCTCACAGGACTGAATTGCTTAATCCCAAGGTTAGGCTGTTGTCTCTGGAGTTGTTATTTGGGGTGGACTATGCAGCAGCATCCTGAAAACAAGCTTTTAAAAAACATTCTTTTCTTTTGTGAGCATAAGCAGAAGTGCAGGCTTTCCAGTAACCTGGTCCATCAGAAAAGCACTTAAATAGTCAGGACCAAAGTCAAAACCCTTTAGTGGTGCTAAATTTCTAACACAAAAGCTGAACTAATTAGCTGAATATAGCCTCTGAGCAGAAAATGGCTTTTAAGAAATACCTTCACCTTCTATTTGTTTCTCTTCTGAAGACATCACTAAAATCTTATGCACTATGACACAGGAAGTAGGAATGCAAGCTCTTCTTTGCAAAATGTAGTGACTACTTTGTAAAAGTTACAGTCTCTTATTTGAAAGAGAAAGGCCTTTTTGGCATCACTTGCATTATCTACTGGTCAGCACTTTGTATAGCACACAGTCAGCTTCCTCAGGTTTCATATGCAAGTCAGTTTAAGCTCCTTCCATTGGCTGAGTTCCTCTGAGTGAGTTTTGAGTAATTGGATTATACAGGGAATTAATTCTATTTGCCATTAAGTTAAAAGAGGAAGTGTTCCTTAGAAAAATAGGCAAGGATACTATCAGTTGTAGAAAATAAAGCTAAGAAAACTGTAAAGAAGCCATCAACAAAATAAGATATAATGGTAACCCAAGTGCCACAAAAAAGCATCGGTTCAGATTTAAGAAACTTTTAAATCTAGAAATTCACATTTCATATGTGAATTCTTTATGCATACACTGCTCAGCAAAATTGCACTTGATACTGGATAAACCCCTATAATCCTTGCATTAATAAATGAGTAGATAAGGAGTATCATCTTTATTTTCTGTATATTCCTTATTCCTGTAAATGAGAGTAAGCAAGAAATATTGCATTTGGGCTAGGGGCTAGCTAATTTTCTGGGGTCACTGACAACTCAGAGCAAGGAATTGAACCTCTTTGAGCTCTTTATCATCAGCCTAACCTTCAGACCACAAACCCACAAAAACAGGCAATGCACTGAAATGTATTGCTTAGGTAACAGAAACCAGAGTGAGAAGCATGAATTTGACTGGAAAAAAGACCCCACCCAAACAAAGATCTAGTCATGTGGCTTTTATTTCAGCTTAACAATACAGCACAATCAGCTTGCCTTCATCTGACAATACGCTGATCTTTTCAGACTTTCATCTTTTATTCCTCATCCCTTTATAGATATAAGACTGCATTAATAGAAAGTGTGATTATGTTTTTAAAGAGATGCATTCTGAAATTCACACTTAGGGAGAAAACAAGAAAAGATGTGTCTTACGTTTGTGTTTGTGTACCATGAATAGAAATATTTTTCTTTAATTACATAATTTAAAAGCACATCTGTTAAGAATCACTCATATGTCCTAAATTTTTTGAAAGCACAAGAAGAGCTTTGCTAAAATATCAAAAAAACCGAAATTCTACAAAAATTATCGTATAAATAAACCACATTAGTTACAACAATAAACAAGAAAAGCCGCTTTGTTGGAATAGGGCACAAACAAGGTTACATTTGCAGAAGCCCTAAGTGGCAGGTGCAATCTACCTCTCATATACATGTACTCTGTTTATATTCTGCTGTTTTCAAACACAAGATACTTCTGTCACAAGATGATTGGGCAAGATAATTATGTTCACTCCTGTTTTGTTTTCTGACTATAGGCTATTTGGCAGTTATGTGCAAAATGGAAGGGCTATGAGCACAAGATCAACATCTCACTTGTTGATACATGTACTCACCCCACAAGAGGAAGGCAATGCTTAAGAGCCTCAGACTGAAGGGTTAGCTGGCCACAGGACCCCCAAACCCTGGGTAAGCCTTCTAGTTACTCAATTTTTGAAAAGAAAAAAAGGAAAACAGACATGGAAATACTGTGCTTGGTTTGTGTCTTTTCCTCTTTGTTCCAGAAAAATAACTTTTGATTTGGTATCATTGAAACACCAAACACCAAGACAGATGCTTGGACATTTGGAAGTATTGGGATTGGGATGCTCAGTGGGCTCTCAGAAACAAAACTACATGGTAAATAACAGAGTGAGATGCTTTAACTCGTAGGAGATTGAAGTTCTGTTTCTAACTGTGCCCAGAATTGTACCACATGGCTTTCCACATTTCCTTATTTTGTAGTTATTTTAGTGCAAGGAAGAATAAAGCAGACATAGCTGAGGCACCTAGGGAAGAGACAATGACAGTCTTTCTTTTTAAGGCCTTTAGTTTTCATGGTCTCATTTCAAGGTCCTTGTATAGTAAATGAATTCTCAAGAGAGTGATTCAGATTATCCAAATTAGCTGCTTACTTATTATAAATATCCACTCTAGAGAGAGAAGTAGATAGGAACTCTGTGTCTAATTATTTACAAATCTTCAGCTACCATCGCAATACAATAAAATGTCAAAATCATATACTTATTTCCTCTACCTTTATATTGTGAAGGGGGAAAGGACAAATTGCATTTACTTCTATTATCAAATTGATAATATAGAAGGACCTAAAAAATTGAACCCTTGTTAAAACTGCTTCCCTTCAGATACTTGTTGATACACAGTCTATTAGAACAGGGTTATTTTTCACTCAGCCTCTCCTAGGATACTTCATGGCTGAATTGCAGAACAGATTTCTGTAGAAAATTGCAAGGCTACTTTTATGGTACTTGAAGAAAAATTGAAGTAGTTTGAACTCCAAAACATAACTGAAGAATTTATTTTATGAACAATGAACGGGAGTCCTTCAAATGTCAAGGGAAAATTATCTATAAATACAAGAGATTTTTACATCACTGGGAGCTACTATCATTTTTTTCAGAAAGCACTCCAGACATAATGGAATAGTGTATTGCATAATATTTATCATCTTTACTAAAGTAATTTTTCTTTTTTTTTTTTAATGGCTGTTAAGGGAAAAACCACAACCCAACAACAAGAACCACATTTTCATTTATGAATGATGCAGAATAGGTGTTTGTACAAAAAGGGAAATGTATTCAAATCATGCCTTTATTTATCTCATCAGAACTTTGCTTGTATCTGGTAGAAAAAGGCAAATTGGCTATTTCTATATAAATTATAATGATCATCTTCTGTTAAAGTTTATGCACAAGTTCAGTACAAGTAGAAGGCAAGTGTGGATCTACTAATTTAAGTCAAAATTTGAGACTCAGTCAAGTAGTATGCAGTTTGACATTTAAATAGCTGGCCTAATTTTTAAATGAGCTGCATGCATGCAATATCCATTAAGGTTAACATTTTTATAAATAAACCTTCTGTAAAGAATTTTTATTATCATTAAGCATGCACAAATTCTTTAGAAATGGATTCAGAACACTAAAGTAAGCATAAAAGTATTATGGAAAAAAAATCAGTTTCGGAAAAATGAGCAGCTCTGGAATGTGGCATCTGGCCAACAGTGGGAGAAAACTTGACCCAAAAAGAAGAAAAAGTGGTGTCTAGGTTCTCTCCATTGTCAATGATTTTATGAAAGATTGAAATCCAATCCCTTTGCATCTTTTCTGACCTATCATGCATCATCCAGGCTTGTTTTAGCCTGATAAACTTTTGAGAGATACCTTAAAAAAAAAGAAAAAAAAAGACCATTGCCATCTGGCCAAGCCAAAAAGATATAGAAATTTACACATTTTTCTTCCATTGTACACAAATGTGTCAGGGAGCAACAGATGAATTATACAGTCCTCTGGCCATAGCCCTTGAGGCTCTGATGACATGTTAGAAACTCCAGTTTCCAGACTAAGAACCAATATATGTCTTAGACTGCAGACACAGCCATGTAATCATTATTTTCAGTTCCAAGTGTTACAATGAGGCCACCTAAGTCTTAACATGGCTTGTAAATATCTATATTTTTGGAATAAATTGTCACCCCATTACGTCCAGTGCTGCAGATAAGGATGTCACACTCCACTAAAAATGGTGTGGATTGGATTTGACCCAAGCACAGACACACACATCTATGACAACATAAAGACTACCAATTGTTTTAGTGACCTTCTGCATGCTTATGCAGGGAGGAAATGGGAGCATCCATTGCTACCCCTGAAGTCTCTGTGGGGAAAAGTATTCCTTTCTCTTTGTCCTGGGTAACAAGCAGATGGTGAAACCTTCCATATAGCTCTTGTACAGAAAAATGCCTGCTCAGAAACATAGATCCATAGAAAGTTATATAAAGAGAATAAAAATGTTGTTATCATTGTTATCACAGAAAGCGGTTTATACAGACATCTACTCATCACAAAAACATCTTGAAACAACTTCAATAATTGTTTCTTTCCAAGTAATGGTATCAAACAAAACAGGAAAGTAAGGAAAGAGTAACAAGGAAGATCACACTCTTTCCTCAAGTGTTTCTCAGAGAAACCTGCTCCTGGGAAAAAGAACTCTCTATCCTAAATTTCTAATATAGCAAAAGATACTGGGTTTTTTATATTACCTTTGCTGGACTGTTGCCTGTCTGCAATTCAACCTACTGTCTACTGAGGACTTTTTTGAAGTTTTCTACAAATGTTCAGAATTATATTAGCAGTATTTGGAGAGATGTAAAATCTATAACGTGGTATAGTCAATGACCTGCCCATATGACCCTCAGCATAGTGTGGTAGGGCCAGCACAGTGAGGTCATACGGGCAGCAGCTAACACGTGCTGCTCTTCTGTGGCTACCAGTTTCCCAGATTGACTATTACTGTCAGTGAAATCTTGATAAAAAAGGCTCTCTTAGGTCTAATCTGAGTGGAATTAGGGCCCTGACCACTCGTAATTTCAACACTGGGTTGCCATTTTTCAGTATTTCTGGGAGGGTGGTTAGACTGTGATGTAATGGTGATGTCTGAAGTAACGGATTCAGGAAAATTGAAGGAAAAAGTGAAGTGTCACTGATAATGTGATATAAAGCACAGTCATACAAATTGCATCCAGGAATATAAAAGGAAAAGAAGAGGAAGAGGAATCCCAGTTAGTTGGTGTTTACAGAAGCAGCACCCTTCTGCTGCCTTCAGCCTGTATGAGAATGCTGCATAAATATACTTATAAGATTATTTCTTATCACTACATCTACTCAAGTACTGTTGGTTTGCAGCTGCTAGTTAGAAGTCCATGGGACAAAAGTGGCATTTTTGGGCATTGTTTCATTACTGCAACGTACATGTAGTTATATTGGTCTTAGGATAGGAAACCTGCGAAGTCCCTGCGAAGGTTCTAGAAATGTACATGCAAACAAATGGGAACAAGGTCTCATCTGCAAGAAAGCAAAACCAATTTGTAGAAAGAAAATTCTCACCTCTGTGACTGCTCACCATTTCCCCCTTCCTGGGTCCATGAAAATAAAAGGTGTTTTCTGGGCTAACCTGATGGAACAAAGGGTAAAGTTTTCCCACTTTGGAGTTCCCCTTAATTTGTTCCGCGTAAAGAACTCTCCCAACCTTGTCCCAGAAATCGAAAGAATCCAAATCTTCCCGGGTTAAACCCGGAAAATGACGGAGCAAAAACCGAACAAAGGAAATCAGTTCCCCCCTCTTAAATCGAACATTCCCACTAAGAAGGGTTGCTTGAACTTGGAGGAAAACACTCCGTCCCGCAGGGCTCAGCTTATTGCCCATTGCGGCACCTTCCCGGGACACAAACGCAATCACTCACGCTCTCAGTCGACCGGGAGGGGTTTGGTCCAGTCAGCGGCGGCACCTTCCCGGATCTCCTCAGGATCCAAAACTCCAAAAATCCAGAATGCGTGCGAGGCCTCGTCTTTTCTCTCTTTTTCAAGGAAGGCTTACCCGCCGCCCCGTGCGGAGAGGTCTTCTTAAAACGAAGAACACTTCGCACCGGGAGTCGACGCTCCGAGACGCTGCTCCGGGGGGGGGACGTTCACAGAGACTCTTATAAATAGAGTCCCTGTTCGGGCGCCAGACTGCAGCGGTTCCGGCTCGGGGTTGAGCAGGCCACTGCCGGGTCTCCTGCGAACGTCTTCTCGGAGCCGGCAAGTGAGCCACCTTCGCCTAACGCTGCCTATGCTAGATGTATAATCACTGAGACCAATGGCGGAGGAACTGCTTGTATGCACATGCCCACGGTTTATTGAAACCAGGACGGGAGCAGAGACAAACAGCCCCCCAGGACGGAAGGAAGGGGGTGAAAAGGGAACCGGATAGCCAATAGGAAATAGGCGAAGGGGCGGAGTGAGGAGGGTCCAAGGTAAAACAACCTACCAGGGTACAAAGGTATCTGAGGGACAACATAAGTAACAAATCAGTAATAGGAAACTATAGAAGTAGCTAGAACAGGGGAGGAGAACTGGGAGTGGAACACTTTGATAGACACGACGTCTCCCGGGCAACCGGGGACGTGGCCTAAAGGTTGATGTCCCAGGGGCGAACCATTTCCAGGTCCCCCTGGGGTGCAACACTAACCCAATAAATTTATCAATTACACATCTATAATATAATGACCTTGTACTCCACATGTGAGTGTTTTAAGGCAGTCAAATAACAGCACCAGTAGCATCAATCCCTTTGGTAATTACAGTGATCAAAGAAACAGAGAAAAATTGCAGGTTTCAACTGGGGAAGCTGCTGGTTAATTTGTTTGCTCCCTGGGATGTGTTGAGGGACTAATTAGCTAAATCACTGTGGGTTTTAAATATGTATGTGTTTCCTAGAAAATAACTAGTTGTTTCATTAAAAAAATAATGAAGTACCACGTGGATGGATATGCAATATCCAAAATGTATGGACAACAGAATTAAGGTTCTTGGTTTACTTATTAATGCAACTTTATTCACATGATGATAAGTCTGCAGCTTTGCTCACTTGCTGTCTCCCACTACAGCTGATTCTGTATCTAATCTGGAAGTGCATTGGCTTCTGCTTACATTCCACTTTGACTCTCATCTCAAAGACTAATTTTTCTCCTAGCTAATACCACCATGGCCTTTTCCCACTGCTGATTCTTGAACCTCTCCTGGCAGTTTTTGAGAATTTCAGAGGGCACTGCCCAAAAGCACAGGTGTCAATCCAACAATTTATCACCATATGGGAGATTATTGCTTAAGTTGAGAGTTCAGAAATATGTTTAGAACTGGCCAGCTTGCTGGTTGTGATATAATTTAGAAATTTAGAAATTTAGAAATTTAGTTCTGTGTGTAGTGGTTACATACCACCTACTAAGTCTTTGGATACTAGAAACTTTCCTTGCTGGTTAATGTTGATGGTGTTATAATTTTTGCATTGTGCATTTAGACATGATTAGTATTTTAGAAAATAGGAAAAGAAAATTTAATCAAGTGTTGTTGATGACATAATCTGTGGAGATTGATTTGCAGGCAGTGGACTTCTGCTCTTGCAGAGGCATGCTCAGTTCTGGTGAGGAGTGTAAAAAGGAAGTAGAGTAGATGCAAGTAAGACACATATGACATGTGCAAATAAAATCTCAAGACATGATTGTTATAAAATTATAAACATGGATGAAAAGTGGTGGATGAGGAAAATGGAGTGGAGAAAGTTAGTACCCAGCTAGCCAAAAGAAAGAAAAGACATAATAGATTTCATTACAGGTGTAACTCTAGCTGAGGACATGACTTCTGGACATTATTATATCTCAAAAAGGTTAGAGAAAATATAGTGTATAGTGTAGAGAAAATATAGAAAATATAGTATATGGATCTCTGAAAAAAACACAGATAGACTGATGCTCACAATGAAAACTGGGACCATTGTTTTGTGGCAGTTGTTGAGTGCATTTGGACTTGTTTCTTAGAGAAAGAAGAATTGCCTAAGCAGTTGTTAAAAGCTAACTGTGTTTCCTCTGTATGTGTGAAACTTTTGCTATACGTGCAAAAAGAAATTGTGTGAAAAGGACCCACATCACATGGATGATGTACAGTAAAATTCTTGTCAAGACCCACAGTGAGAATAACTAACTACATTCCTGAATTAGGACAGTGAAAAGCAATGGTAAGGTACTTAAACATCATTCTATTTTACATTAAATATCTTAAAGATAGAGGAAAAAACCCAGAAGTCCTAATCTGTTGATTTGGGGCTGGTTATTGAGTTTGGGTTTTTTTGTTAGTTCTGATTGTTTGTTTGGTGTTTTTTTGTTTAGGTGTTTGTGTGTTTGAATCTTGTTTATTTTTGTTTGAGGTTTTTTAACATTTTTACAGGACATGAACTACAAGGAAGCAGAGTAAAATGAAGTCTGGGTGGTTGAAAGACTCCAGTTCTTCAAGATCAGCCTTGGCAGGTTAGGGGCACTCCTGCCTGACCCTGCAAAAATGTGTAGGAATGTCTGAACAGTCAGCCAGAAGCTATAAACACCCTAGGGAATGAAAGTGGAAGAATACAATTTAAAAAACCCCAAAATCTCCAGAGAAGCATTCCAGACATCCACATATGCATCTTATTGTACCTCATCCTCCTCTGCATACTAAACTCATAGGAGTTAGTGGGTGGTAGAAATATCATGGCACTCTGGGATAGTATGACTGCTCTGGATTATTTCAGCTAAGGTAACTTCTCTCTGCTAAGTATTTCTACATCAGATATCACACAAAATATCCTTAAATTATTTCATGCTACTCAGAGCAGAGTATACTATATAGTATTTCAGAGAATAGAAGCTATTTCATAGAGTTATTCATAGAATAACTCCAAGATAAGCACCCACTACTTACCAAAATTATATATACCAATATTAGATATATTAGATTGGTATTATATCTAGCAATCAGACATCTGATCTCTGTTCCTAACATCTTCTTCTCTTTCTTCTTCCCTTTTTTCCTCTTTTTACTCCTGCAAGTGCATTGTTCGTTTCTTACTAAGTACCTTTTCTCAGCTGTATGTGACTACTTTAGATACCAAGAAATGAAAGTGAAATCCTGGTCTTGCTTGGCCCCTTAAGTCTTTGTGAGATACTAACCAAAAATTTTTATGGGTGTTTAGGTGTTTCTTTCCCACCATTAGTTCTTTACCTTTTCTTTATGAAATGTAACTCACCATGCCAAAACATCAAGGATTGCTCATTAATTTCTTTCTGATACTGTGTTAGTACAGAATAAAAAAGGTTGGTGGCAGCCTTAGGGGACTATTCACTACATCAGAAAGCACAGATTGCATTACAGAGTCTACAGCAAGGATTTCAAGGCTCCATTTGGGGAAAATTATATAGGGAATAGTAACTAGCTCTGATCAAAGCAAATGACAGAAAAAAGGAAAAGGGGATAGGGATTCTCCATCATATCTTGGCCTTCATGAAGATTTGAAGTTGTTTACTGTGAGCTTGTCCTGCCAAGGGAGTAACACTGTAATTTCCTAATGAAATGCTGCGAAATGGCTGTTGATTTTGAATGTCCTTTAAAGTGAAACAGCTGCTACAAATCCTGAAACAGCCGTCCAGATTATATTTTTGCACATTTGTACTTGAAGGCACCAGCGAGCTTCTGTTTAGGATGCAGCAATTTCTGAGACAAAAAGGTTAGTGGTCTAATTCCATAGCACCAGATGACAATGCAGGGGCACATAGGTACATCACTAGTGCTGCTGGGTGGTGTTGGAGGTTCCCTACATGGTTGCCCATGGTGGTGGTACAGGAAGACCTGAGGAGCAGTGGAGCATCCTGTGTGGCCTATTTCTTATTCCAGCATGGATCTAGGACTCCCCTGTACCCGAACTGTTTCTGCTTCCCAACAATACATCATACTGCAGATGTACAGCATCTATGAACAAATTAATTTGATTTTCCTGTTTGCTTGTGGAAAAATTACTTCCAGCACTCTATGACAGTACTCAGGCAAGTATACTTTCACTTGCAAATAAATAGGACTGATTGCTCTGGTCAGTTTCTAAGACCACACTACAGAACAGTATGTGGCTGAAAATGCTGCATATCGTACCAAAAACGATTACTAGGAAAACTGTAATGGTGCAGCAAACACCAAGTACTCATGGTGCATCAAAATTGCTGCTTTATGTCTCTTCCAGGCTACTATAGGAGTTGCATTTATTGAAATAAAAACTCAGTGGATGCTATGCACTTATATAAAGCCTACTCATAAATTTCTGGCTCTGCAGGAGTCTCTTTACGCTGTGCTGCAGGCTCAGGACTCTCTGGATTGCATGTATTAATTACATTGCCTACCAGGAAAGCAGGAGGTTAGCTGGGAAGCTGAGTTAGCAGGATTTATCCACCATGAATTCCTTACATCAAGGCAGTAATGGCTTCAGGGGCATATTTTTAGATAATCTACATCCTTACACCAACATGGTTAAAGGTTGCTGCAGTGGATGCAGACTAAATCTGTTTCTAGAAATAGGCAGATTATATAATTTTTAGAAAATCAGAGTAACTATTACTTTCTTTTCTGACTAAGGCAAAGCTCTGGTTTTATTAGCTGGAAAAAAACAAAACCAAACCTAAACTGAAAAAAACCCAAAAAAACCAACAAAAAAACCCCACAAAAAAACAGAGCAGATGTTGGTTTTCTTTGTTTGGTCGGTTTTTTTTTTTCCTAGTGAAAAGGTAAATGAGCTTTACAGCTGTTAACCAGATGTAAGAAGCTGGCTCCAAATGCACAGTAGGACTGCAGCATTGTAGATACTTTAACAAGGTTGAACGTATTTTATCAGTCTTGACTTCTACATGCTCACATGCAAAACAAGCAAGAGGCTGCTGCACAGAATCTGTTCTCAAAGCTTGTTTTCTAGCATGTATTCAAAACTATAGCAGCCAGACAGACATCCATGAATACCCCAGTGATGATTTGTAGCCCTAGGCAATTGCCTTAATTTTGAAAGCTAAAACCTAACACCATAACAGGCTGCTACTGTTAAAATAATTATTGTGGAACTGAATGGACAAGATGCATTTTCAAGGCAAAAAATTTGGACATACTAACCCTTGAAGACAAAACCCAAACAGACATTGTACACTGATTTTAGCACCCTTTTGTAATTAATTTAAAAGGCGTATGTTTTGAAGCCATTTATGCATTACAGACAAGAACTGAATGCTTACAAAGACTTGAGCCTTTTGTGTTCAAAATTAAGTCCTTTTAGAAAATATTCAAAGGCTTTTCCTCCCTGGTGATTGTTTTAAGAAAAGGTTGGACTCAGGATGAACTTTGGAGACGTAGAAGATGAACATAAGGGATTATTTTTGTAATTTAAAGTACCAGATGACAGCTTCAGCAAATGCTAGGGAACCCATGTGAAAGTTCTACAATGGTAGCACATTATAGAAGATGGCTTTGATACAAATGAACAGTTTTTTAGGTTTATTGTAACTGTAGTGGTTCCAAAACCAATGAAAACTATAGTCTAGACTTTGATCTGGATGTAAAAAAGAAAGAAATGTATTTATTTTTTAAATTCTTTGCAAATTCTTCCTCCAGCTGGAGATCTGAATTTTGCAAAGGGATGATTGAAGATGATGTTCTTCTACACTGTAGACAACTTGACATTACTGACTCTATGAAGTCACTTCAAATACTTTCAGGACTACCTGAAATACCTGGATATACATGGTAAGTAAACTCAGAATGGCAGAAATCCAGGAATTTTTTCTCATAAGGGTTGATATTTAAGTTGGACCTGAGATAAAAAGAGAGTGGTGGACAACTACAAACTACAATTGAGTGCTTAAATTAGGTTAAGTGAAGTTAAAGAACTAAAACCAAGGAAGAAAGACTCATCTACTGATAAGCATCTGCCTATTTTGTATAAAAAGTCACAGGCATTAAAAAAAGCATGGAAGTTGCCAGAATTAAAATGGAAAAAGCTTGACTGTGCTTTCCATTTTTTATGTTGAAGATTGCAATTACTTGGGAATCTAATTGCCCGCTATCACTCCCCAGGCAGCAACAAAATAGGCTCTGTGTCAACAGTTTCAAACCTTGCTTATATGTCTCCTGAGAAGAATCATGCAGCCCTGCATGGATGTTAGGTTTATTTAAATCTTGCCACAAGGCACTCGAAACTACTTTTCAAATCAATTTCAGGATTATTTATAATCCCTAAAAGTATAATTCCCAATAGGACTTCTTCCGCTTCTACTTTATAATCAGGAAGAAAAGTAAGCAGTACAGTGAATTTTTAGGTAAACTGCAGATAATTTTACTCTATTATTGTAGCTAATCTATTGCAGAACACAGAAAACAAAAAAGTTACCAGTATTTAGTGGGCTTCTTGCACAAGAGCCAAACAAATCAGTCACCTATATGTTTCTGCCACTATTTTCCCCACTATATTTAGAATCAGAAAATCCAGGTGGAATATATCCAAAGATGAAACTAAATTGACCTCATTCAGATCAGGACATGTCTTCACAACAGTCTTATCTGGGAATTCAGAAAGTAGTCCTTTGTGTTAAATAGTACTTTTATATATAGCCAAAAACTGAATTAATTGAACTCCACAGAGAAAATTGCAAAAGAAAAATAGAAAAAAAAAAATAGAAGAAAAATACTAATTGTAGATTAATAGTGAATGAGAATGAAAGGAAAACAAGTAAAGATGCTCGTCCTGGAACATTCCACTATCAGAAGGACTTAGGACACAAAGGCCAGGTAGTTATTTGCATGAGATAGTGCCAACACATGGAATCTCACAGAAACTTAACAGGTTCATTCTATTTCCACAGCTTACCCATCAAATAAGACAATTCCTTACAGAAAAATGTTGTGCGCATTTGAACTGCTGAAAATCAAGATTCGCTGTCTAAAACTGTGACTCTATATGCATACAAAAATAATCTTCAGCAAAGCCTTTAGTATCTCATGATGCTGGGGCAAGGGAAGGTGTCTTCTGCTTGATCTGTGCTGTCTCAATCAAGGCAGTACTGAACAAATGCTGAGGAAGTGTTCTGCTTCCCTTGCAACTCAGCAAGAGAAGATAATATAAAATCTATCCTCAAAGGTGGCATGTTCTGTGGCACCTGTTCCAATGTTCATGGGCTTGTGAGATCAAACACTTTTCCTGAAGTAACTTATAGACTGACAGAGAGACCTATAATCACACTGAGTGAAATAATAATGAGGTAACGTGAAAGCATCTGAGAAAATAGGAGGGTTTTGGTCCCAACAGCTATCTGTAAAGCATGTAAAATGTCATCTCTAAAGTTTCTTATTTGAAAGAACTAAAAGGAAATTATTGGTTTGCACTTTTTCAAATAATGTGGGGGTTATTTATTTTCTATTTAGCTATAGCTGGTAAAATATGTTGCAACTTACTACAAGAACCAGTTCAGTCCTATTCCAGAGTTAAAAGTTTTCTTAACTAATTCGATCATTATTTGAGTCATCTAAAGTTATCATCCTGAATAAAACTATACTTGCTTGTGATTGTTCAGTGTTGGAAAATTGGAAATTACTGAGATGACAAAGCTAAAGTTGATGTTGATAACAGAAATATCTACAGTTTTCTCACAGGTTAAATGAGTACCAAAATCATGAAATGTCATTTGAAAATGTGTGGTGAGTGTGATCTCAGTGTTCAAATGATCCATTCTATCAACCCTAACAGGTGTAAGAGGCAAAAAGGTAAAGCCTGTATTTGTCACAGGGGTAAAAGGAATGCTGTCTCTGAAATTACTTCCAGACCTTCAGAGTCAACAGCTTTGACTTAGATTTCAGTATAAAACATTACACAATCATTACACAATCACAGAATCAACTAGGCCAGGACAGACCTTTGATATCACCAAGTCCAGCCTATAACTCAACACTGCCTCATCATCTAGACCACAGCACCATCCATTCTTTCCTTAAACACTTCCAGGGACAGTGACTCCACCACCTCCCTGGGCAACCCATTCCAATGTCTAGTCACCCTTTCTGTAAAGAAATTCTTCCTAATGTCCAACCTAAACCTCTCCTGGCACAGCTTAAGAATGTATCCTCTACAAACAGCAGGGAGTTTAACCTAATACAATTTTCTTCAAGAAAAGTAAAAGAAACTAGATGACCTGCCAAAGTCAGAAAGGAAGAAGGCAGACAGGTAGGCAACAGCATCCACCTACCCTAAATCACCCCCTGGTATCTAGAACAAAAGGAAAGGCAACACCTCTCTCTATTTTATTGGACAGAGCCTATGTTAGTCTATTAGTTATTGATAACAGTGGAAACTCCCGGAGACTGCAATATCAACTTAATTTCTAGCAAAAAAAGGTAGGCTGCAAAGATATTACTTTATTTTTTTTAGGTCCTCAGAGTCTAGCATTAATCCAAGTGATAAATTTGAGAATAATTTCCTTAGTACCTTCTGCTCTGTTTTAGTGAAAACATTGAAAGAGAAATGAAAATTAAGAATACTTGGTAAATTACCAATATTTCATAGAAATAAGAGAAATGAAAGGTAAGCCTCTTACAAAGATGTAGCTTTCAGGGATGTGTTATAAAATAGCCTTTTTAAACACCAACCATAAGATATTGTTTACAACAGGCTTCCTTCTTATTTCCTCAGAATCTGTTTGAAATTCTATAAAAGCCAAAATACTTTTGATAAGTGATATTTATGGAACAGATTAAGATTTTCCTAAGACAATGAAAATTCCAAAGACATGCTTTTGTTAAAAATAGAATTATTTTTATGAAACTCTCTCCAAGGGCCAATCACATATTTTGAATTTTTTTTCAATAGTGAGATGAGAGAGAGCTGATAATATATGAGCATGAATACAGCCACTGCATTCAGAACTGCTTTAAAAGATGCTATGGATATTTTCAATACCTGACTGCCTTTTTCTAGGTAGCTCACGACCTGCAATTTCCTTGCAATTTTTTCCCCTGGACAAAGATTCCTAACCAAGCAGAAGTAACCATCATTAGGGCAAACTTGATGAAAGTAGAAAACACAGTAAGCGTCTTTTGATGAATTTATTCTATAATTGCAGTGGCTTCCTTTCTACTGAAAAAACCCTCAGTCAAGGACACCACTAAATTTTAAGGTATTCGGTTGAAAAGTCCTTTTGGAACTGGTACTAACCATGTCATAGCCTTCATTTAGAGACCCCATTTCACCTCTAGATATTCACACTGTGTAAAAGAAAAGTGGAAATTAAATATTAGCAGTCACCCTACAGCATATACAATTTTTGCTCACCTAATTCCAAACACGGAGAATTAGAAAGGAGCAACTACATTGTTTGTCACATCCAATTTTCAGCAATTCATCAATCCCTTTCCCTTGTTGAGAGTTTTTTTTTTAATGAAGGTTATTGTTTGATGGTGTCTTTTTTGAAGTGTTTTCTGCTGCAAGTCCACTTCTGGAAAGTGTATTAGTTAATGAAAATACTGATAAAACCTACAAAAAATTAAGACTGTATATACCCATAGATGACTGCCCTATGTTGCAAGCCAAAGCATATTGCCTATATAAGCCAATAGAAAGAAAAGAGCTTCTGACTACAGAGGAAACAAAAAACTGGCAGAAGAAATCTGCCATGCTGGGAGCCACCAATGACAAGTTCACCCTTAGACAAGGGAAATATCATGTCAGCCATAAAACTGGAGGAGCAATGCTGTGAATGAGTGTTTTATGTCACTCAAAGAACCACCAGCAAAGCTGTTGGCAAAAACAGTTTTAATGTAGTAGTGACAGCATGACAGAGTTCATTGTCAAGGTCCACTTTACTGCTAACTAGACAGTTCAAGTGTGCAGAGAAAAATCTAAAATCAATCAATCCAAACCTGAAAACAACTTCAAATGAGCTAAGCAGAGGCTGGGGACAGAAAAAGGATAAGGTGGGAAAGGGTAAGGATAAAAAGGCATGAGGAAGATCTGTGTATTGAATCACAAGTTTCAGAGTTTGGCATGCCCTTGCCAAACTTATTCCTAGACTTAACCAACGGTTTAGGCCTAAAGGTTTTAACTTGACTTCAATCTAGCAGCACTAAATTGATAGTTTAATTTAAATAATTTAACAAAATATTCTATAGAATTTACTATAAACACAACGGTAATTCACTTAAGGCCTAACTTACTAAAGTACTTAGGAATCTAAGAGAGCAATATTCATAATACGTTTAGTTGCTCTAGCACATTCAGCCCAACACATACAGAGGCCTCAAGGAGTCTATACAAGGTGTAGACCTGTAAAAATTCCTCTCGAGTTCAGTGAAGCGCTCACACCAGATTCCTCTGCAGCTTCTCAGTGGGTGAATGGTTGTGCCTTAAGGAGTAGGGGTATCAGCCCCAGCTCCACTGGGAGAGTTTGGTGTCAGTCCTCTGAGTATGACAAACCTGAGAGTTCACTAGCTCTGATGTGTATGTCCTAACCTGGGGAAATGCTCTGTGGCCTCTTACACTGTCCCACGTGTGGTGGGAAGCCAGCTGGACTGTGGGGGCAGAGAGCAGAGCTGTTCCTGACAGGGGCTGTCCGAGGTAGAACACCTTTGTGCTGGAAAGTACAAACTCGTTCCTCCTTTTCATGTGTAAAAGCTTGCTGAGCTGTGGAGTGGGTGCTCTGGGATACGTGTTGGAGGGGGCAGAAGGGTGTGCTGCGAGTCCCCAGGAGGGACTCCAAGAGGAAATGGGAAGAGGTCCTCGGGCACTGAGGAACCATGGGGTGCAGCCTTCCCGCAGTGACAAGAGTGGGTGCAGGATCCATGGGGAGATGACATTTCTTCTGTTCCTACCCCATGGCTGGGCCACCACAGCCCAGAGCTGCCTCGAAACCTCTGACAAGCTGCAGGCTCAAGACGGGAATGAGTCGATGCAAGCAAGGGAAAGACACGAGGGACTGCTGGCAGCAGCGGGATCCATGGCACGCCTCCTGCAAGTACCACGGAGAGCATCACACGTGCTGGGAGGGGATGAATCTCTCAGGATACAGCAAAGCAATCATGTATCCACCGTGATTTATGCCAAGGCACCTGCATTACCATGGACTTCTCCTGATACGACCAGCACCATGATGTATGTTAGTGAATACAAGGGTCATCACTCTCTGCTTTCACCAAGAAGTAAAGCAGTCAAAAATACAATCTTCAGATTTACAGAAAACTGCATTATTTAACATCTGTGCCAGAGACATTCTACGTTAAAGCAACAACAGAAAAAAGGCCTTACACTTACCTAAAAGAGCTTTCTAAATGGCATGTATTATTTGTCCTGTATATTATTATTTCTATTCATAATTAATGGAAATGTAGCAATTTTTTGCTAATGGAAAAGAACCACTGCAAAGAGCACTTTGATTGCATTATATTTATTACCCATCTTAGGAACTAAATATGCACTTAACCTGTAATTAAGGGTACACAATAAGAGCTTTGTAAATATTGCAGTTGAAAATGTCCTCTCAACACCACTTAGTACCATTAGGCAAAATATTTGCTCTAAGGACTGTCTCTTTGAAGTGCTAAAATTGTTTTTGTGGAAGAAAAACAGAAGGAAAGAAAAAGCTTAAATGTAGCACTGTCTTTTTTCCTTACTTTCACACTTTCTTGTCAAATGCTGTGTGCTCAATCAACACTGCATGTGAAAAATAGTAAAAAATACAGTCTGTGATAGTCTGAAACTTCCCTCTCTGCTTGGAAGCATGAGGAATGGATCCAAACGGAAAAAAATCTGATGGGTAAAATCTGTTCACAAAAAAATTTCAGACATTTTTACTGGGAAGCTGTCCTGTTGCATAACAGCATCCAGCAAAGTGGGCAAGGATGCTTAGTCTGTGCTTTACAGAGGGCAGTGGCTCCTGACTTTGCCCACCTCTGTGCTCCTTTGCCATTACACACTCAGCCCTGACTTTCAGGCTTTATGCCACAGAATAGATGGATGTTACTGTAATATGGAAAGCAGACAGAATTTGTGCCAAAATGCTCTTTGCTTGCTGTGGGCTCTGAAGAGGGCCATGCCAGACCCCACAGGTACATAACTGCTATGCTGTGACAGTGCTGCTGGAACATTAATATTCCACAAAAAGTGTTATGTGTTCCTACCCTGCTACATGCCTAAACAAGAGCTAAGAGTGCTTCTCATTTTGTGATAATTGGCAACACAGCTTGACCTTAGAAAAGCCTTATATTTCAGTTTCAAAAAGAGGAAAGAAGACTAAGCGACATAAATAAACCTCAGATAACTTGCAATTTCTTTGCAGAATTTAAAAAATCCCTTTTTCTTAGGAGAAATGAATATCAAAGCCTTAGGCTCAAATATTTAATCAGTCTCTTCCAAACAATCTTCTAGAGATGATTCATCTTCCAGGCATATGGAATTATTTACAATTATACATATAAATCTTTAAAAAATAAACCTTCTAAAATTAATTTTTGACTTCTGTTTTTAAGATTTTGGCTCATACCTCACTGGATTGATTCATTAAATAAGCTTGCAATGCTTATGAGCAGCATGTGGCACATGCTTATAGAAGCAATTTAATTCCTAGTAATATTGAGGAAGAGAGGAAATCTTCATAGCAATGCCATGTCCTGCTATTATGTGAACAAGTAACAAGAAAGGGTCTGAGGTTTCCTGAAAGTGGGACTTGGATGAAATTAGCATTTGTCTTTAAATTATCCACTGTAACAGCTGTCCCAATGACAATAATTACTTTGGCACTGCTCTTGAGAGATGCCCTTTCTTATCTATCTATATTTCCTCTCAGCAGAGTTAGCAGCTGTGTTACTGTAAATTACTGATTCTGCATTAGCATATCTTATACTTTTTTCTGGTGGAGCTTCACCACTGGACATTCAGGGAGGGGAGAACTGCCATGCTGCTGCAGTTGCAAGCATTTTTTCTATTTAAGACCTTTGGCAATCTAACAGTAAGACTTGCTACAGGCCACAGTCTGCAGATAGTTTGAAGCTGCCATTTCACACATTTTATTTGGAAGTGTGCATCAGGTTTTTAGTGAAATAATTTGTGACGGAGTCAACCTTGATGGTTAAGCTCAGAATTGGTGGCATTGGAGGGTAGGATATCCCTTGGTCCTTAGATGCTGCACCTGACCATGATCATGACAGGTTTTTCTTCCACTCCCCAAGTGCAGTCTGTCTCTGAAAACTGCTCCTGGTGCTGTGGAACTTGCATGGACGCCGAGTGCCGTGACAAGGACAGACAGACAACCCAGGGAATATGAGACAAGACAGAAGATGTTACAGGAAGATTTTGGTAGAATTGAGGCAGAAATTTCTCAATGTTTCTTGCTGTGGCATCAATTCTAGCTAAACTTCTTTTTTTTGTCTACTCAAAGTTTTAATTTTAATCCAGTGTGTATCACAGAGCAAATTTAGTTGTTTGTTAAAAAACCTACAACAAACCCCTGAAATTAGGTCCACTTTAGATACCCCTGCTAAGTATGAGGTCACCTCCTGTTCTCCAGCCTGTACACTAATTGAAAAATGATGCCAGGCACATAGTCTCCCTCATCTGACCTTCTTCCCAAGTTCCACCCATGTAGAAATGTTATGAAAAAAAACCAAACCAACCAAACAAAAAAAACAACCCAACAAAAAACCAACAACAAAAACACTCCTCCCCCTCCCCCCGCCATTTAAACATTCAAATTATAAAATAAAACAACCAAAACCAAACTAATTTTAAAAAGTCAGCCTTGAAACATCTCAACTAAATCCAGCTGGCTTCAGCTGATTTAAACTCCACATTTCCTCAGCAATCTGGCTGCCATATCATATTCCTGTTTCTCTTGCCACAACAGGAAGGTGTTCGCCACTAAACAAAAAGACAGAATAAACAGGTGATATTTTAATAAAACTACATGCTTAGCATTAAAACAAAAATTTCTACTAGTGACTGTCTGCCCCAGCTGTCAGAGCTGACCACAGAAGCCAGCCATTCAGTCTGTCCTCAGTTCCAGCTCTTCCCACAAGATGTTCACAGTTCTGCAGAACAATGATGCTAAATTCAAACTTTTGGGATGTTATTCACAAATCATATCATGCTAACAGTCACTCTGGCACCACTTTAGTCTAAGTATTAGTCTCATATTTTTCTTTTAAAGTTCCCAGTGGATATGAGCACTTCAATGTGCTGTGCACAAAAGTAGAACCTGCTTAAATCAGCTGATATTTCTACAAGCGAACTAAAAAGTAGATGTGTAGATGGACCTGATACAAAGCTTTACAGCAAATCAGGAACTGGATATCAGGATGCAGATGTCTTCACTCAGCATTTTCATTCCAATCTGTAGATGCAGCTGGATTGAATGATACAGTCAAGAGATAAAGTTCTCTACAAGTAGAAAAAAAAAGAAGGAAAAAGAGGAATTATTTAGCCCTCCATATTATAAACTAAATAGCATCTAAACTGATCTTTCTTCAAGTATCATATTCTGAGTTCTCATATATTCATAATTAAGGAAAAAAACAAAAAAACCTGTTTCATAAAACTTCAGTAAATGTAAAATTTGAATTTCAGCCCATTCAAAAAATTACCTGCAGCATGTTCATTTAAGGAGGAGACTGAAAATTATCATCATTAAATGTTTTCTGAGGAGAACAGAAACCTAGATGACATAACAGATGTAATTGCACTTCATACTAATTAACTGAGAATTTTCATTGAAATTAATTAGCATCCTATTGGGCATATAAGGTTAGCTAGAGCATAGCTGTATTAACAGATTCTGATGATAATGAACCAAGAGGAATTTTAATGCACTGCTCTGTCATTAGTGGTCTGTCCCAGTAGACAAGAGTTTTGCTAGACTATCCTAGATTCACAAAATTTGGTGTGTGATATGGTTTTCTTTTGTTCTTTTTGCAAAAACTAAAAGGAAAAAATAAATAAAAATGGAATCTGTTCATACTTGTTGTAACCTGTAATTTAATTTTTGAGTTCTTTCACTTCACATTTTATACCAAGAGTTCTTTTGGGGATAAGTAGTCAGTCCACTATGGTAGGAGTAACAAGCCATGTTAAACAGCAGGACACCTGTAGTGAATGTACACACCCTCAATTCTAACTTGATTTTCATTTATTCTCGTCCCTTGATCTTCAATACCGTTCTAATTTGACCTTGTTACTCTAAAATTGTCATAAAAAAGCAGACATCTGTCACATAAAAGCCATCATATGAGGCTATCAATCTGTCATTCTGAGCAGAGCAAAAGTACCATTTTCAGATGATCCTGAGGTTTATTTTGCATATATTGTACAGAAGAGTCAAAGAGACACTGTCACACTGTGACAATTCCAGACTATTTGCCACATGGTTAAGTATCCCACCAGTTGAATGAAAAGGTATTGAATTCCCACTTAATGCCACAAACACAGAAGGTGGCAGACACCTGTTGACTAAGGAAACCCAGAAGATGTGGTCTTTTTAGAATTTAGCAGAGCTTTTGATACTGTCTCACATAGTATCCTTCTGCAAAAAATGTCCAGCACACATGTAGACAAATCCATAATATGCTGGATGAACAGCTGGCTGGGGAGTCAGGCTCAAAGGGTTACAATAAATGGGCTTGCATCAAACTAGAAGCCTGTCAGCACTGAGGCTCCCCAGGGCTCTGCTTTAGGTTCAGTGGCTTTTAATGTTTTTTATTAATCCTTAAGTTTTATTAATGTTTCAATTAATCAATGCAGAAATCGAATATACCATGGTTTGATACCAGTCAAACAACAGGTACCCAGGAAGGTGCTCACTTCACCCTGCCCTGCAACAGCTGGGCAGAGAAGAGAAAAAAATTAATGAAGGCTGCATGAGTTAAAGAGATACAAACTGAATTTATTACCAACAAAGTCAGAGGAGGACAATGAGAAGTAAAAATAAGCCCTTAAAAACACCTTTTCTTCTCCCAACCATTCCCCCCTTCCCACCCATAGAGCAGGGAGACAGGGCATGGTGTTTCGGTCAGTTCATCAGCCAAGATTTTCTTCCACTGCTTAGGGAGAGAAGCCCTTCCCCTGTGAGACTGTGGGGTCCCTCCCACGGGACACAGCTCTCCCTGAACNGCCCCCTTTGGTTTGATTTTCCTCTTAAATACATTACCACAGAGGCGTTACCACCATTGGTAATTGGCCAGGCTGGGCTGGAGGCAGGCCCATCTTCAGAGCCACCAGGGATTGGCTCTGCCAGACATGGTGGAAGCTTCCAGCAGCTTCTCACAGAAACCAGCTCTGTGGCAGCCCTGCTATCAAGAACCAGGCCATGAAAAACCAAGGAAATACATTAAGCAAATTCATGGATGATACTAAATTAGGAAGACTCTCAAGGGTGGACTCTCTCAATGGTGGAGAGGCCTGCAGAGAGATCTGGATAGACTAAGGATAGGAAGCTGGGCAATCATCTGCTGTACAAAATATAAGAACAGCAAATTCTCCACCTGGGTGGGGCAATGCTGTTAATACATACATACATACATACAC
>VWZP01004165.1:1329412-1469844 GCA_013396995.1 Dicaeum eximium | reverse complement strand
GGTGCCGCGGCCCGGGGCGGTACCGGGGCCCGCCGCGCTGGGGCCGCGGGCCCGGGCGCTGCCGGCTCTGCCTGTTGCGGAGCTAAGCCGTGCACAACTCGGCCGAAGCGTCTGAAATTCGCGGCTTCCGAGGTTTGTGTTGCGAAATCAGAAATAGGGAAAATCATAAATAAGCTGGTCCGGGTGCTTGTTCCTCAATACTGTGCTCGTGTTCTATATGCATTCAAACTTGGTGCTCCTTTGACCTCGTGAAGCAGGTCAAGAATGGAGATTTATTAATATTTAAAAAATAAAACCCGTATCAGAATTCCTGCCTTAAGGCTTAAACCGCAGTGGCAGAACTGGATGTCTAGGGTCAGGGTAAGGTGGAATTTTAATCTGATTCCAGGAAACAAACCTGATTAACCCATCAATTTACTTCCTTGCTGCTGTTTGGCATTCTCACAGTGAACATCTTTCCACCATAGAAAAAGACACCAACGGAGATGCTTTGTGGGTTTGGTGTTATCCGTCGGTAACAGCGGAACTGAGGACTCTGTTGCTGCGAAAGTGCTGCCTTACAGATGAAAACAAATTGCTCCATACGTTTGTGTTTGGCCAGTATAAAAGGTCTTGGTTCTACATCACAACGGTAGAAGTTCAAGATTCTCCAACCTTGAAAAAGGTATGGCTTGGTGGGGTTTTTCAGCAGAGCGCAGGGAGGGTTTCTGCAGAGCTTCCCCTGTGGGTTAAGCAGTGTTTTCCCTTGAACAGAAATGTGAGGAAGAGAAGGGGTTCCAGCTGTTGTGTGCTCACAGATGCAGCTCTGTCCAGGTGTCCAGCCAGTCTACATTTCATTTGTCACCAAGAAATGGAATTGCAGAATGATTGAGATAAATTACCCAATTCTTTGCGTTAACATACAAATGCTATTTAATGCTGCTGTTTCTAGTTAATTTGTATTTCAAGTTCAGCATCCTTTCTCTCTACAAAGTTTGTGTCATAGTGTCCAGAGTCTTGTTCCTATAAAACCTGCTGCCTTTTCCCCAAAAGACTGAGTTATGTAGGTACTTTCTTTTCCACTGCATTGATTACTGGAAGACAGCAAATATAATTGTATTTTCTATATCTTCACTGTTATGAAAATCATTAAACTGTTGGTTAAGTCTGTTCAATTTTCATGTTTCATGCTATGTTGTTAAGTAGAAAGATAATGTGGTAATTTTGTGTGCCCACAGCAGAATGTTGCTTGCCTTTCCTCACTCCAAGTTTATATTTCCTATGAAGTAAAATAAAATTAAATGTCACAATGCTGTCTTCAGTGGTTGCAGTGGGAGATGCTATTTCAGGAGGACACATGAGCCTGGTCGTTGTCTGCAGACTTTCAGTCTTGTACTGTCCCAGCCCACAATCATTTGATTGAGGAAGTTAGAGTAGTTCTGTTTGTGGGCCTCCTATCTCTGTATTTTTTCCAGTCTCTTTCTAAATGTGTTGGTGCTGTCTGCCTCCACAGCCTCCTTTGGCAACAAATTTTGGAAGTTTCCTCCCTACTGTGAGGAAGAAAAGTGCCTTTCTGTTTTTAATAACCTTATGAGATTAGAGGAAAGCAACTCTTATGTGTAGGTTTAGCAAAATACAGTCTGTACTAGAGCTGAGTCAGATCAGAAGTTCTCTTTCCAGGCCATTCCTGCAGTCAGGAGCTCGGAGCCTTGACAGTAAAGTGACCAAGATTGTTAGTGTGGGGTCATTAACTGAGCTCTTTGTGCTTCTGTGCCTGTGTCATGTGCAGGTGACCCACTTCTCCATTGTGCTGACAGCCAAAGACTTCAACCCAGAGAAGTATGCAGCCTTCACCAGGATCCTCTGTAGGTCTGTATAAAACTTCTGTATAAGGCCTGAGGTACTGCTGTGTGCGTGCTTAGATCTTGCCAAAGCAAAAGGCTGAATTCATTGTGTTGCATTTGTTCTAAAAAAATGTTGGAAACTCAGTCATACAAATGAAATCAGGTGATAAAAATCCTTTATTTGAGCTTGTCATGTACAGGAAGTATTGGGTGGATGTCAGGTGCTCATAGGGTTTTAATCTGTGTCTTCTCCAGACACACACCACCACCATCACCCTCACACTCATTTTCTCTGAGAATTTGTTTTTAAAAAGTGTAAATGTTTGGGAAGATGTCAGTGCTGGACTTAAAGATCACCATGTGTATGGTGAATGGCTTGTATCCCTCCACAGTATCTTTGTAAATGCAGCTTGCAGCTCCTCTGAGCTAAGCACAGCACCCAGGGACGCTTTTGCTTTTCCTGTAGGGAAGTGAGAGCCCTCTTCCAACCAGAAAACCTCCTCTCATTTCCTTGTCCTGTTTACTCACTCCCCTTCCTGTCCCCATTCCCATGTTCTCTCTCTGCTTCTTATTTTGCTTTTTCTTCAGTTTCCAAATCAGTTTGGTCCCGGTTCTTGATACCAAGAGCATTCCCTGGGATTTTGCGGATTTTGCAGATTTTGCAGCTAATTTGATACAGCTGTGAGGTTACTGTGCTTTGGGACTTACTATACATATTGCAGACTTGGGAATGCCTTCAGGCTGACCAATTCTGCAGGGTACTGAAAAGCTGAGATTTGTTCTTTTTTTGGTGATAGATCAAATACTTAGATTCACTGTGGATCACATTTCTGCTGACTTACCAGCTAATACTTCCTTTCAAATCCAGGATGCATTCTTCTAAGCATGATAATAATTGAGTTTCAAATGTGATGTAGCTCTGTGCTATAGCTAACATGGAAATTGTGTAGTTGACAGCTTCAGTGCTATTCCTGAAATATCTTAACCTGTAAAATAGGTTACAGTGTCTCTCTGCTTCCTGGAAGACAGCTGACAGTGCATGGTTCTCTCAGGGCTTCTTCTGTGTCATTTTCGGTTTTTACTGAGTATCAAGGACATGTTTATATTTTTCTTTCATAATTTAGCAAAGAGTACAGAAGAATGGCAAAAGATACTTGGATAAAAAAAATTAAAAGCTACCAAGTCATAGTCTGTATGTAGTAACAGGAGTTACTGTGGTAGTTGTTTTTCATTAAGCAGACACCCTCCAAGTCTGCAAAGAATCCTTTGTCTGGACACCTATCTACACTTTTGGGGTGTGTTTCTATCTTAGTCCATGTTGGTTCATTCATAAAATAGAAAGCTGAAATAAAAATACAGGGTTATTTTAAAGTTTAAAAGACAGACATGTTTGTGTGCATGTTGGAAGACTTCTAGTTTAGTATTCAAAAATTATTGCCAGCAATAATTACTATTTGTAATACTGATTTTTAATTTTTTATTTTTCACATTTATATATAGGTGCACTGCTTGCAGTTAACATACCAGACTCTCTTCTTTGCACACAGAATCTACCTGAAGCATGGAAGTCCAGTTAAAATGATGGAGAGTTACATTGCAGTCCTTACAAAGGGCATCTGCCAAAGTGAAGAAAATGGATCCTTTCTCAGCAAGGACTTTGATGCTCGGAAGGCTTACCTTGCTGGCTCCATCAAAGGTTAATCTCTGCCAGTCTCTCTACTCTGATTTCTTTCTTACAGCCTAAAATATAATCTTGTTTTCATGTATGCTTCAGGTAAACTGTGCTGACACTGTTACCTTCAAAAACATGATAATATCAGCATAAATATCTCCTATAAAATAATTTCCCCTCTTTTCTAGATATAGTGTCTCAGTTTGGAATGGAAACAGTTATTTTATATACTGCACTGATGTTAAAGAAGAGAATTGTAGTGTACCATCCTAGAATAGAAGCTATCCAGGAATTCACCAGGTACTTTATCAATTCCTTCCTTCCCCCTCACGCACCCCAGAAGTCCAACAAATTTTGAACCTTCATTGAGAAAAAAGGCTGTATTTTAAGGAAAAGAAAATCCATCTTAAACCTGTTTATAGAAATTCTGCTGAATCCCTCTTAAGGTTTACGTGTATGTTGCTCAATTTAGAGAAATTTAATGGTAGAATGAGTGATAAACTCTGCTTACACTGATAGTATAAATCTCTACAGTTCATATATGTGTATATATATATTGATATATCTCTCTCTCTTTCTATCTATATCTATCTATATATATATATATATACCCCGCCCCCCCCAAATGAGACCTAGTGATAATTGTTCTTTTTCATGGCATGACATTTTTGCTGTGAAGCTTAAGTTAGTGTAAGTAAAAATCTATTGTGTCTCAAGTTGCACCCTTATCTCCCTAGGACTTTGCCTGCTTTAGTGTGGCATCGACAGGACTGGTCAATTCTTCATTCATATGTGCACCTAAATGAGGAAGAACTGGAAGCCTTAAAAGCCTGCACAGGTAGTGATAATTTATTAATCAAAAATACTAAGAAAATTCAATTTCAGCTTCTGTTGCTGCAAAGTTTTGCACTAGGGAACTTTAGAGGGGGGGAAAAAGGTTATTTTACTATTAATGCTATTGATCAAAGTTAAACATAATTTTCTTTGGAAAGGGCAAATCAACTATACAAGTATGTGGGAAGATAATTAGTTCATCTGGTGGCTTTGGGTGGATCCACATCAGTCTATCCCTAAGCACAGATGCAAAGCAGCCTTGAGACTTTTTTGATGCTTTGATTGGAGGGATTTAAAGTCTTCCTGTTGTACAGAACCAGCTCACTTAGATAAGCTACATTTTTCCCAGCTTCTACACATCACTAGTAACAGAATGGGTTTTTTTTAATTCCCAACCCTGAAGTCCCAGACTTCTATTTTGATGTTAGTGAAGTCAGAGGCTCCTAAGCAGAGGTAAACTTTACCTGTAGGAGTTTGGTCTGTGTGACACAGTGCTGTGTGTGCATAGTGCTTAATGCATAATCCAGGAACAGGCCCAAACAGCTTTATGCAGAGGTTACTGTGACACATCCTGTGCCCATTAAGCAGCTTCTTTATACAGAATATGAGCAAGGAGACTACTCATCTTCAACATTCCTACAGCTCAATAAGCATCTTCCATGGAGAAAACTGACATGCTATAAATAAGAAAATCTGCTGGGTTTATTCCTCTGTTCCAGTCTGACTTCATGGCAAGAGACTCCAGAGTGGAGATTTTTGTAATGAGAAAGTTGCAAATGAGTAATTATAGTAGGAAGGGAGGAAGAGGATTTAAAATTTCAGATTGATAACTTGGTGATGTTGCTGTAGTGTTAGCAGTTAATCCATGCTCAAGGCAGTTTTAGAAGTCAGTTTTTGAGTTCCTTGGAAATGAAGCATCAGCTGAATACTTATTGAATGACTGATAATATCAAGAGAGCAGCCTCCTGAGTCCAATGGTTATTGTGTCAAATACTCTCAGAACAGACTTTAGGACTGTGATTTTTGATTTTATTTATGAAGATCCTAATCCTGCTCAATTGCATGCTTTAGGTTACATCGCTGGATTTACAGACTCTGAAGTGAGCAGCAGATCAGACCTCTATGATGTGTATGTGAATTTGGCAGACAGTGAGATTACAGTTTCACCTGTAGTAAAAGGTTTGTTGCTGTTTATATTTTGAATTTAGAGGTGGTTTATTCCAGAGTTGACAGTTATTGCTCAACCTTGCTGTAGGTCAAACAGTCTTGATCCTTCTGCCATCCAGGTTTTGAAAAGTCAATATGTAAGTTTCTGTCTTCACTTTATTGCCACCCTGGAAGACTGGTTAAAGTTGGAATTTGGAAAGATGTGCTTTGTTTTCCAACAAACGCACAATTGAGATTTTATACATCCACATTAGACATGGAAGAGACTTTCAGCTGAATGGAGAGATATTACATGAGTTTTTAGAAAAACGTGGCACTAAATACCTGAAGACTGGGGATTATTTGAAAGAAAACCTTGTCTGTTGCTTATCATCTTGCTGTTCTTTATCACTGCTTTGGGCCACTTCAGAGGTACTGGCTGTTGATACAAGGTTATTGCCTTTACCAACAGATTTCAAATGGCAGTAATGAAAAGATTCCTCAGTTGGATGTGTTACTCCTATGCATTTCTAGATATCACAAAAAAGGTGATTTTATGTGTGATGTTTTGGTTTTTTGCTTACACAGAGGCAATGACAATGGGAAAACTTCACAAAGAAATTGGACAGCTAATTGTTCAATCTGCAGAAGATCCAGATAAATCTGACAGCCAAGTCATTAAGGTTAATATTTATTTTTAAATCTAATTAACTTCTATTGCTAAATCTTGGCAGAAGGAGGGAGTAGGAGGAAGAGTGTCACTGAAAATCAGTCAGTCTTTTCTACCTTCTGCTTTTTTACAAATGAGCATTTTTATTCATCATGCAGGTTTTTAAGGATAACTTACTTAGTTTATATTGTCTCTTGGGTAACTGCATTGCTGAAGAAAGTTCAGCAATTGCATTGATTTTAAGACTGGTTTCCCAGTTTTATTCCACAAGGCATGGATTTTGCTCAATGCTTTGTCAATAGTATGGGAATACCTTTAAAAGGTCCTGCTAAATATGGCCTCTTAGCTAAAAAACCTGATTTTTATGATGATGTCCTTTTATCACTCCCTCCCCCATGTAATACTAGACATTTCACAACTGAGTGCCTTAATCACAGAGCTCAGTAAGATCAGGAGAGGAGTGGTTGTGCTTCCTTTATCCAATATGGCACAAGAGCAGGCTGAAGAACTGTTACAAGTTTGCCTTAAAATAAATGAATGGGGTCTTTATTTTAAATGAGCTGTTTATTTATCATTATTTCCTTCTTTTGTTCTGTATTGATTGTTTTTTATTGTAAGTGTATGTGAAAACCTTTTTATACCTAATACTATATTCATGGTTGCTTGTTTTTCTGTTCCTTAAGGACATTTCTCTGAAGACAAAAGAAATCTTGGCTACTTTAGCCTCACTTACTGAAGTTTCTGATGGCAATGAAAAACCAACCCTTAATGCTGAGGCCCTGAAACAAAAGAGATTTCCACCAGCCACGGAAAACTTCCTGTTTCATTTAGCAGCTGCTGAACAAATGCTCAAAATCTGATTTTGATGCACTGCAGTGTTACGGGCCAATTCTGAAAAAGCTGTCTCTGCCATCCAGATAGGTATACCTGGTATTTTATATGAAAAACTAAAGGTATGAGTCAATGTCCTAGTTACCATAATGTAATGCAGAATATTGGAGCTTGACTGGGAACATATGGAGACATATTTGGGAACATTCCTGGTGTCATTATCTGCCCCCAACTCTAACTGTGTACCTATGGCTCCTGTATTTCACACCACAAAGTGAGTGGATGTACAAGTGGCACAGGCCAGTGTGTCCAGGCTGTGGCAGACATCAGTGTGGGGCTGTTTGTCCTGCACATTCCAGGGGCTGCACAGCTCTCACTTGTCTGCCTGGGGTCTGGAACATGGCTGCAGCACACGTGCTGTGAACCCAGCACAGCTGGCACGTGCTGATCTCTGCACAGGACACCCTGAACGTGCAGCTGCTCTGAGTGCTCCTTCTGGGCTTCCAGGAATGTCAGCCTGTCAGATGCTGCTCCTGCTCTGGACTGCCTGATACCTGGAAATCCCAAATAAATGGACAGGTTCTCTCTTTCTACTTGAAAGTGTCTAGATGTGAATAAAGGATGTCTGGGAAAATCTGATGTGGTAGCCTTAGTATGAAAAGGAAGGGATATTTTGAAGCTCAGGTGTGAGTTGAGCACCTCTTTTGGACTCTTGCCTTAGAGGTTTTCCCCCTTCACTCCGTCCCATGCCTCTGATGGAGGGATAAGATACAGGATTACTGTGCTTGAAGTGGGGCTTCCTGGGGGGTCATTGATAAGTGCTGCCTTACAGCTGTAGTCATTTCAGAAGTTGCTGGGGCTCTCCAGCTGAGAGGAGACCTGGCCATTCATTCCTGATCCACGTGAGAGAAAGTCAGATGAGTCAAAGCCTTATGCACCAGGAATGCTCAAATGGCCAGATGCCACAGGTAGAGCAGCAGCCTCTTGAATGACTGGAGCTGTAACACAGGTACTGTCTGATGGTGCTCTGTGTCAGTTAAATCCAGATGGAAACTTCTGAAGTCATAGTGAAAACTGGGAAAGAGTTTAGAGAAAACTAAAATTTGCCTACTTGTTTGGTTGCACAGCCATAATTCAAGAGTGATGGGTTTTTTGTTGTGGGTTTGGTTTTTTTTTTTTCACTGAGCAGCCTAAAACTAACTGTTTTACAATCTTCTGAGAAGAATTTAGAGACTGTAAGGAAATGCTCTGAGCCAAACAGTATGTGTTTGTTCAGATATGTCCAAAACAAATCAGTCCATTCTGCAGTAGCACTTTGTTATAAGAAAAAATAACCTTTTTCCTGGCCTTTGTACAGATAGGCTGTAGCATGTGGTTTTACATAGAGATTTTATACTTATGATTAAAACTTTAGTAACCAATATTTATATTGTTAAATAATTGGATGTTTGCTATTCTGAAACTGGTAGAGCTCATCAGTAACTATGTGCAAGCAATACTGGTTGGAAAAAGAATTGCCCTTCTGCTATGTATGATACCCTAAGGAAATCTGTTTTAGAATGTGATTAAGGAATGTGGCATCTGTGTATACAGTGGGTGGTTATTACAGTCAGGAAATGAAAGTGCTTCAGAACATTCCCCTATTTTCAGGGGTGTAAAATTCTGCTTTAAACACTTAGTCTGAAGTTTAAATTCTGAACACAGTAGCATGTAATTTTTTTTAACTTCTGAGAAAAATACTGCAACTGCCTTTGTTTACCTGTAAGTGCTCTACAGCTTTTTTCCCCATTTGCCCATTAATGGTTTTTGTTAATGATTCTTTAATATTGCTGCTTCTTTAATATTGCTGTTTTGGGACCTATAAGTGAGTCAGATTAGAAGAACTGCAAAACTACGCTGAAAATTCTATTCAGGACCTACTTTAAAGTCCACTGAAACGGAATTCTTTCACCAAGAAAAACCTGAATCTGCTTCAGCCAGCTGTCTTAACACCACAGTGTAACTGAGAAGAAATTCCCATCGTTTCTTATTAACAAACTGCCTTAAGGCATATCTAGAGACAACCACACAAAGCTGAGGAGCTCAATTGCAAACTAAACCTTGAATGCCTGTTTTGATTTCTCTTCTGGAAATGTTTCAGTTGAAAATCTCAGTATTGTATTAGATCTCCTGATGTATGTGCAAGACAGATTAAATACAATTTTGCACTTAAGGAACTGGACTTAGAGCATGCTTATGCCTATTAAAAAATTCCTGAAGAGTCTACCCTTTAATTTATGTAAATTTATTCTTCAGTAGTTGTGACCATGGAGTCACAGGCCTTAGCTCTTATTTTTGCAATCCTGGCATTGAGCTACGGTTTGGTCTTTAGGCTGGAAATGTTCAAACACTTCCGTCACTGCTGATTTTATCATCAGCACTGTACAAGATTTACTGGCCTCCCTCAGCTTCAGTGAGCTCAAAGGATTGTCTCAATGTTCTTGCATTTTCTTAATGACTTTTGACACTGTTTCTTTTCAAAAATGTTTGAAATAAAACAGAAAAATTTGCAAGGTCAAGACAGGAAATTATTTCTACTTACTTCTTGCTTCCCTTTCCCTACGATGCACACAAGCAGGCTGTGGGTGCAGTTGCTCTTTTGCAGTCAGATGACATCCTTTCTTCCTCTTAGAAGCAAAGGCCTTTTCAAATGGAATTTTTATTCATACCTTTTCATCTTACTACCTTTCTGTTCTTGGAGAAATACAAAATGGTGAATGGCTCCTGCACCATAACATCTCCACTACGTTTGCAGAAACTGGAAGATAGAGTGAGCAGGGCAGAGGCTTAGAAAGGAGAGCAGGATAAACACTCAGTCCCTGCAGTTGAGATTTTGCTGAGTAAATTGGGTTACTTGCTTTACTGCTTTCATCCCTGGGGTTTTAGTTCCTGGTATGAGCTGCCCTTCTCTGTTTCCCCTGCAGCAAATGTGTGAAGGGGGAATGTTCAATGGAGAGCAGTGTAATGCTTTGTAACCTGGAAAAACTTGACATGAGACGTGTAAGAATCCATCTTAAACGTCCTGGCTGCTTCTGCATTTAGTCTCTGACTGCTCCTGAAATGGCTCCTGAGGGTTTGTTAATGGGGTGGTGTGAGATCTCAGTTGAAGCAGCTCCATTTCTAGATAACAAACAAGCCATAAAGCCCAATGTAGGGAGTTCCCAGCTACCTCAATGGTAACTTACTCCCTTCCCTAGGCAGCTGGCTGCAGTCTGAGTCAGAGCATCAACGGTCAGGTGAAGTCATTCCTTGGAGCTGCTGAGCGATGTGGGGTAGGAGGAGACTGCAAAGCCTGGGCAGCACCTCCTTCCTGAGTGACACTGTGCAGCAGGTGGTGTTTGCTGCCTGATGGGAAGGAGCTGCAGGGCAGGACTCTCCCTGTTTTCATCCTTCCTTCCTCCACCCCTGGCATGTGGGGCAAAGGGAGAAGGAGCATGGCTGTGTTACAGGCCTGGGGCTAAAGCAGGGACACAGCTCCAGCTGAGAAAGGCTTTGATCTCAGTATTTCTTAACATGGGAGTGGCTGATTTTTTTTTTAGCTGCATTAAAGGGGCCTTGAAAGCCTCACTGGATTTTCCTACTTTCAAGATGACAAGCTGAGTGGGTGAGGCACAGCATCTTGTGCTGTACTAAGACTTCTGTTTTCCTTGAAGCTGAAGCCTTCCATCTGTTGTCATTCACCACAGCTTAAACTGGTTCCACCACTTAAGGTACTGTCACTTAACAAGAGGGCCAGCTAAGGCAAGAGACACACCTGCCTTGGGCTGCTATGTTGTTAATCTATTCTACATTACAAAGGGGAAGGTTTCCTCTTCCCAGCTCCCTCAAACATGATGCTTTGCTGCTTGTCCCAGTCTTGTTCCCTGACTTGTACCTCTGGACTACCAGGTGTCTGGTCCTGGCAGTTCTCATCTCAGGGCCTGGTTCAAGGCTGAGAATGCCAGGGCCTTTTTAGCAATGTGTTTTCCCTGCCCTGATTTGGGAAGCAGCTGAATCAGCCAGGCTGACAATTTAAATGGCAAGTGCCTGTCATCCTCTTCTGGAAAATTCTGGTTAGGGCAATATAAACATTTATGAGAATGGGGGAAAGGGGTATTTAATAATCCTGAGGGAGCTGAGTTTAATATGACAAATTTCAGCTTAAGTATTCAGTAAGGAGCTGGTGGAGTTTGAGACAGGGCAGCTGTAATAACAGACACTATTACCAGACCTATTCCAGAAGCCTTACTCATGGAGTTGTAATGACATCGATTTGCTTAAAACGTCCAAGTGTGTTGCCAGTGAATTTATAGCCTGTCTAGTTACCATGACAATCCAAAGCTCACCAATGTATTCTCTTCTATTTGTTTGCTTTGCTCTACTCTTAGATTTTGGGTTTTTTGGCTTGTTCCCACTGTGGTTCATGTAACTAGCATTTACTTTAGCCATTCTTAAATTATGTTTAAAAAAGGAGTGGGAAGAGGTGCTGGTCTTCACTGTAGAGCCAGTTACTGTTTACTGAGAGTGGAATCAGACCCCGTTTGCATTTGCCTTTGGTATGTGACTGAAACAGGAACAGAGAAACCTGGTTTAGATAATTTAACTGCAGGATGTTATCTGTGCCTCTGCTGTTAAAGGTTTGGAAGGAGACAAACGCTTCACCCAGAGAGGCAGGCTGAGGCTTAAGCCTGTTCCACCTGACCCTGTAGTAGAATCATGGAATGGTTTGGGTTGGAAGTGGCCCTAAAGATCATCTAGTTCTGACCTCCTACCATGAGCAGATGACATTTGGCTCAGCAGACCCTTTGGTCTGACACAATACAATTATCTTCTTGATAAGATAATTGATGAGATTTTACCATGTACTGAAGAACATCACCCACAGAGGCTGAGTGAGCCTGCAGAGTTCAGTAGGTATAAACAATCCCTTACCTTTAAAAATTCACTACAGTCCTCCATGGAGTAGTGCAAACTCTGCCAGTAACAGACAGTATCTATATGGTCTTCTGGAACAGCTTTACAGCATTCTCCCCTCCAGTTCCAGGTCCTTAGGATGTGCTGCTGCTCCTCTCTCCTCTTCCCTTGTCTAACCTTTCCCTCCAGTAAGTTGTTAGAGGAAGGCTCAAAAAAGGCAGAACTCAAACAAGAAATTAAACTCAACCCCCAACTTCCTGCTTTTGTTCAAAGCCAAAAGCACTGCAGGAATCTCTTCTTGCAAGAGCCTAGGGCTGCTGTTTTTCCTTACTTTGCTCTATGCTGCTCTCTTCCTGTAGGATGGATTGGATTGGGCAACCATTGTTATCCTCACACTGTGAAAAGAAATCCAGTTCTCCAGCAATAGGAGAGCAGTGACCTGCATATTGTGCCCTAAGGAAGTTAAATTATGGCACACTTTGGAGGCTGCACTTGTGATAATCACCTTCACATAAATAATTTTATATTATTTAGTGCATTTCCATTCTTGTCACACAGCTTTAGCAGCAGCTCACATAACTATAGACAGGGGTTGTAGGAGAGGTGGCTCAAAAATCACTGAAGATGTTGTCACAATCACAGGGTCTCCTCTTTCTGCAGCTCTTCCCACACAGCTGAGGGTCCCTGAATAATTTCATAGGATCAGCAAAATGTATCACCTCGCTGATCAACATGCCAGAATGATGCCACATATCAAAAGAACTTTCTTTGCATAAACACCTGCAGAAGTGGAATTCCTCATTGTCCACCACAAGGTGAGAGAGACATGGGATCTCATGGGTTCAGTGTAAAAACCAAGTTCTAAAGCTCAATGTCCATCAGGCCTCACAACTCCTTCAAGGATGTTTAGAAAGCCAGGAATTAATTGGTAGTCAAGTTTGACACCCATTTCCTGAACACTTTTTAAACAACTAAATTAAACCAATATTCTTTTGCCATCAGGGTCGCTTTGTCTAATATCACTTCAAGGGCTGCCTCACTCACGTCTCATCCTCAAAATGAGCATTGTTAGATCACTGAAAACATCAAAGTGTTCTGAGAAGAACCAGCTGGACTTCCCACAGGAGTGCTGATGTCAAAGCCTTCACCAGCTGGGTTCCTGGAAAGAAATGTACCAAAAGCTGCAGCAGCAGAACAAACTCATGTACTCCACACTCATTTAATTAAGAAAACAATCATCTGAGGAAGCACAGAACACAGGTTGTGACAAAGGCTGTGTCACAGTGCTTTTCTAGTACTTCTCAGCATCAGGTGAGGTGTGTTTATGTGGCCCCAGGCTGGGGCTGGCAAAGCCACCAAGTTCTGCCCCTTTACAGGCCACACTATCGTACACCAGATCTGGCACCTTTGCCACCATGGAACCACAGTTCAGTCACAAATGCCAGGGGTGCATTCAGAATTCACCTGGATCAGAGCACACATTTCTATATAAAAGCCAGGCTCTAAATTCCCCTGTTGTAGAAGAACTCTGTTTCTTCTGTGGATGCCAGAATTTCTGGTTCAAGCTCTGCTCGCTTTATCTGCAATGTAGGAAAAAAGGGAATCAGCACCACGGCCTGGGAAGTGGATGTTAAGTCCTTGTTACTGCATTGCACTTTGCACAAATTCATGTACTGCATTCAGTATTTGGGACTTGAGGCTCTTAGTTTATCTGGGGATTTGAGGGATTTTTTTGTTGTTGTTTTGAGGCTTTTTTTTCCTCCTCCAACATTTTCTACATGTGCACACATATGGGAAGAAATACTTATTATTTTAAAACAGTGACATCATCTCTGTTCACTATAGAATCACAGAATCATTTAGGTGTGAAAAGACCTTTAAGAGCATTAAATCCAGCTGTAAATATACTGGGGTGACACACAGGAGAACTTCTGCAGTGGGCTAAGCCATTGGGAAGCCTAAAGGGCATCAACCAACCCTAATCTCAGTACGTAATTCCTCAAAAATCCCCTCATTTATGTTCAGTTTGCTTTGTTGTCATAAGAGATTAAGAAATCTAAAAAAAATCCAAAAAACAAAAATGCCAGAAAGCTTAGACAAGTAAAAGAAACTACTGAAAATTGCAAGAGCCCAGTCTGTGATTTGCTAAGAATATTCACAGAGAGGAAACAAATGCAGAAAGGCTCCTCTCCATTTGGCCTTCTCCAAAGCCCAAGCTTCAGGAGCTACATCCTCCATTTAAAACCTGCCAGGAAGCCATTCTTTCCCAGGGAACAGACTGCACTTCCCAGTTGAGCAAGGCAGGGTGAAGAGATGTCACATGTGAGCAGCTTTACCTCTGCAGTGAGCTCATGCTGACTTTGCATGAGAGAAAAAATTCTCATCTACATCGTTCCTTTCTCCTGCAGGACTGAAGGCAGTGCTGGAAGAACCTTGGCTTTAATCTTCAACATAGTTCTCCTGACATTGCTTGCTTCAGACTGTAGTGAAAGTCTGATAAATCTATGTTGAAAAGTGTAGGCATAAATAACACACAATGCAAATCAGACTTCAAAAGTCCTGTGAGCCTCTGCATGGTACATGGGCCTTCACAAGCAGCCTCTCTGCTGCCCCATTTTAGATGTACCACATTAATCCTGTTGATTTTTTTATATGCGACCTTCAGACTGCTGGCCATAGTTCTGAAAGGCTGATTTAATGTCACAATAATCCTAAATCAATTCCTGTGGAAGGACTTACCTCCCCACACTGTGGGAACATACTAAAGGAGACTGGCAGCATCCCTGCTAGGACTGACATAATCACAAACATCCTCACAGGACCCAAAGCACGATGATTTTTAACAAGTCTTGCTCTGTCCAAGACATTAAAAAAGTATGTCAGTATACTGAAAAATAACCTGACAGTGACACAAAGAGCATTAGCTACTATTTTACTGGTTGAAATTACACTGAAATTAGTAATAATCTAGGCTTATAGTTCCTAGAGGTGTTCCTTTACTTAATTTCCTATGTTCTTACTCTTAACTTCCTGTGCTTTCCCTTTGTTTTGTGCTTGCCTGCAGCACTTTCCAAGCTCAGACTGTCAAGATTAAGAAAAAAAGCAGCAAGATCAAAGTGACAAAAAGAGAGAAAGTATATTAGTGCTTTAAAGTGTCTCAGTTCCTTCATTAAGATTTTTCTTACATTACCCTCTTTCCTTACACATTTAGTTCCTGTGGGCAGCCCTATGTCTTGTGCAAAAATTTATTACTTGACATATTTATTTAAAATTTTATTTTACATCTGCATTTGTCTTCTGGTAACAGGAGTCCCTTAAGCTGATAGGGAATCAATTTAGGCAATATCAAATTACCTGACAGAGATGATCCCTACCTGTACTATTTACATGACAAAAGATCATGACCAAAAGCTTGGGGCAGGCTAAGAATCCTCTCATAAAGCATACAATGTATTCTTCTTAGGATACAGGGATTTAAAAATGTTGAAAAGCAAGAACATGTTTTACAGCAGGTGGAAAACTATTTGGAAGTTGGGATCCAGCTTTAGTTGCAAATTCAAGTGCCACATTACCTCTTCAAAAATACAAACCTAAGCTAAGTGTTGTGAACAACCTTGATACAGACATTGAAACTCAAATCTTAAGTTAGGGAACTGGAGGTAGGTAGGTGCTGGAAATCAGCCTGTCAGGAGAGCACAAACATTTCCTGCATGGGAGCAGAGATGAAAACCTCATTCCTGCAAACCCTTGGAGCATGGGTTCAGACATAGCCAGATTCACTTAATGATCTCAAAGAATCACAGCAGCTGGACAGCAACTTCCCACATCATCACTTCCACCAAGGCAAGCAACACTGCAAACCCAAGGAAAAACCTGGCAAATGGTAACAGCCAGCCTGAAAACCAGAGTACCACTGAGCAGCACCCCCAGCCCCTGCAGTGCCTCTCACCTCTGCACACAGTACATGAGCACTTCTGGCAGGAAGAACGTCGTCCCAAACAAGACTGCTCTGGACAATGCTGTTTCCATAACAGCCTTCAGGGAGAGAGCAAAACAAGTGGTGTCAAAAGAGTGCTCTGGGCAGCTTCAAACACTGCCTGCTTCCCTGAGTGCTTTTTTGTCTCTGGAGTTCAAAGCAACAGGTTACTGAGGAGTAACAACACCTATTAGAGGAATTATTTCTTAAGTGGAAACTAAGAGGCAAATACTTTATGACTGAGAAATTCGTTAAAAGGAAGGTGAAAGTACTGATGAGATTTCCTGCCACAATAATAATTTTGCTAAGATTTGCTTTTTAAAGTTGTCCTGAACTTCATACAATTGGTTATACCTTCTGGGCATCCTAGCTAGCCTGTGTTAAATCTGAAGTTCTCTCTCCAGCTGTCCCCAAATCCTTATGCTCATGCAGTTGTTTCCACAATACAGGGCTTTTCTCTGAGGTGTCCCCTCAGAAGATCCAAGAGTCTTATCTCCTTCTGGAGGTGACCAGGGAAAACAGAAATGTCTGTGCCAGAGTCTCTGGTCCTCACTATATTGGTGTGGGGAAGCAGCCAACCCTTGATGACACTGAAGTTGTAGAACCTGGTTCCAGAGACCTAATCCAAATCTGCCCAAAGATTCAGCGCCTGATGTGGGATTCCTTATTCAATATATCCAACTCTCTACTCTCAGCACCACATTCTGCTCTTAGCAGGGAATGAAAGGCAAGTCAAAAAAGTTCTCCACCCCCTCACCTACCTTCTCACCAGCCTTCTTAGACACTCCTATAACCTTGCCATTCCTGTCCATCACTTCTATCCCATTATCAAATTCTGGGCTTCTCACCATCACTGCAGTAAATGCACTTGTCAAACCTGCAGGGATAAAGGGGATTCTGCTTTAATACATCCAAAAGGACTGCCTCAATAGTAACATCCATAATGATGTGCATTTTATACTTCCAGTTCAACAATTCACAACTGAATAACCTGACAGCTTAAATAGACACTGCCCCATGAAAATCTCCTCAAATCTTTGTTTCAGAAGCTTGAGAGAAACTGCAAGGCTTCAATCCAAAAAAGGTGCTTTGTCATTATGGATTCAGAGCTTTAAAATAATTTCCATCCAGCTCAAACCATAACTACATTGTCTTAAGAGAAAGTGGAGGGATTTCTGTTGTGGTTAGGTTTTGTTCTGCTCAGCATAAAATCCAGCACAGAAGACAAAATCCTGGACAGAACAGGGTTTCAGAAAAGGCTGCATCCTGCACTGAAAGGAAGGGCATAGACTGTCAAACTGACCTTGCCTGAAATAAGAAATTGCTCTTTTTATTAGTTCTTGGTAGAGCTATTCAATAAAGACATCAGTGTATCAGAGCACACTTTGCAAATGCTGGACTAGCATTAATCAATTACCCTCGGGTTTTTTTCTACATTTAAGAAAATGGAAGCACATTTAACACCTGCTTCAAAGGAAACAAGTCAGAAACCTGTAATGTAAGACCTCAGAAATGTCTGAGTAGGCTTCTCATGTAATTTGAAACAGAGGAGATTATGTGTTTTAATTTTATCAATTTTCCCTAAGAAATGCCAAAAATTTCTATAATGGCAATAGGAATGCAATTAATGACATTAAATAGTTAAACTTGTCCTGGTGCAACTTCACCATGGCAGTAGAGATGTTGCAGTAATGAACTGAGTCCCACTTCCCTTGCAAGATTAATAATTCCCTGCTGGAACAAGTCTCCCTTTCTGCACTCCCAGAGCGATGTCGCACTCTGGTGTCACGGATGTGCCACACCAGGTCATGTCAGTGCCACTGCTACTGCCCCCCTGATCTGTCCTGGTGCTTTCAGATATGTGTACAAAGGTCACAAGAGTGCTCTGCAGCTCTGAAACTAAAACCAGAAGAGGCCAATGAGGTCAGGGACACTGCGCAGTGAGGGTTGTCTCCCACAGAAAGGAGGGGGCCAGCAAAGGCAGTCAGAGAAGAAACAGTGAGACCACACCTGTGCAAAAGCAAGAAAACTCTCCAGTCAGACAGGCAAACAGCCCTCAGGCCAGCTGCACCATGCACAGTTTGTTTCTACTCACCAAGCAGAGGAGCAGGCAGCAGTTTTCTGACGACAAGCTGCATTAATGGGCTCTTCAATGAGTAACGATTCACGAAGGCAAGAGGGAGAGCCTAAGGCACGGAGAGGAAACAGGCACCTTCCACTGAAAAACTGTGCAGCATTTCAGTGTAACAGCTTAGGAAAACCAATCTGTGACTCAGTACATAGAGTCTACCATCTATGAAAATAAACAAATGCCTTGGTTTAACATTCCAACATAATATATGTCTTCTCTAGTTAATGAAGGTGCTTGTAATCACTCTTTTAGATAAGAATAGAAAACATTATGATAAAAAAAAAACATTCAACATTATTATGCAGAGGACAGCAGCAGTGTGAATACAAAGACAGAAAAAAAGAAAATAATTACCTCTGACTAATATTTCTTGGACATTCATGCAACTGCATTGTGTCACACACTCCTCTCTCCCCCAAACAGGAAATCTGGTTTACTTCTGTATTTTTCTTGATTCTCTGCAGTTTCAGCCCAATTCTATATTGCCATAATACACTTGCAGGAAGTTTCATTTAGGACTAAATGGCCAGGACACCAGCTGGCCCTCAGACTCCTTTGAAGGACAAAGGGAAGCACTCCCATGATGACACACGGGCAGGGCTGCCTCCCCAGATTTCTGTAAGCCCTGAGCAATCCTGGCCAGCTGTTTTGCCCTTCAGTGGGCAGAGGTGAAACTCTCTCTAACAGAAGCAAGAACAATCACATTTTTCTGCCAGAAGCTTAAGAAAATCACTGCTTCATGTGAAGGGTGAGGAGAGGCATTGCAGAGACATCTACACTTGTGATGAGTGTCATGATGATACCTGAGCTCATTCTGGTGTAGCAAACTCCAGAAACCACAAATTCTAATTCCAGCAGAGAGCACAGGTCAGCTCCCTTCTGGAAGACTAATTTCCCTGCATCCAGTGCAGTATTTTCATGGCTATGCTGTTCCTGGGATTTGAGCAAACACTGTCCAGTTCTGATGCTTGCAGATCTCACCACTTATTTGGAGTTAGATCTCTTCCACAGCACCACATCAAAAATCAGCCACAACACCCCAGTGGCTCACTCTGTGTTTGTAAACACTGGCCAGCTCCTCTCCCTGCCTGTTTGCTAAGCTTGCAAAACAACAAAGAAAATGACACAGGAGGAAGCATGAGGGGAAGCCAAGCAAAATAATGGCTGACAGATGATCAGAAAGTATTCCAGAGCACAGTCCTGAAGGATATCTGGAACTGTGGATATCCTGAAGGATAACTGGTGTCCTGAAGATACTCCTTCTCAGGACAGCTTGTTAGGAAAGCAATCATTGAGCAAACACTTACACCAACACAGGCTGAATAGGAAATGGCTCCCAAGCCAAGCACGATCTGCTTTTGAGGAAGTGAGTGTTCCTAAGGACAGAAAAAACACACTGCATAAGCACATTGTAAAACACTTGAAAAATCAAGTTCAAAATGGCATTTGCACAACTAAGAGAATTACAAAAATAAAAATCAACACTCACTTCAGCTTTTGGGGTGCCATTTCCATTTACCAGAGTGAATGCTGTGGTGTACGTGTGAAACACAAACTGCAGAAACAAGAGATTGTAAGAAAAACTGAATTCAAGATTGAGACTAGAAGACCTGTAAAGGTAGAAAGAAAGAGGCAATTACCTGCCAAAAAAAAGAATGCCTTGCCTGGCGCTGAACAGATGAAACGACAACCTAAGAGAAAAAATGCACAAGAAAAAGAGGTTTGGAGAGTGTAGAGGTTCAGCCTTAGTTTGAGGCTACCACATTCTCTCATTATAGAGGTGACATCCTCATTTTTCTATCCAACAGAAAGCACACAGACGTGTAAAACACAGACACATAGCGGTAAAACGTGCAAGAATATTGCAGCAAGATGCTTTCTTACCCAAAAGGAAAATGTATTTTTGCCTGTGAGGCTTAAATAGATGCAAATAAAATAACTAAGGTAACAAAAGTCTAATTAAAGAAATGATTGAGAAAGGGTGAGATTGGTTTTGCTGGGGATATTAATACTAACTTAGATCTAACTGATCTAAAATTTTAGGAGTTAATTCCCAGCTTCTCCAATTCAGACAGTGAATAAGAACTTCAGCTTTAATAAACCACAACCTTTCTTGAGGTTTCAAGCTCAAGGTGTGGAACAATTTCAAAAAAACAGAGTCAATCAAGATAAGAATACAAAATACTGAATAAGAGGAAGGCTGAGAATCTCCAAAGCCTCAGAGAAGGATCAGTAATTCATTTAATATTAGTGGATCAACCATCTTTATTATTAGTGCCAGCACTGACTCTAACCACATCTATCAGAGTGTATTAAGCTGTAAATATCAAAAATAAGTATTTCTATTAATTTTGTTACTGCTATTAATGAATTTAACAGGCATCAAGACTTTCATTGTACTTTCTAGCAGCGCCATGTAAGTTCATGCTGTAATGCCTGTATGGAATGACATATCTCAGGATGTACACTCATAGGCCAAGCCCAAACCCAAAGACTCTAAATTAATAAATATGCACACGATACAGCTACAAATTTAATTAAACAAAATGTGCCATTTTTGAGCACAGTAACGACAAGAGTTTATTTTTATATCTTTGGTAATTTACTGACAACACCATTTCCTACTTCCAAATTCAGCATCTACATAAGAAAAAACTCATATTCTGGGTCTGAGACACAGAACACAAGGCCACAACTCCTTCCCACTGCAGTTCCAGAGTTTTGAGGCTGAACAGACCAAACCCAGGCCTTACTCTCACTGCTGGGTGATCTCAGCTTGCATCAGAAAGCTGTCCTTCACCCAGGAACAATCTCTTGGAATGCTGCTGGAGCATTCCACAGCTTTGGACTTCCAGGGACACTCTTTAAGGGCTCCATTTCCAGGTAACTCAGCACTTCCCATACAACAGGTGTCTTTCCCACAGCTTGTGCTGAAGCTACAATAAAGCCCCAAACCTTGGATTCCCTCTCTCCAACCCCTGGCTATGGAAAATGGAAGCCTTGCTGGATGCACACTGGCATCTGTCATGATTACTCACCAAGGGAAGAGTTATGGGCATGAAAGCTAAAAAGAAAGAAAACTTTATTTCAGTAAAAATAATATCAGTGAGCATAGATGGATGGTCTTGAGCAGAAAATTCCCCTAAGTTGCCCCATCTATCTCCATCTCCAAGTAAAACACTGCCCACAGACCCCAGCATAACCATTAACTTCAACCCAAAGCTTTACCTCTCACTCCTCTCTCTGGAAGCCAAAATCTCTGCTCAGATCTCACAGCCAAAAGGAGCCTCTGTGAACTCCACTCCTCAGGGCTGCTTGGGAACCAAACAACTGAACACAAGTTCAGCTCTCTCCTCAAAAGGAGAGGTGTAACAAAAGCTGCCACAGTTGTGAGTGCTCACAGGAGGTAATGAGTGCACAGCCTCAGTCTGGTTATCTCTGATTAACACCCTGTGCTAAACAAACCCCAAGCACACTTGGTCTGTCACCAGAAATAAATTCCTCCAGCAGCCACAGCCATCAAGGGAAAAACTTAAATTACAGCAGACAGTTAAATGTAGAGGGATTTGGGAACTCATTCTGCAACAACAAGAAGCAGAGACTAATGGGAGTATTTCCATCTGGATAAGCAGATTATCCCAGGGAGAAATTCCTCAACAGGACCATGGGAATAAATAAATAAACCTTAACACATACAACAGTGCAACTAACAGAAGAGTCTGCTTGCTTTTCTGTATGGAGAAGAGTGTCACTGTGGTATCACAGCAGCTGTTTGCCATGAGCTATTCCCCCCTGATGCTTCAGTCACACACGTAAAATTTCACTTAAGGGAACCTACCTGGAGGTCTAAACAAAACAGGAATTATCTTGTCTGTATCAGGATGTACGCTGGACTTAAAAAAAAAAAAAAAAAAAAAAAGGAAAATAAAAACATCTTTGCCATACTTGAGTAAAGAAAAAAAATTCATCCAAATATTTTGTAAACTTACCAGGCTTAGCAAGAAGGCTTGTTTGGTCTACAACAGTTGGAAAATTAGGTTAGTAATTAAATTTCAGAAGAGGATGGGTAAAATCTTCTTTCTAAATTTATTCTATGTCTTTTTCTAATCACTTCCTTTTATACAAACTGTATCTATTTATACATCCCTTTAATTGTATTTTTCCCTAAAATTTCTCTCCATATACTCCCTGTTGAATATAAAGCACTCACATCCCATTAGTTGTGTAACAGCACCAAAGCACACACTAGAGAAGAACAGAAGGTTAATTTTAAAAAGTTAAAACTAGTAGGTATTTTAAAACATAAAACAACAACTAAATATGGCTAAACATTTATGTTAAGACTTCAACTGCAGTCCAAAATACCTGATTATTCTGTATGGGCTCAGTTAGGGTCTTCTCATTGACTTGTATTAATAACCTGGTTCTTCTTATTTCATTCTGTATTTGAGAAAAAAAAGAAAAACCAAAACAAACAAAAACCCCTCAGATTTCAATATTTGAAGGGCAATATATCAGCTATAAAACACCACAATTATGAACCTAGAAGCTATTGATGCACCACCTGAGCAGCAAAAGCAAGAACACTCCCAGACACAATGAATTCACAATCATATACACTTTTAAACTGTTGGGGTAATTCAACTGCTGGCACAGCAGCCACAGACTGAGCAGGGCTGCTGAGAGGGTTGTGCCTAGAAATGTGCCCTGGTTTATCTAATCAGGTATAGAAGTGCATACACCTCTATCTCTGTTTATCGTAGAATTGTGGAACACAGGTTGGAAGGGACCTTAAAACCACGCAGTTCCATCCCCAGCCATGGCAGGGACACTTCCACTGTCCCAGGCTGCTCCCAGCCCTGTCCAGCCTGGCCTTGGGCACTGCCAGGGATCCAGGGGCAGCCACAGCTGCTCTGGGTGTGCCAGGGCCTTACACCCTCCCAGGGAAGAACTTCTTTGTGATGTACAATCCAAACCTCCCCTCTGTCAGCTTAAAGCCATTCCCTTGTCCTACCCCTCCGTGTCCTTGTCCAGAGCACCTCCCCAGCCCTCCCGCAGCCCCTTTAGGCACCGGCACATCCCATTCACTGCTGCCTCCCTCACGCGTTTCCTCTCCCCCGGCAGCCCCGCAGTGGCCCCGTTCCACAGCCCGGCACAGCCCCAGCCCTGAGGGCGCTGCCCGGCCCGGCCCTGCCCCCCGGTACTCACGGGGGACTTGAGGAGCAGCAGCGGATCCAAGGCGTCCGCCCAGAGGAGAAACCTCTGGAAGAAAGACTGAGGGAGACACGTTGGAGAGAGACGAGGCGTTATTTGGGACCGTCCCTAAGCAGGACCCGTGCCCGCACCCCTGCCCGCGCTCCCCACCTGCCCCTCCGCCCTCCAGAAGCGCAGGTTGGCGTCCATGGAGCCGCGGCACCGGAAGCGCCGGCGGGCCCGGTCCGGTGCCGCACGCTCCGCCCGGCCGCGGAGCCGCCGCGCCGGGGCCCCCGCTACCGGCAGCGCATCGCCGTGGGGACAGGCCGCGGGGCCTTTTCCCTCTCCAGCGGCTTCTCCCGGGAAGGCACGGCCCCGGGGCCTTTTCCCTCTCCAGCGGCTTCTCCCGGGAAGGCACAGCCAGGAGCCTGCGGAGAGAGCCCCGCGTCCTCCGCGGGATGGCGGAGGGAGGAGGAGGCCAGGCCAGGCCAGGCGAAGGTCGGGGCGTCGCGGCCCCGCAGGCACAAACCGGCCGCTCGAGGTGCGGCAAATCCCAGGTGTTTGGGGGAAAATCCCGCGGTTACATTTCACAAACAAGCAAACACCGAGACTGAAAAGATTTGCAAGTACTGTAACCTGCAGCATCAGCGGGCAGGCACCGCTTCAGTCTCATATTCTAATAATTTGTTTAATTGGAGCATTGATCCCTTTTCCTGAAGGAATGTGCAGGACGGAGCTCTGAGGCCATGAACACATCCAAATCCTTCGAAACACACGAACAGGGCTTAGGGGGAAAGGGAAAGGAAAGCAAAGCACCACACCTGCTGCTAGGCCACGTTAAGGTAATTTTATTATGGCTACAGAGATGCTACATCAGTTTCAAGCATTACAAGAGTCAAGCAAATTAAAGTGAAAGAAAACTTGCCATTGAGCTCCAGTAAATGCACTGGGGGGGTTCAAGTTTTTACCAGCTCCCCAACAAAGTTCATGCTTGTTAGTGCTCCTGAGTAGCTGCACTTTTTTTTTTTTAATGGCACATATTTACATACATTCCATGTTTTAGTGTATTTACACACAAACCAAATGATTTTTAAATTATTTTTACTTGTTACATTCATCTCTTCCTCTGCAAAATTCATTAAAAACAAACCATGTATGAAAATGCTATCCTTGTATTTTTTCAAACTTTTTGGGTTTTTTGGGGTTTTTTTTACAGAATTTTGTGTGAGAAAACGAAATGCAGGACATTTTCTGGTCCAAAACTAGTTAAAGAGAGAGGGAAAAGCCAGTGGAAGGCAACTGTAACTTTTGTACTCATCACATTCAGGAAGATGATTAATGGCCACAGAAATCCATGAAGCTGAAGTTGCAGAAGACAGGGGGAAAGCCTTAGTTTTACCCTTTTTAAAGCAAGACAAAAGACTCAGTAAATATTTTAGCATTTAATTTCTTCTAAACATGAGAAAATGAGAGCTTTTATTTTTATTATTAATTTTTACAATCACAGCTGTTTTCCTAATGTCTTCAGTGGATAAAACTAAGAGTTTTGTCCACATATTTGAGTGTTTATTTATGCACTTTTTCAAAATATTCTTTGGAACCTTCTGGGCTTGGTTTGATCTGTCAAGAAAAGAAAGTTTAGTTATTACTTGGTACAGGTATGATAAAAAAATTACAGATTTGACACTTTATGCAAGAAAATCCATGCATACTTTATAAAAACAGTAATGTTTCTGCACTTGGTTGAAAGACAAAATCCTAGGTCACCTACAACTCCTACTTGAAAATTTTAAGTGTAAACCACATTTTTTCTGTTGAATTACAATGCATTAAATAAAGTGACAAAATCTGAACTCAGTTAATGGAGAGTCCAAGTAAAATGTGGAGTTTTGTACACAATTTGCATCTCCTAAAAGGAAACCAGTAACTTTCTTCACAGAAACCCCACACTTACTATCAGACAGACATCCTGAACCGGCCCAGCCGATAAAAGCTTTGTGTTTGGACAACAGGCACAGACCCAGTGAAGCGCCTGACACCCGAGTGGATCCCAGCCCTTCAGACCAGCACCACCAGGCCGGTGCCTATCTTTAGGAGGATTATATTTAGCACGGAGCAGGCCCTCACCGTTGGGGAGTTTGGAGTCCAGTTGGCCGGGCACACCTCGCCGTGTGTCTCCACGAACTGGAAGGCCTTGACCAGGCGCAGCGTCTCGTCCACGCTGCGCCCCACGGGCAGGTCGTTGATGCTCAGGTGCTTGATGACCCCGGCTGGGTCAATGATGAACAGACCTCTGCAATGGAGTTCAGGGAAGGCAAATCAATTTCCAAGACCAAACACAAGGAACTGGATGCATAATTTCAGCAAGGTAGTTACTCCCAGTTACATCAGTTAGGAGGAACCAGTTAGGAACTGCAGCATTTGGTATCTTGGTTGTTAGCAGTGATCCACTGCTATGGTACGTGAAATGACAAAGTATGCATAGAGATTATTAAATCCAGAGCAAAGGGAGAACTCAGTGTTCTATCTGTACTTCGAAATTGAAAGCTGGCATCCTGCCCTTGTCTTTTTGGTCAAATCTGTAGGTACTGAGTGAAGAGCTGCTTGTGCATTATGCTACTAAATTAAATCCCGTTGCATACAAGTATTTGTGAAAAAGAAAGTCCCAATCTTACCATACTAATCAACTTAATCTGTCAGTAAACAAATGTCAAAAGCTCCTAATCCAAAGAGAACAGGAACTGAAGGTCTCCAGAAGACTCAGGGACTACTATGGACAAAAATTATCAGAAATTATCAGAAATTGCCCTTCTATGCTGTTCTTTTCCCGTAGGGACTTGGAGTTCTCCCTCTCCCTCAGAGCAGAAGAGCTGGCTTTTCCCTCACACATTTTCAGAGAGGCCTGGAACCATTCTCAGCTGCATGGCCACAATGTCCAGGTGCCCTTTTCCTAGGGTGGGATGCAGCCATCCTGCAGCAGAAGACATCTCACAGTCTTCAGCTGATGCCATTTCCCCCAGGAGGGGACAGTGTGCCTCATGTTGGTCACACTGGGCTGTGTCACAGCACAGCCACCAGCATGGAGCCTTACCTCAGTGCTATGCCAGGTCCTTCCAGCAGCACCCCGTAATCACGGGAGATCTGTTTTGTCAGGTCTGACAGAACTGGAATATCCATTTTGCCCAAACCGCCATTCTAGAAAACAGAGTAAGATTCCACTTGGTTACAAAATGCTCCATAGGATCATCCTTCCTGAGCTGCTGGATTATGTTCTTGAGGGCACACCAACAACAAAATACAACCATGGCATCTGCTCCATTAAAGGAACCAAGTGTGTGCGGTGTTCCATGGGTTTGCTTTGTTTGTTTGTTTTAAAGCAGTCAGGAACACTTTGTTTCTTTAGAAAGCGAAAATTTCTTCTGCACTGAGCATTTTGGAATTGCTGATTTCGTGGTAAGAGGCCACCAATGGCAACAGCCATAAATTTCCAGAAAAACTTCCTTTGTATCCTATTAAAGAGCTTTGAATAGAAAAATTTCTACTGCATATTTAAGTGTTCAGAATTAAATAGGATGAACAGTGGGGAGGCAAGGGAACCAAACCTGTGAACAAACAAACTTTGAAGCGCACACCTGATGAGGAACAGCTGAGGGAACTGAGGATATTTAGCCTGGAGAAAAGGAGGCTCAGGGGTGACCTTATCACTCTCTACAACTACTTAAAAGTGGGTGTAGGCAGGTGGGGTAAGCCTCTTCTCCCAGGCAACAAGGGACAGGACAAAAGGAAATGATGCCAAATTGCACCAGGGGAGGTTTATATAAAATATTATCAAAAGTTTCTTCACAGAAATGATCGTTAGGCATTGGAACAGGCTTCCCAGAGCATGGCAAAAAAAACCATGTGGATGTGGCACTTGAGGACCTGGTTAGCAGTGAACATGGTGATGGTGGAACTGAGTTGGTCTTCATGATCCTAGAGGTCTTTTCCAAACTTAACAATTCTATGACTCCAAACACAATGCTCCTACCAGCACACTAAGTATGTCAGAGTTCCGCTGCTCTATTCAGTGCACATATTTTTTTTGGTTTTGCCTCCCACAAATCAATTTAAATACTATTTGAAGAGTCAAACAAAATTTCTTTCAGTTTTGCCACATACTGAGACTCCAAGAGAGATAAGCTCTCTAACCTTGAAACAAGGCTGGAGTTTGTTAGCTTTGCTATTCTTGGCATCATCAGTGAATCAGTGTGTAATCTCAGCCACTCAGACTCCGATCCTGCAAACACTTGTCTGCAACAGAGTTCCCTACACAGAGCTTTGGGCACAGATGTCAGACAAACCAAAGCTTCAGCTTCTCTAGGTGTCACTTTCCTGCCTGTGCCACCATGGAATTCTTTCCACCCTGTGCAGGGTGTTTTGAGTTGGGCTCAGTGATCCTTGTGGGTCCCTTCCAACTCAGACAGTCTGTGCATCTGTAAAATACTGATGTAATGTGCACAACTGACATACCCTGAACATCTTTGAGATAAAGCTCTGAAGTCAGGCCACAGCCACATTGCTGAGCTTTGAACAAAGCATGCAGAAAAGAAACACTCTTGACAGATTCAGCCAAGGTATATTAAACCCAGCAAGCTCTCCTCCCTCCCCTGCAAGTTCCAGTGGTGCCAGAAGGCACCAGCCTGCAGCACTACTGCACACTGCTGTCCACACAGGCTGGCACTGATGGCACAGGCACTTCTGCACCTGCCTGGGACACCTGTGTCCTCTCTACGAGTATCTAAACCAGGGAGATGCTTTATGTAATCAAAAGCAGCTATTTTTTACATACATCTGAAAGAGGCTCCTCTCCAGTAAAAGGCTGTCTTTATCACTTTCTTTCCCTAAAGAAAGAAAAAACCTCCATTTGTACTGCAAGAGTGGAATCCTTTCAGCAGGTGAGAGTTAATGATACAAGTGCTCCAATAAACTGGTGGTTCCTCTGCTTCCAACTGGAAGCCACCACTGTTGGGTAATTGTTAACAGTAACAACTGAACAGCTCCTGCTCCTTTTCTGTGATAGTTTTTCTGCATTATCAGCTGTCACAGGCACTTTGGGGCAGTGTAAACTGAGCATTTGTCTTTTGAGATAAATGTACAAGGTTACAATGTTATCAACAAGGCTATCATCACCGCAAAACAAGTTAAAAACCCAAAATAAATAATTAAGAAAAAGGGAAAGAAAACAAAGACAGAGGTCAGATTTATGTCATCAAATGTAGAAGTTGATTGCATACGACTTTAGGAAATCTACCTACCAAAAATCAGTGTTGGCACAATTATATATTCAACTACTCTTCTCTGGAGCTCTTGTGAAAAGAAACCAAGCCACCAGAGAAAGCCCCAAAAAACATACCCAATTCCTACCTTTCGTGGTGTGTTTATCCAGGCCAGATGAGTAAAATGAGAGTCCACTGAAACTGCCACCACTTCACAGTTCACGTCACGAAATTCTTTTGCTTTGTTGCTGAAAGCCACAATTTCCGTGGGGCAGACAAAGGTGCTGGGGGGAAGAGACATCAGGTGGTAATAATTCTGCTATCTTCTCTAGAGAAGATGCTTATGACTGTTTCTAGGCACTAATGAAGCAGAGCATTTTCTTTCAACTGATCTGAGACTCTCCAGACAGCAAGTTTTTGGAAACTATAGCAGGAAGGTCTGTAGGTTAAACCCTTCTCCATGTGCCCACATGCACCAGGATGCTCTTGGCGATTCAAGTCTTCTGAGCAGACTGACCCCCATCCTGTCATGTTTTGCCCTGAAGCTGTTTAGCTGCAGCTCTGCCGGCCTTGCTTCTTCAAGGACAGAGTCTGCAAGGCAGCCTCAAATTGCAAGGCAATGCCCTCACCCCTGGGATCTGACTACAACAGGAACCACAGCCACCTCCTGATGCAGGCCCTGCTTTAACATATAATGGCCATGTGCCCCCAGTCTTATCACTCACACTCTAGAAACAGGCACATCTGCCCTGCAAGACTGGCCCAAATCGCGCAAAACCAGAACGACCTGCAGCGCTTGTGATGACCTTCAGCAGGGCAGAAGGCCTATCGGGGAGGGAAGAAACCCACACTCACAAGTCCAGGGGGTAGAAGAAGAGAACCAGGTATTTCCCCTTGAAATCATCTAGGCTCAGCTCCTTGAACTGTCCGTTAACGACGGCCGTTCCCTTGAAGGACGGGGCGCTTTGGGTCACCGCCGCAGCGAACCGCGAGGAGCCTGCGGAGGGGAGAACGCAGAGCTGCGGGCCGGGCTCGGGGGCGCTCCCGGGGCGCGCCCCTGCCCATCCCGCACTTACCGAGGCTGAAGGAGCGGCGGGCGCAGGCCGGGGGCCGTGCCGTCCCCCTCCTCCCGGCGGCGGCAGCCACGGGCACCTGCGGGAACAGGGAGGGTCAGGGCGGCGGGGCCGGGCCGGGCCGGGCGGGCAGGCCCGCGGGCGGTCCCTCACTCACCGCGGCGCGGAGCAGCCTCCCCAGCGCGGCGGCCATGTCGAGAGGCNGGCCATGTGCCCCCAGTCTTATCACTCACACTCTAGAAACAGGCACATCTGCCCTGCAAGACTGGCCCAAATCGCGCAAAACCAGAACGACCTGCAGCGCTTGTGATGACCTTCAGCAGGGCAGAAGGCCTATCGGGGAGGGAAGAAACCCACACTCACAAGTCCAGGGGGTAGAAGAAGAGAACCAGGTATTTCCCCTTGAAATCATCTAGGCTCAGCTCCTTGAACTGTCCGTTAACGACGGCCGTTCCCTTGAAGGACGGGGCGCTTTGGGTCACCGCCGCAGCGAACCGCGAGGAGCCTGCGGAGGGGAGAACGCAGAGCTGCGGGCCGGGCTCGGGGGCGCTCCCGGGGCGCGCCCCTGCCCATCCCGCACTTACCGAGGCTGAAGGAGCGGCGGGCGCAGGCCGGGGGCCGTGCCGTCCCCCTCCTCCCGGCGGCGGCAGCCACGGGCACCTGCGGGAACAGGGAGGGTCAGGGCGGCGGGGCCGGGCCGGGCCGGGCGGGCAGGCCCGCGGGCGGTCCCTCACTCACCGCGGCGCGGAGCAGCCTCCCCAGCGCGGCGGCCATGTCGAGAGGCGGGCGGAGCGGGGCGGGCGCCGGGGGCGGGAACACGACAGGGGCCGTGAGGGACGCGCAGGCACCGAATCGCGGAATCGATGCGGTTCTGAAACGCTGCTCGGACCATGGAGTCCAACCTATGGTCGAACACCACCGGGTCAACCAGACCATGGCACGGAGGGCCACGTTCAGTTCTTCCTAGAAGACCTCCAGGGACGGTGACTCCACCACCTCCCTGGGCAGCCCATTCCAATGTCTAATCACCCTTTCTGCGAGGCAATTCTTCCTAATGTTCAACCTAAACCTCCCATGCACGGCTTGAGGCCATGTCCTCTTGTCTTGCCATTTGTTACTTGGGAGCAGAGCCCGACCCCGACCCCTCCTGTCAGGGAGTTGTGGAGAGTGATAAGGTCTGCCCTGAGCGTCCTCCGGGCTAAACACCCCCAGCTCTTCACCTGCTCCTCACAGGACTTGTGCTCCAGACCCTTCCCCAGCTCCGTTCCGTTCTCTGGACCTGTTCCAGCACCTCAGTGTCCCTGCAGAACTGCGGGGCCCAGAACTGGACACAGCACTCGAGGTGCGGCCTCACCGGTGCCATGTCCCCGGCGCTGTGCCCGGCCTCGCAGGGGTGGGCGCTGTTTGCTGTGTGCTGATACAGCCCGGTTGTGCTCAGAAACCTTCCACATACACGCTTACAACTGACTCTGACTTTGTTGAACTCGCTCCGATTATAGTTACAGAATCACAGAATATTCTCAGCTGGAAGGAATACACAAGAGTCATCAAAGTCCAGCTCCTGGCCCTGCACAGGACACTCCAAGAGTCACACCATGTGCCTGAGAGCGTTGTCCAAACCCTTCTTGAACTCTGTCAGGCTTGGTGCTGTGCCCACTTCCCTGTGGAGCTTGTTCCAGAACCCAAGCACCCTCTGTTTTTTCTAAAACCTGGTGTATTTTTCTAATATACAACCTAAATCCCCCTGACTCAACTTCAGGCTGTTCCCTCGTGTCCTGTCACTGATCACCACGGAGCAGAAATCAATGTTTGCCCGTCCTTTTCCTCTCACAAAGAAGTTGTAGACTGCAATGTGCTGTCCCCTCAGTCTCCTCGTCTCCAGGCTGAACAGACCAGGTACCCTCAGCCACTCCTCATACAGCATCCCCTCAAGGCCCTTCACCATCTTCATAGCTCCTGGCGTCTTTCTTGGTGTTCCTTCATCTAAACACTTAAACCAAGCTGAACCCAGTTTCCCTTCTGGGTTTTAGTAACTTCTGGTTTCATATATTTATTAATATCCACAACATTTTAGAAAGGGTGGACCTTGTGAACTAGAGAAAAGTCTGGCTTTGCTAGCAGGATAAGCTCAGCCATCAGCATCAGGGGGCAAACCCAAAGGCAAGCCACAGTAATGTCAGCTACACCTGGGATGAACTCAATGAATGCTAAATCTACACTTCTGAACTGATTCCTGGTACTGATCCATCTGCATAGCCCAGTCACCTCTGTAATAGTGAACCCTCTGAGCCTCCAAAAGAGGGCAGAATGTGTTCAACCTGCCTGTTAGGGTTGATAACTAGCTGGTATTAACTCTCTACTATGCCTAGGAATTGTTTGGGGCAGTATTAGTTGGTGTTCTCCGAAATCGTGCTGAGACCTTTCTGGACATTTACCATCATGACAAATTTCAGTCACTGAATTTATTAATCCAGACGTAGCGAATGACAGCTGGAAATGTGGCTCTGAAAACCTTCTCAAAAAAAAGGTAATTCCTAGCAGAGCAGCCAGAATAATGTTACCTACTGAAAACCTGAAAGTGGAAGTGAAACAATTTGTACATTAAAGTAGGTCAGGTAGAGTGTGGGTGAGCTGTGCCCTAGTCTGCAGCCTTGGATTAGGAGAGGGAAGGAGCGATTGTGGAGGTTGTGACCAGGGTAGAGGTGTGGCAGGTCTTCGTGCCGCTGCCGAGGGCTGCAGGCGGAGCAGTGAGCAGTGAAGCTGAGCCTGGGACACCTGTGGAGCAGCGGCTGTAGGTGGAGAGCAGCAAAACCATCAGCCATTGCCTGGGCTGATTCTTTTCGGAGCGGTGCAGAATGGCATTACTGCGTTCGTGTCTGAAACCTGGCACACGCCCCGGACACAGAGACGTGCTCACCCAGACGAGTGCCCCGGGGCTGGGCAGCAAATTGTGCGCAGGGGTGGCCGGGTTCCTTTCCCTCAGGTGTGGGAGCGGCATTGTGGCAGCCAGAAAAGGGCTGTTGCTCGGATTTCCTGAGGATGGCTGTCTCATCCACAGATGATTATTCACAAAACTCTAAGCTGGTGTATTCTAAAGCAATGCCCTTCCCCCCACCCCCGGAAAGTTATATTTGTTTAAAACTCTTTGTTTAAACTCTTGGCTTGCAGGTGGGGAAATATTGCTCATGCTTTGTTATGGAGGCAGCGTAATTCAGCTTCTCAGACTCTGTGCAAAAGCTTGAATTACTGCCGTTTAATGGGGGGTATTTTCCATTTTGCTTTTGCAAAATGAGCATCCCTGCAACCTGAAGATGGACCTTGTCACTGCTGAAGTGCACCTGATAAGAGTTGTTCCTTTTTCCTCGGCTCTGGCTCTGGCACAGGCTGGAGCAACTGCTAAACCTGGTTCTTATTGACATCCAAAGCTGAACATCAATCTACCGAGTGATACCACATGCACATCTTCTTCCAAATCTTGTTGGTTGTCTCTTTTGCTGTCTTTAAGCTTGATTCAAATTGAGATGTGAAGTTGGTGAAAGACTTTCCAGGAATTTCAGCAGGCTTTAAGAAGTTGGTATACATGGTGCAGAGTAGTCCATAAGGTACTTGAATAGATAATGGAAGGTGGGAATGTTCTTTTTGGTTAGGATACTTATCTGCCTGCTCCCATTTTGTGCCTTTCTTTTCCTATCTGGGAATAATTAACTATGTCTTTCTGGTGAAAAACTACAAGATCAGTTGATAAAAAAAACTCGGTAATGCTTGTGTGTTGTTTCCATTATTGTTTTGTAAGTGTTAGATTTTAAAGAGCTCTTTGAAAGATCATTGTTCACACAACAAAATTTTAGAGGAAATTTTAGTTGCTGTTTCTCTCTAAACTTAATGAAAGGGATAAGCAAATCCCAAATCAAAACTGCTGCTGTGGATCACTGAGTGGCAAATTCTGTGCAGAGTATGGGATACATATGTCTGCTTGTTTAAAAACAAAATCTGCTCATCTTCTAGAAGGTTAGCAGAGGGATTTAGAGGTTAGCATGGGATTCCATGTGCTCAAATGCTGTAACAATAATTTGTCCTCTGCCTTGAAGAAATAGATAACTGAAAAATAGTCTGGGAAATGGGAAAAAAACAACAGAGGGACAAACATTTTTATCTAAACCAAAGCAATAAGTTTGGCTTAGGCAACACGATGCATCACCCCGTGACTGTTGGTAGATGGCAGCCTCTGTCCTTGCACACAGGGGCGCTGGAAAATCTTCCAGCTGCCTGCAGATGCTCTCACAGGCCTGTGTGCTCCCACCTGCTGATACCCAAGCTCAGCAGGAAGAGAAAGAATTTGCCCGTTCGTAGCAATAAGTTTCAGAAGCAATTCCAAGCACAATCCAGCTTAGGGCTAATCATGAACGGGCTTTACTGCATTAATTGTTAGAACATGGATTTAGGAGATAGCTGCTGTTAGGGTATGTTTCCAATTGATAAGTCCAGGCAAAAGCCTTTCTGACATCTGGTTCAGCGGGGCTCTCATCCTTGGCTCTGGAGGTGGCCGTGCTGAGGCCGAGTGGGTTTCCTCTGGTGGCAGGATAAAACCGAGTGTGAGCTGTGTTTGTGGCTGGAGCTGTGCGAGCCCACCCTGCCGATGACTCATCCTTCGAGTGGCTCAGAATATCACACTGTGCCTCGCCGCTTCCCCGCTCCTATTACACTGATGCATTTGGGTCTCGCTCAGTGTTGGCGTTTCATTTACAAACCTCGCTTTTCCTATAGAGGAAAGATGGCTGCCAGCCCTGCTTTACCCTGATGTTCAGCACTTTTAGGTTTTTAGGAGCCTCTCCTGAATTACTTCAGATGGAAATTTTAAAGCACATTTTTAAAGCACCTTAGAAACCACGTTTTTCAGAATATGAAAATTTTTTTGGTAGCTTCTCCTTTTTTTTTTTTTCCTTCCAATATTGGTTGCTTTTGCATATGATTAAAACTAAATTTTCCTTTTTCTCTTTTAAATGTTGAATCAGTATATTTAGGCCAGCAAAAAGGACCTGTGTTCCTTCCCTGCATTCCTTCCCTGCCACTCTGTCTTTGAGTCCATGTATTTCAGCACCATTTTACAAGAGTGAATAGAGTCAGATAAGCAGTGGAACAGATTTACAGGTCTCCTGTTTCCTTCTCCCTCACTCACAGAGAACCTGACTGTTCCATTAAATCAGGTGCAGACATAGCTTGAAATTAAAGGACTGTGTCACCACAGTCCTTGGTGAGAAAATGGATATAAATAAATATAAATAAATCTACCTTTTCCTATTTTTTTTCTGTTGGTTTTGTGAGCCAGTTGTTCCAGGTGACATGAGAATGAAGATACTGACAGCTTTGAAGCAGTCATGAGGTAAGAGTCCAAATGCTGCAGTGGGTTTTGCAAAAGCCAGCTGATGGACTTTCTGTGCAGTGGAACTTGCACTGGCAACACATGGGGAGCCACAGCCCTGAAAGGAGCCATCCATCTCAGGCCTTGTCATATATCAGAGGTTTAATCAGGCTTTAAAAATGCAGTAGAAAAGAGAGATGCAGTGAGAACTAATCACCTTGATTTTGTTTTTCAAAGCAGTGCTAGTGAGTGCTCATGAACACACCTCCTTCCATGTCCTAGTGCACCACAGTGAGTCAGATTTATTAGAAACAAGGTGGGGTTTGTTAGTTAACATAAGAATATTGAAAAAACCCCTCTCCATTGCACTTCCATATAGGCATGGAGTCAGAATCGCTGCTCTCCATGTAGATGTGTAACTAAGACACACACATTACTGCAGACCCTCAGCAGCCCCGCAGCAGAGCTCAGACATCCCCACTCCCTGCGCTCAGCCACATTTAAGCTATGTGGCTGCCTCTGGTCCTCTTCAAGGCAAAGCCATGCAGCTGGGCTGGGATCACCCCTGTGGCAGCAGCACACACGCTGCTGGCTGTCCCTGCTCCTGCGGCAGCTGCGGAGTGTGCCGCTGCTTGCCCGGATCGAGGAGCGCGCCGGAGCTGCGCCGCTCATGAACACTAGGTAGCTCCGCGGGATTCCCAAACTCCGGGCAGATCTGTTGTAGCTCTTTTGATAAATAGGTTTGTCCTTTCAAGAATTAAATATTTGAAACTGTACAGGACAACTTCAGCGTGCTGGAGTCATACTTTTGTCCCACACAGGGCAGCGCTGTGGGTGACTCCACATATCTATAGGTACATGCAGATATGAGATAAAAGAGGAGCAGTAAAGCTGTTGGGTGCATGTGCTGATTTCCAGTACAACTCATACTTGAGCTCTTCAAGATCTGCCCTCTTCATTCAGGCTCCTCTATTAAAATAACTCACCAAACACAGTCAGTGTTCCCTGTGGAGTCTCCCATGAAGGAAAACCCTCCCCACTGAGCAGTCTCATCCTGAGGTGCAGCAGACACAGCGATATCCCACTGCTGCTGCAGTGAGTGGTGCTTCACAAACTGGGCACTTAGACACATGCCTTCATTTGTCCTCTGGAGAGAGAAGTTGTTTGTAGCATTAAAAACATTCTGTATAATAAAAGTTCTGCCTTCCACCATCAGCCACGTTGTGATATTTGCATTGCCCTTATGATGATCATCAGTGGGAGGCTGGGCAGGGATGTGAAATGCACTTAGAACTGAGCATAATCCGCTCTGTTTACATCAGTGCTTGCACAGAAGAGTTCAAACAACAAGCAGGGCAGATGCTCCTTAGGAGCCTCATCTCTGTGCTAAGGCTCTGGTTTCCAGGAAGCAATTTCTCCCTCAAGAATTATTTAATCAGAGAAAAATCTTCCGCTACTTAAAGACACAACTGCTGCTGTATAGAACTTGTATTACAAAGAAAGTAACCACAACATGGAATGGCTCTGAAGGCTGAATGTTTTTCTGAAGCTACAGGAGAGAGGCTGTGGAAGATTGTACATAGCAGTGCCACCTGCTATGCAAAATAACTTTCAAAGGTCAAACCTTTGACACTTAATCAGGTACAAAAGGCATTTATTGTAGCAATTTTGCCCCCAAGGTCTTATTCATTAAATGCATTTCTCATTTATTTCCTTCAGAAAATGTGTTCTAGGCAGTCTGCGAGCTCTGCTATTGTGGGTCATTTCTGTGTGGCTGTTGAAAAAAAATAAATTGGTACAATAAAAAAAAAGAAAGAAAAAAGTAGTGTCTACGTTCCACTTACAAGAAGGTGCATGTTAATTTGATTTGCTTCATGTGGATTTAATCATTGCAAATACAGATGGGGGAAGAGTGTCAGTGGGAGTAATGGGTCGTTTTTATTCCTCTTTCATTGCTTGACCTGATGAACCGATCTACCCCGTTGCTAGGAAAATCAGAATCACGCTGACTTGCACATCTGTCCTATGTAGACAGAAGAGAGTTTATGTTGTAATCTAGCGTTTAAAATTCACAAACTTTCCACAAGTGGCTGATGCCTCACACGGCTCCTTACGAGGGTGAAAACAATGGTGTGGCAGAAGAGATGAGGTTCCCTCGGGTTCTTCCGTGAGGACTTTTGAGAACCCGAGAAGGACGACAAGCCCCGGCCCGAGGAGAAGGGCCGGACGGGAAGACGTCTGCCGGGTGTCGGCGACCCCTTCCCAGGAGTGTGGGCACCTGCGGGGGGGTGACGAGCACGAGGAGCCGGTGCGGGGAGCCCTGGGGACCGCGGGCAGGACAAGGGGAGCCCCGGGCTGCAGCCGCGGGACGGAACGCGGCACCAACGCTGCGCCGGGGCCGGGACCGCGGGAGCCCCGCGCATCGCCCCGCGCATCCCCGGCGGCGAACACTCATCCCCACCGCCCGGGACGCTCTGGCCGGCCCCTGTCCGTGCCCTGCCCGTGCTCTCCCCCTCCCCGAGGTGCACAGCGGCCGTCCCTCCCCCGGCACCCTGCGCGGCTGCGGAGCCGGCGCCAGGTGCGGCGGGGCCGCCCCAGGACTACACGTCCCGGCGTGCCCAGCCCGGCGGGGCCGGCGCCTGCGCGGGGCTGCGGGGCCGTTCCGCGGTGCCACACCCCCGGAGGGAGGCAGGAGCGCCCGAGCCCTCAAACCACCGGGGGAGCCGGCGGGGCGGAGGATGGAGTAGCGGGGCGCGGCGGAGCAGGCAGCGCGGGGAGCGCCGCCTCCGCCCGGGGAGCGCGGGGGAGCGGGCGGGCGGGCGGGCGGGGATGATGCGCGGGGGGACAGCGCGCTAGGGGCAGGAGGCGGGTGGTCGCCCGGAGACTCCGCACCTCGGAGTGACGTCCTGCTGCAGTGCCGCTGCCTGCGCTGCCCGAGCTCGTCAATGGAGCTGGAAAACATCGTTGCCAACACCGTTTTGCTGAAAGCCAGGGAAGGTGAGAGAGCGGCGGGAGGGGAGAGGGGGCTGGAGCATCCTTGTCGCAGTCGCCCCTCCGCGGAGCGATGCCCGCGGGATGCGGGCGGGCACCGGTGGGGATGCGCGCCGGTCCCGCCGGCGGCGGCTGTCGGGGTGCCATGTGGCTGTGCCGGCGTTGGAAACGGCTTGTTTGAGACAGAGCCTCGGTGAAAAGGAAAATACCGCTGTTTTTCCCTGTGCGCGGGGGTTTGGGAAAGGAAGTGAATGAGATTGCAGAGATTACAATATTCACCCATCTCTTCCTTCCCCCTTCCCGCCTCCCCCCCTCAAATCTGGTCCCACAGATTGTGCTATTTCAGCGTCTATTGTTAAAGGTCAGCTGCAGATGCATTCATTCAAAAGGGCTTAGCAAATCTGCAAATAGCTTTCCGCGCCGTGTGGTGAGACCGGCAGGATCGTATCGCTTCCCCGTACAGTCATTGCCTTATTCGGCGTTATTAGGTGAGATCACGTTGCTGCAAACATGCCCATTGTTGAGAGCGTGTTTGTCCCCAGCCGGAGCCGGACGGAGGGGCTGGGGGCTCGGCCCCCGCCCGCGGCTGGCGCGGGGGTCTCGGAGCGGGGGCTGTCCCCCGCGGCCGCCGCCGCGCTCGGGCACCGGGGATGCTCCGGGCGATGCCGGAGCCGCCGCCGCGGAGCCGCCGCCGCTCGGCGCGGGCGCTCTGCGAAGCCTCTCGGCTGCCGGCTGCGGCGGGCAGCATCCCCGTCCCGACCCCGAGGACTCGCAGACCCGAACCCCGACAACCACCGGTGGATCGGGCTCCCGGGGCTTTCTTTCCCCGCATCGGGAGCGGACGCGGGTTCCTCTCTCCGCGCGGGCGGAAATCCTCCCGCGGCTGCGGGGCGCGGAGCCGGGCGCTGGGCACGGCGGGGCCGGGGCTCGGGGGTCCCCGCGGAGCCCCGTCCGCCCGGGAGCATCCCTCCGGCTGGAACGGGAGGGGAGCGCCACGCACAAGCAACACGTCTTACGGCTGCGGCATCGCTGCCAAGACGCGATCGCCTTCCGTCTGCTCCTACCCATTTTTATGTTTGTGTTTATTTACTTGCTTGCTGCTTAAAATATGGCATTTTTCCAAGCCCTTGCCTTGCTCGGAGTTTCTTCCCTGAAAGCACTTGCTGGACCAGGCGTTTTTAGGTGCGGTACAACCTGCAGCCTGATCTCCGCTGTCCGCCGGAGCGCTGGAGCTGCCTGCGAGCGGAGCTGGGCAGTGCTCCGGTGGGATTCAGCTTCGCCGCTCCGATGCTGTGGAGCTACGAGTAAAGCAGAGCTCATTTTGTAACAGAGATCATTCAAATAATCCGCCCCTGGAGCGATCCTTTTGCTGGGAAAAGAACTCAAATTGTAAAATAGTGTTTATATAACTCACAGGCTGTTGAACTTCTGAGGCTTAGCTAAAGAGTAAAGTCCTGAGATCCTCCCAGAAAAGCTCTACAAATAATAAGGGCAAAGGTGTTATCCCGTTCAGCACATCAGAGAGTTATAACTTTTTGACTTCTAATGAAGATCTTTTCTTTTCTGTTGCCATTTTTAATGTTGTTTAGGATGCAGTTGTTGCTACCAGTCATACAATGCCGGTTTAGACTTCAGTAGACTTTAGGAATACTTTAAAGGACTGGTATTAATTACAGTTATTGTGTGTTGTTTACAGAGAGCCAATATTTTGCAAGTAATTTTAAATGTGCCACTCAGTTTTGTGGTCCTTTTCTACCATTCTCAAGAAGATGGTTACAGTCATGTTGCTTTATTGTATTAGAGTTGTATTAAAGAAGCTGTTAGCTATAATCCAAATGGCAGAAATTTATCAAGATTTCCTCCAAACTACATTCCAAGTGTTCTTTAAACCATGTATAAATCTCCAACAACATTTTTTGGAGGCCTGGTGCTAATTTATTTTTAAAGCTTTTTTTTTTTTCTTTTTTTTTTTTGAGGGCATATGAATTTTTTTAAAATGAAGAACAAAGGGCAAATGATGTACCTGACATCAAAGCCATAAGTATTATTGCTATATGAGATAGGTTGCCACAATTTAGTTATTGTTGCAAGCTGCTGTGAGTAAAGTTGTTTTAAAATTTGCAGTGAGTAATGTAGGTGGCATTCGTTGCAGATGAAGGCAGACAATATATTTAAGACCAAGAGTAAAAGCAAGTTAATATATTGAAGGTTATGGTATCTAAAAATAAGTTTGTTCCAGGTCCTGCAGACTCCATCAATAGATTAAGCTGGGTGAACGTGTAGCCTAAGAAAAGTACGTACCTGTGTGTTTCCACTTGTGAAGTCAAACTTTGACTTCAAAAGCTGTGTTAGCTCAATCACATGCTGGCTGGTGCCTGAAATGTGCTCCTTAATGTTAGGAAAAAAATGATGGGATCCACTCTGGAAATGTTAGTAAAGGCAGAGTTTTGTCAGAATTGGAAGGAGAACACAAACCTGCTCTCAGTAGCAAAGGGAACGTCAAAGAGAGGTTTAGGTAGAGCTGCAGTGTGAAATCCAGCAGTGAGGATGTTGGAGTGAGTCAGAAGTAGGGCTGAGTGGCCACCACACATGTTTTATAGTAAATATTGGTTTAAATTTTGCAACTCTTTTGCTCTGGCCTTGGTAGCTTTTTTATTTTTTTTCCCCCTGTGGTCCCTTGTCTAAGTTCCTTCACCCTTGATGTGAAGTGAGCTTTTCAGCTGAAATACCAGGGGGCAAGTTTTATAACTGCTACACAAATACTTGCACTTAAATCCTGATGATCACAATGAGAAGCACACCCAGAATTAAATGATGCCATGTGATACATGAGTAATCTTATTAGAGCAACAAAAAGAGTAAATGTGGTTCACATACAAAAATGCATTTCAGTGAATAATTTTGAGCAGAGAATAAATTTCAGGAAATTTTAATATTTTTGCAGAATATGAAGATTTTGACACAAAATTACATGTAAGTTACTTGTTTTAGTCGTAAGTCTGTCAGTGTGGAAATGTAAGAGTGGAGATTTACTGCATTTGAAAGTCCATTCATTATTTATTAGGAGTAAATTTATGCTGTTTCCTCAACTGTAATTTCTCATTTCTTGAATGCAAAGTCCCATTTCACAAATCGCTAATCTCTTTTCAGACTGAATAGAAAATACATCTGGTTTAATTATAGGAACCAAATAGGTATTTGGGAGCTATCTAGTATTGCCTGGGGAGAAGAATAAGCTAAGAAGAGAAGACAAGAAAGATGAGAGTCATAAAAAGAAAATCAAAACAATAATAATTGCAGTTATTTTGGGTTGAGTAAGAACCCCAGATCTTGAGGTGATAAAACATTTATCTGGATCTTCATGGCATCACAGAATGGTTGGGTTGGAAGGGACCTTAAAGATCATCCAGAGCCACCCCCTGCCATGGTCAGGGACATCTTCCACCATCCCAGGCTGCTCCAAGCCCTGTCCAATCTGGCCTTGGACACTGCCAGGGATTGGAATCCACAGCTTCTCTGGGCAGCCTGTGCCAGGGCCTGCCCACCCTCACAGGGAGGAATTCCTTCCCAAAATCCCATCTAACCCTGTCCTCCATCAGTTTAAAGCCATTTCCCTGACCTTTCTTCTCGTCAGCCTTGCTGTTCCTGAGTGTCAGCAGTGGTGTCTGAGGCACAGAATCACCCAGCCCTGAGCTCTGGAGATCCACCTCGCTGCCAGCAGCAATCCAGGCTGGGCTGTGAGTCCCAGCTCACTTCCCAGTTTGTGCTTGTTTGACAGAGGGCATCATCAGAAACAAGGAGCCAGGAGAGACCAAGAACTGAGTCTCCCAAGGGCTCAGAGGCACTTTAATAGTCCTAATCCAGAGAACATTTCAGTTGTATCCACAGAGTCTTGAATCTACCCTTGCCTGTCAAAAGCAACTAGCTGATAAAAGACAAGTCTTTCAGGGACTGATAATCAAACCACAGTGTTTGTATGAAAAATAAACAATATGGTCTGAAAAGCATGGCCAAGGCATGGTGATTACCTGAATACTCTTCCTCATGAGCTGTTCCTTCCTAGCCATAAGATCAGCCTTCCCTGGTGTTTCCTGCTGCTTCTGTGGGCATGAGCTTCCTCAGACAACCTGAAACATATTTCAAAACAGAAATACAACTTGACTCTGAAATTGCAAAATCCTTTAAAATTTTGTACAAACAGACAGTTCTCACTACTTTGAAATTTTAATGTTAACTGTGATGTCTAGGTTACTCATTAGTTTTAAAGCAGCCACTTTGGAAGATGAACTGTGTTTTTTGTCAAACCTAGGGTTTCTAAAGCACAAAGTTTACCATGTAAAAGGAAAAAAAAATCTTCAACCTCTGAAACATAATGCAAATGCTTTTTTTCCCTTTTTAGGTAAGCTGGAATTCTGAAATAAGCTTATTTATGGCACCCAAGCAAAGCCTTCTATTGGCCTAGACAAATGGGGTGACCTTTTATATTCTCAGAATTTTTTGATGCATGCACACTAATGCCATATAACATGCAAAATGTGCATGTTCATAAATTGCTGTATTTTTAGCTTGCTTTTGCAGGATGATCACAGGAGAGATTTGTGTGTGTCCGTACTGGCAGAAGACTAGCAATAAATCCTAAACATGAAGTGTGATTGCTTTCCAAGAACTTGGCCACAGAGCAGTTGGAAAAAGGGCAGGAGAACAATGAAAAGCATATTTTGAAGGAAAGAAGGTGGCTATAGTGGCAGCCAAAACTTCATGGAGAATGTCATTATTGCAACTTCATTAACCAGTGCACTGAATGCAGAGTCTAAGGTCCTGTCCTCCATCCCTTAATGTAAACCCAAAATGCTTTGTATGGAAACCACTGTAAGCAGAGGAAGATTCCATGTGGTGTCTCAGTTCAGTTTTCTTTTTAGAGTTCAAGACAAGCTCACCACTGTAATGGCTTTCAAAAAAAAAAAAGTATTTCAAGAATGGAGTCAGCCATTGCTTCAGATGCAACAGGGCACTTTTAAGTAGTAGTTAAAAAGAATTATTTTCCTGGAACCATTTCTTTCTGAGGAAAAAAAAGTACCCAGAAGAAGCAAGATTATCTCATATTTTAATCAAGGAAATTCAGAAAAGAGGATTTTTCAGGCCTTTCTGAAAAGAATATGTAAGTTTGAATCACTTCAAAATTTCTTTTTAGAGAAGACAATTAGTTCTGTAGCCACACCTGGCTTAGGGCAAATGTGTGTGTGTAGAACTGACTTGAAATATATTTCCTGTGTTGGTTTTTTTAATATTTTTTGATAGCAGGGCTGATGCAGAGAAAGGTAGAGCTGTAGCTGTGCCCTTGGTGGACCCTCTGGGGTTTTCCAGTCTGCAGACATGGGCAGCAGGGCTGGGGATGTGGCAACGCTGGGGAAATCAAGAGCTCTTCCATCCAAACTTTTTCACTGGAGAGAGGACCATGCTCCTTCCTGTGTTGTTGCATGGAACTGTTATGGCCTGATTGCTATCTGTCTTGTTGGGTTTGTAGGCATTTAAAAAATATTTAGTAGTGAGCCAGGTTATTAACACAGAGGACCTATTATGTAGTAAAACTTTTAGTACAAATGTTAACTGTGGAGGTTTGAGTAGAACTACTTACATCTGCTCCATTAATCTCATGGGATTGCTTTCCTCAAGTGCAAAATAATAAATCTAAAAAGAGACTGCCTGTCTCTGTTATCAGTATGTTCTTTTTCTGAGACAGTTTTAACTTAGTGTTGCTGAAATTATCCACTCAGAAAAGAATTTTCAGTACTTATACAAGACATTGACATAACTTTATGACTATTTTTTTTTTTTTGTATGAGTTAAGAATACTCTGAGAACTTAGTCAAAAACACCCAAAAGAGGTGGTTTTAGTGATGCTCTGCTGAGTGTTGCCAGAGCAGCAGCTCGTGGACCAAACCAACCCACATGTCTTTGTGATAAACAGCTCCAGAATGAAAGTCTCAAACACGGCTGTGCCCCAAGATGAGCCCTACCTGTCCATGCCTGTGAGTTTGGGTTGGCCTGTGCTGCTCCATTTTGAAGGAGAAACAGCTTAAGAGCAATTCAGCAGCTGTGACTTTAGGCCCTGTGGGTGTATAACACCTGCTTGGTGGCTGATACTGCTTCCTTTTTCCTTTATACCTGTGGACAGCACAGTGCATTACTCCTGGAAAAAACACACAGCAGAGACCCCACAATTGCACCCTGGCTGACTTCTGGGAAAAGGAGCTCCCTTTCCAGGTACTGCTGTGCTGGCTGACAGCTGCCAGGGATCTGTTCCCAGCTCACAGGATGAAGACCTGTGTGCTGAAGACTTTGATGTTTGCAGGGAAGGGTCTGAAGCCCCAGTTGTGTAGTCAGACTTACTGCAGATGTGTTCTGATCCCACAAACCTCAAAACTGCCTGCTAGGATGGGGGCAGGCTCTTCCTGCATGGGTAGAGACACAAGCTGTGGTTTTGTTGTTCAGCTGATTCTACTCCCACACTGGTTTTCTGCCAGTGTTGCTCTGTGGATGACTTCTGGTTTGTATTGATCCAGGGAAAGCTACAACATCACATCAGGATCCATATTGCTGCACTGAAAAACTTTAAAAGCAGATTGTTTTATCAGAGCAGTTACTGTGTTTATGTAAAAATCCAACCAAAGAAACACAGGGTCTGGGCAGAAAATTGGGAGTTAGGGATCTAACTCATGCTCATCTGAGATCTTCCCCTGCATCTTTATTTTGAAAATATTCTGGGTGCTGTATGAGTTTTTTGTGTGGCAGTGGGGAAGAAAAGAATTGGTTACCCCCTGTTTTTACTGGCATGTAATCTAAACAATAACAAGATGATATAATCCTAATATTTCTTTAAGACCACAGGATGTGAAATTAAATTAAAAGGCCAGGAAAATAAAGAACCCTGCAGTTTGATTACACTCAGCTGGATTATCTTTGTAATTATTTTCCTTGGAAGATTTAAAAATGCATACAGCTTTGTGAAAAAGATTAAGTAGGGAAACCAAAATTAAAGTAAACAATCTAAAGAAAATATTGCAAAGATGATGGGTATTTTACTTAATTAAAAAAATGCACCAAGTTGCCTGTTAAAAATGAAAGGATGGAACAAAACACAGGTGAGGAGGAAGATGGATGAGGCTGTTCAACTGGCTCAGCTGCTTCTAGCTCATATAATATCCTTTCACATATGGTTAAGAAACTGTCAGAAGCAGTTATTCAGGGAAGAAGGGCAGGCTGGAAGGAACAAAATTACACACAGGTACTCGAGCCTCAGTTCAGACCTGGGAGCAAATAATGCAAATAGTGAAGGAAGGGTGGTTGTTTGTGTTCCAGGATGAGAATAGTTATTCTCAGAGAAGTTTTTGATGGTACAGCCAAGGCTGAAAAATGTCTGTATCCTTCATTTCCAGCACCTAGGGATGTGTTTGCTATGCATGAGTAGTCCCATGGACTTCATGGGCACTGCTTGCTGGCTGGAAATGCAGCTTGTTTGTGCTCAGGGATCAGCCAGTTCTCACTGCAGCAGAGTTTTTCCAGGCACTAAAACCACATGGATAGAGCTAAAGGGAAACTACTGGAAGCCATTGGGAAAGGCCTACTACGTCATCTTGTCCCTGGTCTGCCATGTACTTTTTAAGGTATGAAACATTTTGGTACAAAAATGACTCCATTTATGGGTCTGTCTCTCTAGATTTTTTTTTTAATGAGCCCAAGAAATCTTGATTTTTTTTTTTTCTGGTTAAATTTCCCTTACTCCCATCTCCTTTACTCATGCAATCCTTTTTGTACAGTTTTCATTTTCCCAGGTACTTTCTGTTCCTCACCAGTTACGGTCTTGCCAAGTTGAGCAGGATTTGTTCTTTCCTTCTTCCAGCCTGTCAGCCTGGATGGCCCAGCTCAGATTTTGTGCGTTCAGCCCTCAGTTGGAGGTGGGTTCCTTGTGCTGAGGCACAACCTGCTCCTCACCCTGCCCCACCCCAAAACCAGCCAGAACAGCTTCTGTGCTGGGGATGGGCCCTGGGGATGGGGCAGGACCCCCAGGGTATTTCATGTGGGTATTTCTGAGCAGTTTCTCCTGCTGAGGTTGCTGGTGGAGCTCCCTGTTGTCCCCAGGGTGCCAGAAGGGTGGTTAATAAGCTGGAGCAGCTATTTTTTGCCTTGGTTGAGTATTCTCTTGGGTCCCATTGAATGCATGATTTCACTATGAGCCTGGCTTTTCCTGCTAGGCTATGTTGCAAGTTCTAGAAGTTACTGTATTTTTCATACAATGCCTCTTTTGCTTCACTGCTCAAAGAGCCAATCTTTACCTTGTGTGGGTGTGGAGAATGATCACTTTTTGGATGCTGTTTGCTGGTTCCCAGTGCTCCTGAACCCATCCCTTTTTCCTAGCATCATTCTCCTAGTGAATAAATTTGGATGATTTTATTTCCTCTTCCTGTTGGAGTAGTCTAAACTTTTCTAGACCAAAATTCCCATATTTTGTTCTTCCCACTTCTCTGTCTAGTTTATTTTCCCCGTCTTCTGTTTCTGACACCACCTTTGAATTTGAGAAGTCTTTGATGTACTGTTTAAAACACATTTAATTAGTTTGGATTAAATGTCAGTTTCCTGGCCACATGTAAAGCTTTATGTATTTACACACTCCTATTATCCTTGGTTGCTCTTTGGTCAGTGTTTAGTCTGCGTGACAAGGCTCCTGTCTAAAATTACTGAAACTGTTCTTTTTTTTTCTCTCCATGCATGTGTTATGAGAGACCTTCATGGCTCTATAGGAAGTCTTTATTTACAATGAAAGCTTTAGACTCTGCCTGCCTCAGAGCTCTCCCTCAATTTTATCTTGTGTGTCCCAGGAAAGGGCCTACCTGCCAGGAGAATGGAGAAATCCTGTAACATTACAGTGGTGTTCGCTTGGCAGCATCTGCAGAAGGCACTGATGGAAGATCTCCTCTTTTTGGGCAGGAAAAAAAAAAAAAAAGGGTTAAAAAGGGGAGAAATGCAGCTGGAAGAAGAAGAGATTCAGAAACAAAGGGAAGATGTCAATGATGCCAAGTGAAAACAGCACCAGTGAGTCCTCTGTGACACTTCAGTCAAAATATTCCTGTAGGCAGTGCAAGGGAACTGACATCTTTAACAAGCAGATGAGTTGGAAAGAGTGGATGCCAGGCTAAATCATCGTTTAGCCAAGGTTGCCAAAAGCTCTGTGGAAGATATATAGATATGTGTAGATATATATTCATTCATACTGGTGTTTAATGCTTGTCCTTAGCTTTCTGCTGATTTCATCTTCCTCTTCCCTCTTAGGTTAGATTTTGTTTCTTCCTGGGGATGAAGGTTATATTGGGAATCTCTTTCAGCCAATGTTCTCTCTTCCATCTTCATTGGTTTCAGTTGTTATACACATGGTTTCTTTATTTCCCTTGTAAATATGGGAAAATAAAGAAAGGCTCTCTATCAAGGAGGAGAGGTTTTAGTGAAAAGCACTCTGGAAATCAATAGGGTTGCTTTTTGTAGGGGTGATCTTGCTACTTGCAGAGCAAACCTTTCCTCTGCAGAAATCAGTGGAACAACCTACTTTTCCTCTTTTGTTGCACAAAAATGCAACTGCTCACCATGCAAGTTTTGCAGAGGAAATTTTACTTGGCTATCAGTTATGGAAAATTAAGAGAATCTGGACACTCATCCTTAATCATACTATGAGAGGAAGGATAGTTGCCTAGTGCAACATTTGGAAGCTGTGAAAAACCTTACAAATACAGGAGTCTGGACTAATCTATGAATAAACCCTTTCTATTTCCCTCCTTAGCAATTCCACATCTACGTTCCATCTTTGAATCATGGTTTTGTGTTTTCTGAGGATGCCAAATTATAAATCATACATTGAGTGAGAATTCCTCTTGCAGCACACATCTGGGAAAGTTTGTGCTTTGTTTATTTCAGCAGCAGCAGAGTTTTGGGAAGAACTATGCAGATGATTTACATACGGTGTAAGGTTCTCTCAGGGTTACCATACACCTGTCCTGGAAGCCTTGTGTGTTTAGTGTGCATCTCCTTTCACTCTTTGCTGCATGAGAGACAGGAATGGTTCAGGAATGAAAAAAAAACCCACAAAACTTTAGCACTCTGTTTTGGAGAGCTGGTGATAGAACAGAAAAGCGTTTGAAGTGAATCTCCTTCTTGTCACATGCCACTGATGGGCACTGAAGGGCAGCAGGTGCCTGTGGAAAGGTGTGGATATCACAATCCCTCCTCAGGCTGGTTTTTTCAGCCTCCCATTTGAGGGACCTACAGAGCAGAAGGTGGCTTTACCCTGTGGGACTTGGCAGAGGGATCTATCCTTTGTGAATTTATTTGATCCATTTTTTGGATCCCATTTCTGCTTTTGGCCTGAGCAGCTTTCTGTGGTGATGAGTTCCATCATGTAACAAAAGCATGCAAGCTTCCCCACATGTGTCCTTCATGAGGGACTTGGTCAATGTATGACTTATGTTTTGGCAGCCTCAGAAAGGAGTCACTGTGAAGATGTGGAAGTGTCTTGGAGGGGGAAGAAAGATAATTATCCACAAATCAATCAAATATTTCTGGGTTTTTGCTGTGTTGGTTTGGTTATTACTTTTTCTAACATGTTGATTTAATTTCTTCTGTGATTTATATTAGACCATCCATAATTTTAAAACCTTTTATCATGTCCTCTCATAAACAGTGTATATCCATGCTGAAAGGTCCAAGCCTGTCACCTCTGTCCTTCTGCATCTTCTAATTCTGTGCCTCTTTTTGAATGGGGTCACCAAAACTACCTGGCACTGGTGTGCACTGTGGACACTGGCACAGTGATGCTGACCACTTTGCACTTTCTTCTTGTCACCATTTTAACTTGATGTTTGTTTGCATTTTTTCACCACTGCCACAAGTATTCATTATTAGGCCTATTGATGGTGACCTGCTATTCAGAAATTTGTCTCCTGAGCTACAATGTTTAATTTGGAGCCCATTGTTTGGTGGATATAGCAAGAGTTGTTTTCTTTCATGAGCAATACTGTGCTGACACAGAATATAGCTTTTTTTTCCTCCTAATTTTTAAGCAATTTAGTACTGCAAAATACTCCTGCAACTCTTCGCAGGCTGTTTTTGTTACAACTGTCCTGAAGAAATTCATCTTGGCAGCAGATGCCATCTTGTTATTTATCTCTTTTCCAGACCATTTATAAATACACTGGATAGTCTGAGTCCTGTTGCAGATCTCTGTGGCACCCTGTGATCAGCCCTGCTCCACTGTCAAATTCTTATCCCTGATTTTCCATCCTGTCAACAGCTACTGGCTCACAGCAGGGTCCCCTCTCCAGAAACAAGTTTAGTTTCTTGAGAATTGTTGGGGAGGGTCACTCCAAGGAAATCACTGTTCAAAAGTGTCAAAATCCACCTGCCCAGGCAGCTGTAAGTACAGACAACTTCTTGCAGAGGTGGGGAGGAAAAGGGAATGAGAAATGTAGGAATTTGCCAGCTGATGGCAGTGTTTGAAGAAGCCATTCCTGAGGCAACTGAAGATTGGCAAAGAAATGAGGGTTGCACCATGGGCTGAGGGACAAGGTCCCAGGTGAGCACTCTTAAAATGGGCACTGTAAAATGTACCCATCAAATCTGGTGTAAGGTCAGTGATCACTCCTTATGCCCCAGAGGAGTGTGATCCCTGCCAGTGGGCCACTGGCCACAACACACTGGANAAAAAAAAAAAAAAGGGTTTTCAGGTAATTAATCTTCAGGACCTGTACACGAAATACTTGCCTCTGTCCACGCATGCATGCACAGGATCAACCTCTTCCATCAGGCAGCCTAATCCAAAACCTCTAGCAGGTCTTGGGACATTTGTTATTCTGGCTCATGCAGACCTCCAGCTGCAGAATGTTTATTTGGCTGTGAAAAGTCTATGGAGTAACAATCTTTGATGGATTCAGCATATTGTTTTCTCTTCCTTTTTTGGGATGCTGTTTGCCTGCAGCTCTCATGGGGAGCACATCTCTCTTTTCTGTGTATCATAAATAGCAGAGGCCACGAAGGGCTGTGGGGATGGCACAGGTAGGAGCCTGCACTGCACAGAGCTTGCCTAAAAGTAACGCTGCAATCTGACTGCACAACAAGTTAATGTTTAACCTTGCCAGCGTTTCAGGTTGCTAATAATTCATCCTTGCTTATTAGCAGCTTATGGCTTGAATAATACCAGGACACTGGGATTATTCATGGAGGCAAGTGAAGGAAGTAAACTCTGGCTCTGTCAGCATAGTTGGGAAAGCAGATAGGGAAATTTATTATTTATTGAGTGACCTCTCCAAGGCCTTTGTGTGGTGGTTGATACAAACAAACTGGTAATTGCAAAGAGTGAAATAAACAGAAGGCAGATTTTGAGAACTTATGGGTGTGCTGTGTAAATGACGCTTCCAAGATGAAGCTCAAGTCTATATGTTACAAATCTTTTTCAAAGGGATTGTTGGAATATATTTCTAAGCAAACGTTTACCAGCTGTGTGAAGGCATGAAGCTTGTTTAGAAGCCCAGAAATATTTTACAAGGTGAGGACAGAGCATGCTTTTGTTCAGAGTCCCTGGCCTAAATTGTAAAAAAATACTTAGTGATTTTTAAAAAATATATATTTCAGCTTTTAGATACAATGAGCTGAGAAGAAATTAAAGTAGGGAATTAACTACTGGATATTAAACTCTGTTAAAATGTGCATTCTGTACAGGGAGGAGGTAAATGTGAGAGGTCTGACATGTTTCTAGGGCCAGACACCAAGGAGAGCAGGCAGCAAAGCTTTGACCTCTGCCCTTTGTTCAGCTCTGTGCTCACTGTTATCGCTCAGATCCTGGGATGCAGCATCACATCTTGAAAGGGGGAATGTAGAAATGCTGCCTGTGTGAACCTGCCAGTGCAGGTGCCAGCTGAAGATGCCATTTTATAAACACTGAAGCAGGTAATAAGTTTCAGACATGAATAGTCCCATAAGGGGAACAGTTTGTTGACAGAGGCAATTTGAGCAGTTGCTCATCAGTGAAAGTAAATTCTTCACATTCCTGGCTCTTGCCTTCTTGTATAAAAAAATCCCATTTTGTGTAAGTAGTCAGAGGGCCTGATGCCTAATTCCAGCAGATAATTGTGAGAAGACTGTTTTTTTAAGGGGGTTTTGCTTCTTTCATTAAAAATATGATGAGATTTGCAGATGCTTCGCTAACATAGATATGCACTATTACTGTTATCTTTTCATTTGGACTGATTGCAAATCACAATGACTGTGTTTAAAAAAGCACAAACAAGGGTTGTATTAACTCCTCTAATATCTCATTGCAGATGAAATTTCATTTGATCTTAGTAGATGATGTTCAGCTGGAGGATAAAGCTAAGTTTTAGGATTGCAAAATTTTGCACAGGAGTGAATTTTGCTTTTTATAAATCTTCCTGTTTTCCTCTAGGGAGGGGGAAGAGGGCGAGAAATAGCTTGACAGGAATCAGTTGTTTTGATTTAAGATAATGTGAGGAAACGGTATCTTCCAATAAATACAGATTTTATTAAAGTTGAATACTGTGACAAATAGTTTAGACTTAGAACAGCAGATTTGGTATGTAAGCAGAGCAACTCCACTGAGATTTGAGTGCATTGCTAAGATTAATGAAATATACTTTGTAAAGAAGGGCAATGATTCACTGAGTAAAAATAGGCAGCATCCTAAAAACCTTGTAAATACAGCTATTAATTTTACAACTAGAATCTTATACTCTTTGTCTTAGTCTGAGAATAATGCCACTGCATTCCCTGACATTATTCAGTGGGTACAAATTCAGCTCTTAAATGGATTTTTAAATAGATTCTGACAGTGGCCACAGTTGCATTTTTGTTTGCATGCTTTGTCCATACTTTGGAACAGCTTCATGATACTTCTGCTGTATAAAATATTAATTTCTTCCCTCTTAAGCCATCACCCACACCAGAAATCCTGCTTGATATGCTTGCTGCAGACAGTAATAACAATACAAAAGGAGCCACAACTGACAAGTCCCTACTTTTCTACCTACTTATTTCAGGATTTAGCAGTCTAGAAAGTACTCCTTGGTGTGAGGCACTAAGTCCCCCACATTTTTCATTGTGCTTAATGCTTAGTTTGATGCCATAATTCACGTTTGATTTGAAGGAAGGGAACCTCTTCCCCCTTCTCTTCCACAACCTCAAGTCTTGTAGTTTTTATTAGTTTTTTTCAGTATGAGAGAGAAGCTTTCTTTACCTTGACACAGCTTTGCATTGATCTTTCCAACAGCTCCTATCTTCTGCCACTGTCTTGATCTTCTACATGAAGTGTATATTTGTTTTCTTCCAAAAGAAGGAAGCCTCAAAATTTGGGCAGGAGGCTCAATTCAAGCTCAATGATATTATTTTTTTTTAATGGAACATGGCAAAGCCACCATCATTTTCCATTGAACTCACTGACCATGTGTGACTTTTTTTTCTTCTAAGCTAAAAAGCACAAGAAAGCATATTTGGTGCCAATTCCTTTAACTTTTGAGAAATAAGCCAAAGGCTCAGCTTACTGCTTATGCAGGAATATTAACAATCACTTTATATCAATGTGGTAAGCACAGAGATCACAAATAAAATTTACTTAGCTCTGTGAATTCTGTAAATTTAAAAATTTTCTCCTCCTCCACTGTTACAATTTACTGTTTTTACCATTCTTGCAGGGTCCTGAACCTCTATTTTTAGGCTAAAAGCAAGAATTCAGTAATTCATCTCCAAGAGTAGCCTGTCTATAGGAAGAATCAGTCAAGTTGACCAGACTGGTATCTTGATATTTAAAACATAATCAAATGCTTAGGCTTTCATGTCAATCTGTAACAACTGGCACAGACCAAAGTGTAATTTGTGCTCGGACTCTGCCTTGTTTTTAGCAGTGAAGGAGTGTTATTTGACAAGCAGCTCTTTTCTGGGCAGGGTAACCCACATACCAGCCACTACAATGGGGTGAGAAGTGATGGGACATGATCTGTGCTGGTGAACACTGTCATTTGTAAATGTTCCTGTAAATGTAAATGTCTGGGGCTATCTGTGTCTGCCTGCTCTCTTACTGTACACACTTTTCATGAAGACATAATAGTACTTTTTGGGTGAAGTGCAGACCCCTTAGAGGATGGTGTGGGTGGCTTTTTGGGTGGTGGGAATTACTTTCCCTCTGCTGCATCCCAACTGTGCAGAGCCATGGGGCTCAGCCCCTTCTCTGTCTGCCTGGGAAGGGCCAGGGGGAGAGGGCTCAGGGTATGGCCCCTTCATCCAGCCCCTGGGAGCAAGAAACTTCCAGACCTAGGAGACATATCAGAGACTCACAGCTGTTTAAGAGGGGTCTGGGATCAGTTAGAAAGTGAGCAATTTTTCTAACTGTGAGTAAATCCTGCACCTGGAAAGGGGAAAGGACTCAGGAGACTGAAGCTGGAGCAGAGCAGGCCACCAAGCACCATTCACAGTTGTGTATCCCAGCACTGGCATAGAAGATTTTTTTTTTTCCTGCCTTTTAAGTTGTGATAGATGAGGCTGGGGAACAGGAGAATGGTCTCTACCACCAGTTAGTTTGGTGCATCTGAGTCAACTGTTTAATCTTTCCTGGTCAAAATCTCTCCTGCAACCGACCTGTGTTCTGTAAAGCAGCTGAACTTAAGGATCTAATAAAGGAATATTAATGCAGGTGTCTCTGTTACATGGAAAACAGAGTAGGCAATGAAGTTCCCTTCTGCTGTGGAGCAGCATGTGGTTTTTATTTTCTGTGTATAAATCAGCATATTCTATTTGTTTTGTAGTAATTTGTAATACACGAATCAGTGTGTTCTACAGGAACTTACAGTAATTATTCAGGAATGATCTCCTATTTAATTGTTAGGACTAATTTTTCAGCCTGGTTCTTCCATTAGCTGTGCCATGTAAGCAAATTTTTAAAAATGCATGTCATCATTAATTATCTTATAGAGGAGTCATAAGTAATGCCAGTCTGATGTCCAAGCAGATCAAGGAACATTCCTGTAGCTGACACCCTGGGAACTTTCCCTTTGAAGTCACTGTAGACTTTGACTGATTGAAAACCTCAGGACTATGTCCAGGTTGGTCTTTCTTCTCAAGATAAACCAGGTGAATTCTTTCTGCTTCTTCATGACATTTTTTTGAGATGACTGCATATCATGTTCTTCTGAGACACTGAAACCAAGCACACCTCACATTTTCTTAAGTATCTGTATTTGACCACCAAAATTTGTAATTTTTGTTTATAGGAATGGCTTAATGAAATTCTTGGAAGTTTTCTGAAAGCTTTTGAAAATCCTGCTTTGCTTCCTCAGTTTTGGGCAGCTCTGTGCTGACATGTGAAAGGGAATATGCACATACCTTAAGGGTGATAGCATTACTCCTGGAAAGTTTATAAGCTTACAGTAAGCTCACATATATTGAATTCAGTAACAGTTAAAAGCATATAGGTATGGAAAGCCTTATGTAGGCACTTAACCTTTCCTCACAAAGCTGGCTGCTAGAACCTATGTCAACAGCTCAGTAATTTTACAGAAGTGACCATTAGTGTTTCCTGTCCTCCTTATGAACTTTAAAAATATTCAGTGTTTACCTCTGGTGATAGTAGCACTCCAGATGCAAAATCCTTTAGTGCTGCTCAGGACTGGCAAGCACAAGGAAAGATGATGCAGGCTCTTCCCTGAGCAGCACAAAACCTAACTAATCCATGGGTGCAGGTGGGCAGAGTGAGGAGCAGCCCCTTTCTTGTGGTCCCACAGAGCTTCTGAGCAAGAGAAAGCAGCAGAAGGCCCCTGGAGACTTTTGATCACTGCCCTCACCAATCCCAGCTCCCCACTGCAGCAGCCAGTTAATTCATGTTATTTCACCTCACTTCTTGGCTATAACCAGTTAAGAAAGTCATCCTCTCATGCAGCTTCAAATTCTTGCAAGTAAGAATTTGAAACTGCAAATAATTCTGCAGCTGGGAAAGCATTTCACCACGGCTGCCATGAGGGAAGAGTGTGTGTTGGTTGTAGGGCTGCTGGTTTCCTCCAAACGATTTACCCAAGCAGATTAAGAGCTGAGATTTTCCAAAGTACAAGTGCAATAAAATACAGTGGAAAACAAGAGTTCCTGCTATGCTGTGGCTACCTATTGAACTCACAAGGGAATTGAGAGAGAACACGCTGCCCACCCCACCTGACGGCAGCGGGATTCAAATCTTGGTTTGCATCAACGAAGTCATTTACAACAAAAACAAAAGAACTGCTCTGGAAAGTGTCGAAGAAATAACTGTTATGTGAGAACCCACAGCTTCTCGGGGGAAGGAGTAGAAAGAAGGAAGAGAAAATCCTGGGGCCTTTGTTCCCGAATGATAAAAGTCAGGGCTGACTCCACGTGTTCCCTGCCGGGGAGGCTCCGCAGTGCCCAGAGCAGTGCCTGGGGCTCCCTCTGCCTAAACCAGCTCGGTGCCATCCTGTGTCACTGCCAGCTGCCTTCCCTGAGCCTGTGTCACACGCCGGCAGGCATCAAAAAGAGAGCTGTGGTAGCCGGTTTTATTTGCAACCTGCTCTTGTGAAGGCAGTGAAGATTTTCAGGCAGCTCAGGAGAGTCAGGGCTTGGCTGAGCCTTCATCCACACAGGTGCCTCCCTGTGATCTGCAGAGGTTGTGAGTCCGTGGCTCCCAGCAATAATTGCTGCCAGTGAAATATGGAGCTAATAAATGGCTGCAGTTAGCAGCAAACCGAATAACATATTTTAAATAGCAAGAAATAGTGTTTGAACTCCCATAAGTGTAACAACATGTAGCTGTAGACTTTGTTAATGAATAATTACTGTGTAAAATTAAGCATATGGAAAATATTTCCATTTCTGTTTTCTGATTTATAACTTACTTTAAACGCTTCGGGACAATGTTCTTTCCTGCAAAGGAAAATGACTGGTGTATGGACAGGTTATTAAAAATATTTGATTTTCACCTTTGAATATGACTTTATTCCCCAAACCCTTATGTGTGAGTAGTTCATCTTGCTTCAAAGCAGAACACATCTGGCTTCAGAGTCCACCTCTGGAAGGTGACTTAGAAGCAAAACCTGTAAGAATTTCAAAAATTCTTCTTAAATCTTTATGTCATTAGGCAGTCATCCTCAAGTCAGTCTGCTTTAAGGTCTAGTCTGGGATCTCTTTCCAAAGTATATGAACACCAGTAGGTTTTGCCAGTTGGCAGCCTGGGACCTGAAATATCTGTTATTACTTAGTGGAAGTACACCATGCTACAGACTGTGATTTAGAAGGCTGGTGTTTGCAAATCATTTATGAAAACTTTCTTTTGTTTCATCTTGTAAAACTTTGTAATTCAGCTGCTGCCCAGGGTGTTGTTAAGCTTCAGGGTATTAAGTGTTACAATGTTTCTGTTTTAAAATCACAGTTTTAATGCATTTTAGGAGTTTCAAAATCCAAAAGCATTCTCAGAACACGGAACGTTTCTCATTACCAAAACTGATGCTGAAATAAACTAATTTTTTTTTTAAGTGAGTAACCCAGTTCAGTCTATGGTGTCCTATAAAAACTTTCAGCTTGGGGGATGGAGTATACATGTAAGGAACAGGCTCCCAGGCTTAGGACAAAATGTTTTGATGCTGCTGATGCTGCAGAGGCAATTCTTTCTTAAATACTTTAACATCAGTGTAACTGGCATTGTGGCATCACTGCCTTACATTGCTCCATGTCAAGTCAGGGTATTATTTTATTTGGTTTAGGAAATATGTTTGAGCAGCTCCTGTTTATGAAGGATACCATAGGCTGGGCTCCTCAGCCTAAGACAAATACCAGTGGAATCTGATGGGAAATGCACAGCCTTAATAGATGTGCTGGTATGCCCTGTTGAATTTTGTTGTTGTATTTATTTTGCTCAGAAAGAGAAAACAAGTAATTAGCCAAGAAAGCTCACAGCTGCATAGCACACTCCCCTCTCTCCTATATACACACAGTTTATTGGTATACACAAAACTGGCACTAATGAACATAAATAGATCCTTTTCCTGTATGGAAAAGACTTTTAGCATTGAAAGGGAATGAAAGCAATGGGATTCTTTGGAAATCCTAGTTATTTGGGTTCCCAGTTTGGGTGTTAGGCTCTAAAGCCCTCTGTGGTTCCATACATCATGGTATGAAGTCTTCCTGGGTTTCTTGGGGTTTTTTTTTTTTTTTTTTTTTTTTGCTTTATGTGTTTGTTTAAACCTGTTGGGAGATGGGATCCTTTTTCTGGATTTCTGTAACCACATCATTTGCTGCTTCCAGCAACATCCCCCTCTTCCAGAATCAAAGCTCCTCTTCTTTGCAACAGCCATGGAGCCTCCAGCTGTGCTCAATGACATTCACCCCCAAAACAACAGCCAGGTCCCAGCCTCTTGTGCTGTTATCTGCCCCCATTTTAACTTCTTGCCTTAGTTCCTAACAGCAGTGCTGTGCAAGAGGCTTGGCAGCTCTGAGCAGTGCTGTCCACACCAAGCTGTTGCCCCTGCACCTCTCTGTCTCTCCCAAGCTAAAATAGCCCCACTTACAGAGCTGGCTGTACACCAGGTCTCAGCCAGTGGCTGTCACGTCTGTTCTGTCCTCTCCTGCTTCTCTGAGCAAAACACCATCACGTCCTCTTGTCCTTTCTTCACCTACAGTTCCTCTCAAGATGATTGTCCTGAGAAGCTCAGCAGCAATGTAATGAAGTCATGGCATTTATTTCTAGGCCTCCCTAACACTTCTCGTCAGAGATGCCTCACGTTCCAGGAATAGCAGGGTCTGCACCATGGTACTCTGTGCTCTTCGGGACTTTGAATAAAATTCAAAGAGACCTTCTGCATTTTAGTTTAAAAGGGGGAAAGGTGATCTGGCTTCAAATAAGGCAGGTTGGATTCACTTACACAGACTTCATGAAATGTGGCAGGATCCTACCCTTCAAAACCCTCCCAGCAGGAACAAGCTAATGAATTCCCCATTACTGTTCTCATAGAACAGCTCAGAAGTAGATAGTTTTCTCCTTTAGTGAAACACATTTCCTTTCGACTTCTATGCTTTTTTAACAATTACTTTTCTGTTCAGGCAGTCCCTTGACATCACTAGAAAACCTCCTCTGAACACCTTAAACCTCCTCTTTGAACTCCTCTGAGAAGTTAATGCAATTGGTTAGGGAAGTGCTAGCCCAAGCTCAGCCCCATCTTTCCTGTTATCTAGCAGAAACTCCTCATTCAGAATTTCTACACATTGTGTGGAATTTCCTCTTCTGTCTGCTTGAATTTTTGGAGAGGCTTAAACACTGGCAGTGGGTCTGCAAAATTTTTCTGGGGAGCTTGGTAGAAGCTGATCTGGAATGGTGAATTATAATGAGAGTAAAGAAGATAACATCACATAATTCCCCAGCAGATTCAGGTTCTGCTCTCACTTTGCCAGCCTTGTGGCTCTGTGTGCAAACCTGGGGCTGCTGGACCCTCAGCTCCACAGAACTGCTCTCAGTGACTCCCTAAAGGCTCCCAAGGCTTAAAAACCCCCTAGCTTTGTCTCAGAAAACCTTCCTTTTCCAGTATGTGCACTAGTAGACTGCAGCAGGGAGGTGGAGGGTGGCTTATAGACAAAGACAAATTTTCAAGGGGTTTGTTCTTCCTATAGGCAGAGATATTGTATACAGGAATAATTTAACTCCCCCCCTGCAACTGTTTGTGTTTCATGGTGACAGATTTGAAAGGTACCAGTGACTAAGTTAGATAAACTTTGAAATGCCTAATTGTTCTGTTTTTCAAACGCACCCTCGCAGTAATGTTCAGTGCTTTAATAACAGTTTCCTTAGAAAGTTCAAAATGTTTTACATGTCACGATGCCAGAAAAATCGGCTTGTAGGGAAACAAAACAAATATGTAATTCTTAATGGGAAAGGTCACTTTTCTATCCCTTCCTCCTACCTGTTGAAAAGAGTTATTTAACTGAGTGTGTTTGGCCATCTCAAGTGGTGCCCCCTCAGGCTTTTGTGCCTGTGCCTCCCTTTTGCTGCGGAGAGTTTCAGTCTCTTATCAGGGCCCTTGGCTCCTCTGTGTGTGTGGAAACAGCTGTTGCCACATCTTTATCGTGGAGCCATGAGCAGCCCAGCAGCAGCCAGGGGAGCCTCTCTGGCCCAGCAGGCTGCAGCACCTCAGGGGCCACTGTGGGTGCGTCGGTCCCTGCGCGGCTCACGGAGCTTATCTGGCCAGGATCTGGGCCAGGCTGCACAGTGCTCTGGGTTTGTTTTCTCTCCTCACAGGGCTCCTCACCCCACCAAAACTGGGGCCCTCAAGTGCAGCGGGCAGTCACGTAAGAAAACGCATCAGGGAAATGCTGGAGCGGGGATAAGAGGAGGACGTAGGCTGGTGATGAGATCTGACTTGTGCGTGCTTGGCAAGCTGATAAGGCTGAGCCTAATCAGAGACTGGCCAGGCACTGTTCAGGGGGACAATCGGTGTCCCCAGGAACACAATGGGAGGGGAACTGTGTCCTCTCACGCACACAGAGGGAGGAAGCCTCCTCTTGACAAAGTGGATATTTTAACTGGAGTTATTTTCTCCAGTTTCACCACTGTGCATTGGCAAAAAGGCTTCAGATCTCTCTCAAAGCAGAGGAAATGAAGTTACAGAAAAGGATCAAAATGGGTAGTCATTGAATAGCTGCATTTCCATCCTGTCTTTGTATGACATATGTTCTTCTTACATACAGGCACGGGAATATGCACTCAGCTGAGTGACAGCTCCAGAGAATTAGTCCTTTTGCACTAACAGCTGAAACCACTCAGAATTTGTGCAGGAGATGCCAACAATTTCTTCCTGGCTGTGATTCCTCTCCCTTTGCTGCAGCCCTTCTTGGGGCTCTCAGCTGGCCTTGCTGTGATAAACTCTGGTTCTTACATTTTTATCTCAAGGTCCACAAGCTCTTCTGCCAGTGCCATCACCCCACATTTGCCTCAAAGTACCGTCTGACATGTACATGGCCACCTTCCTTGTTTTGAGCCATTTGTAACACTCAATTCTCATACACACCCCCTCTTTCCTTATTTCCCCATAGGAATCTCTTCAGGGTACATTTTTTTATCTTCTGCCACTTGATACAGTCACAATTTTAAAAAAAGAAAAAAAAAAAAAGTGATGTCTTGCAGAATGCTACAGCTACAAAAGGCCGGAAAGCTTTAGGACCTCTTGTAACTGTTTTAGGATAAATACTGCTCAGCAATCCTTTGAGCACACCTGCACTACATCTGGCTCTCCAGTGAAGGCTAAACTTGTTTGCCTGAGTTATTTTACTTTTTAATTACATACATAATTTGGACTGTTTGTATATTATATTAGGCACTTAAGAATTGCAGGCAATTCCGCTTAAACCAGAGTCACATCTTGGACTGTACTACTGGCCTCTGTAATCTGGATATTTTTTTGTGATAGTAACTAGAGCCAGATGACTGAGGAAGGCGTAATGCTTTGACTGTCCCATAATAAAATATTTGGGAAAGGCTTTTTTTGTTGCTAGCCAGGGATCACTGGACAGCTGAAATGTGATGCTTAGCACTGATTTTCGATGTGTTTTGATCCAAGCACCCACGCATGCTTCCACAGGCTTCCTAATAACTTGCTGGAGTCACAGCCCAGTCCTGCATTACCCCTCTGAGGAGCTGAACAGCCACACCAAGTGATCTTCTGCAGGCACCTGGACAAAGTAGCTGGAGAAGCAGCTAATCCTATTCTTAGCTCGGCATGCTGGTTATCTGTAAGAGGACAGCCTGCCAGAAATGTCTGGTGACATATTTGTCCAAGGGAGGGAGGCCTGTGCCAAGATGCTGTGGGTGCTGCTGAATGGAGTTGAGTTTAGGAGGAGAAAAATCTGTGAAATGTGAACTCAGAAACACAGCTGTTGTTAAAGCAAATGAGAAGCTGTTCTCACCAACACAGATATATTCAAGATACAGATATTTTTAAAAAATTATTTTTTAAGTATCAGGAAATTAAACAGTAAATGCTGCGGTGTCAGCCAAAGTTAACTCTACCTAATACTTTTGGCTTGGCCACCAGAGGTGGCAGCAAGCTGTATGCGCAGTTAAATGCTGTTTTTATTTCATTTCATTTTAAACTTAAAGCCCTTTATGCAGGTTAAACATTCTGGGATTTGTGCTTGAGTGTCACCCAGCAGTTTGGGCTGCGTGTGCGTGGCCTGGCGGTGAGTACGTGTCACAGTCCTCCCTCTGTGCCTGCCCTGCAGCATTTACAGATTTGTTCACAGCCCCAGCAGCACAGCCTGGCTGCACAGCTCGCCCAGAAGCAGCCTGGCCTGGGGGGGTCTCCCTGCAGTGCCTGTGCTGGCTCAGGATGCAGCTGCTCACAGATGCCCATCAGATCGTTGTAAGCCACCGAGGATAAAAAACAATCCAGCAGTTCAAGAGCAACAGCAATACCTGGCAAACAACTGCTCTCTGTTGTCTGAAATGAGGCTGCTTCTCTGCAGGACGCTGAGGCTGCCACAGGCTCTGCCAGGCATCCTCTGAGGTGCTTTGGAGCACCCAGTGCAGGCACCCACCCCACACTGCTGGGTCCTGGACCAGAACTCCCTGATGGGAAATCTTGTTTGCTTCATGTGCTTCCAACGACCCCAAAGTCAGGTGCTTAAATCAGAAAGCCTCCCCTGAGGTGCCTGGGCCCATTTCTGCCCACCTCCCTGTGTCTGGGTGTCAGAGCCTCCTCTGCTCCCCTGCTTCTCTGGGGAGAGACCTCTCCAGTGGTAGCTCCACAGCATGGCTGGGAATCCTTTTTCTCCTATATTTTTTAGCAGTGAATGCCAGGCAGGGTTTAGGCTAAGGCTGTAGTGGTCAGGATGACTTAGGTGGGCACTGGAGAGGATTTGGCTCTGGGGAGTCCCTCAGCACTGTCTGGGCTGGGGCTGACCCTGGCAGGATCTGCTACTGCAGGACCTCAGTCCCTCAGTGCTCGAGCTGGAAATCTTCAGGTGCTCCTGCTGCAAACTGGTTGGGATTCCAAGGGTGACACAGCTATTTAGGTTGTGGTGCCCTCTGAGAGAACATCAGTGTGGAGACAAGAGGGACTGTGGCTTCTGCATTGTTTGCTCTAACCACAAGCAGAGGTGGAAGCTGATCCCTGTGGACAGGTTTCAGCTGTGCTCATCTGTGCCCTGAAGAATAAATTGCTTTGAATTCCTAAAGCCATGAATTTCATGTGTGAATATAATATAAAAAGTCACTTCAGTTCAGCAGAAAAAATATTGCCCATGAGGCAAGAAATTGTTTTTTTTTTTATTATCTGCATCTTGGGTAACAAATCCGCTCTGATAAATGCAGACGATATCAAGTCCATTGTTGTTGGCACCCAATAATAACAGATAAGTTGTCTTGGGCAGTTCTAGTGGATAATGTCCAAAGATGACAGGCTTTTGCTGCTGATAAGTTCAAAGTAAATGTAGTTTTTAGGTATATAGAAGAATTGTTGTTACTCTGGGTACTGAGTGTTCCTCGTCCAGTTACGTAAGAGCGAACAGTGACGAAGTTGGCTTGAAGCCTTCTTCAAGGTTTATTTGGATCACAAAGAGAGTTCCCTAGTCTGTAAAGAGAGAAAACTGGGTTGATTTCACAGCTGAAGCCATTCACTATGAATGCCTGTAGCAACACCTGGCAGAGGTCCCACTATTACAGAATGAAGGCACCAAACTGTGTATCAAAAATACAAGAAGAGCAAAGCAGCCAGGCAGGACATCTCTGTCAAGGAAATTGATGTCCCATTCATTCAGCCCTACAGTATGTTTTCCTTAGACATCCTGTGCCTCCTTCAGGGTTTTAAAATGAACCATAACAACTTGTTCCTGCACACAAAGCCTGGTACTCATTTGTACTTGCCAGGTCAAGCTCTTTGCTTGCACAGGGGCAGAGACCCTCCACTGAATCAACTTATTGCAGGGGGAGCTTCCCACGTTAAAGCAAGGTTTAAACTGCACTCCAGCTAGTGCACCAAAATGGAATTTAATGCCAAGTGATGAGGCTGCACAAGTCACAGTTTGTGCTTATTGATGAGAAGTTTTCAGGCAAGTGGCAGTTTTGTGGTTTACTTTTGTTGTCGTGAGGTCTCATGTAGGGCAGTAATATTGGTGTGTGGGGAAGGGGCTGGGGAGAGACCTGGTTCTGTTTCATTCCCAAACTCCATCAGCTTCCTGCTGAGCCTGTAGCAAAGCCTCTTGTCACCTGGGCCTCTGTTTCTGTTGATAAATGAACCCAGTTCCTCACCAGGATGAATGCATCATCAGGCGTTTAAGAAGTGCTTTAAGATCTTCATAGGCAAGCCTTGTTCTACAGAGGAATAAAATGTATTTATTTCTGCATGTGGTTGTTTCTGTGATACATTCTGCAGCTTTGTCTACCTCTCTTATGCTTTTTCTAGAGATCTCTGCTCTCCTGTTTCTCCTGTTTATGTCCTTGCAGGAAACAGGGCCATTCCACATTTGACAGTCATTCCCTTCACCCTTCTATGCAGTTTAATTCAAATTCAGTTCAATTGTGCATGGTCTTTGCTCCCTTCCACTCAGTATTGGTAAGGCAGTGGGAGATGAATGGGAGATGTTTTCATCTGCACAGATTATGAATGGAAACTTCTGAAAGCAGGTGGCCAAAAGTGACAGGGTCAGGAGCAGGTTTGAATACAGCAGTAGCTTGAAGGTTGTTTGTGACACCTCAGTAAGAGTAGTTAATAGACATTTGTGCTCCAGCCTTTGCATTTGCATAACCTGGGGTGCAGAGACTGCTCGCCTGATGTGCTGTGTGAGTGCTGCAGTGTTTGTGGCCAGCTCTGGTATCCACAGCATCATCCCTCATTCCAGTCTTGTGAACATTTTCAGTGATTAGCTGGCAGAGGGAGCCCTGGCTGGCCTGAGAGCTTTCCCTTGCTGTTTACTATTATTATAATAAGATATTTGACCCATACAATAACGGCATTAGTGGTCGGTCCAAACCAAAATCTTTGGGTTCTAAATGCTCTAAACTTCGGGAAATGGTCAGACCCAAATTTTGTGGCTTGGCACAAACTCTGAATGAAATGAAACCAAACATGCCTAGGATTAAAAGTCCTTTAGAGTCAGAAGCCTTACTTTATTTTCAAAGAGTTTGATCTCTGTTGTTGGAAGTGTTTCTTAAGACTTTGCAAATGCAAGTCAGGTTTCTCTACAGTGTTTATTTTCACCCCCAAATCCTTTCATATTTGTGGATTATTTTCATAGACTTCTAATATTATTTTCCACTTGATTTTTGTCTATGTTTTCATCTCTGTAGAGAGAGGAAGAATTAACAGTTGTAGCGTTGATGTTTTTCGGCTTCAAGCCTTTTTTTTTTGATGCTGTGTAGATAAATGTACATTTTTATTTGCCATACTTGGAAAATGTACTGGTGATATGGTTTTAATTTGAAATTAGTCTGACATCTGAAGCTAAACATCTTAATTGTCCATCTAATGCTTTCCCTGTGTCCATCTAATGCTTTCCCTTTAGAGATTTGTGTGCTATTGTATTTTTGATACACAAAGTCCACTGAGTGCCAAACTCTGAATGTTACAGAGAAATCCTTAGATTATGTGTAATGCTTGGGGAAAGCTTTGAATGCTACCAGATCTCTAGAGAAGGACTCGAGGACCCTGGGCTGAACTCTTTTGTTTTGACACTGGTTTCTTACTTGACAGATGACAGCCTGATTTTCCTGACTGTTTATTTTTGGGAATAACATGAGCATTTTCAGTGCTCCTCTCAGCAACTCACTTCTGCCTTCCCGAAAAGTCAGATCGCAGGCATTTCTCTTAACCTTTCTGTTTACTCTCTTTATAAACAAGATTAAGGGGACCTCCCTGGGAAGTTGATGTTTAAATCCTCTAAGGAGCTCAGGGCCTGGATCTGCCTGATGGGGAGGGGGTGTGCACACCTCAGGGATGTGCGAGCCTGGCACAACAAAGAAATGAATGGGGTGTTGATTCTCCTTTCTCCTTCTGGCTCTGCTCGTGGTGCTCCTTCCCTCTGCTGAGCAGCATCTTGTGGATGCTCCATGGCTGGCAGAGACTGTGGGGCTGCAGCTGGTGGCCAACATCAAGGTAGGCTGGAGCTGACCCACAGCAGGGCCTGGCTCTGAGCCTGCTCCTTGGAGAGGATGGGGAACAGGAGCTTGGGCACAGCAGCCCCACTGCAGCTTATTTGCAGCAGCTGAAGACCTGGCCTGGGTAACTGGAAGGAACACAAAACATTCCTGGGCCTGGAGGGGTTCCATAGCTCAGTCTGGGGCTTAGGAGCCTCTCCGTATTCTTTATTTCAGTGAGGTTTGTATTTGTATTAACTTCAGAGGGCTGTCAGGAGGAAGCCAGATCAGCTCAAAAAGAGTGTGGTTGGTGCTTCTTGTGATGTTGAATCCAGGTGCTCCAACTTCTTGACATTATCTGCACTGAAATAAGAAAAAAAACAAAAGGAAAAATAAGCTGAACCCAGAGTTTGGTACATTGTGTTGATAATGTGAGCGTGGTAGACATCCATAGGCATACATTTCAGACATACATTTATATGTCATGCCTGAGGAGAAAATTATTGTAAAAGCAAGCTTCCTAATGCATCATCCAGGTCTTGCAGCCTGAGCAAAACAGTGAAGGCTTACTCAACTAATCTTCTCCTAAAGATAATACCATGATATTTCACGCCATTTTGGGTTTGTTTTTTTTTCCTAGCAGGATCTGTATGCATTTATCATACATTAAAAGGCTAAGGTAAATTATTTTCCTCTAGAAAATGCCAGCTGCAATAAATCCTCCCACCTCTTCACTCCTGTAATGGAGAGCTTGGCATTTTAAAGCTGTTGATTCACCTTGCTTGCAGGAGTCCCCTTCCTGCCAGCTCACCTTCCCAGCCACCAGCTCCTCTGCTCTCCACTCTCTCCATCGATGGTCCTGTTTTCCATGTACCCTTCCTAATCCTTCCCATGAGGCTGTGTTCCCATCCCTGTGTTCTCCAGCTGATCTCCACTAGCATCCAAGGGGGGATATCTGTGAATATCTGTGAATAAGTGATATAAGTGAATATCTGTCACTTACAGCTATTCAGGGACCCAGATCAGCATCTGTCCCCTTAAACTCCTCTCTCCTTACCTGCAGCCCCTCAAAACCCTCCTTTCAGCTGGCTGGTGCCTGTTTGAGGTGCAGGCTGTGCTGTACCCAGGAGTGCATGGTGTGTGTGTGTACTTTGTGGTATGTGCTGGTTGAGCCTGGCACGCTGCTCTCTGATACTGCTTTATGACAGTAGAAATGTCTGCTTGTGTGCAGTGTCACGTCCTAGTTGTCATGTTTATTCTGTGGCCAGCATTGCCAGTGGGATCCAGGCTGTACCTACAGAAAGGAGTGCTTTATGCATTTGTACATTTTAAGAACTGAGGTTCATCTCTGTTTTCCCACGTCCCTACGTCCCTGCCCACGTCTCAGTAGCCAGAGCTCCCTTACACAAAGCTGCCTGGCAATCCAGGCTCATATCCTTTCTCCAGACTGGAAGCAAAATTCCCAACTCCTGTTTTTTTGAGCCACTTGCTTGGTTTCTGTTGCTGCACTGGGTGAGGGTTTGGTAGCACTTCATGGACTCGCCCTTCCAGCTGTGGCTGGCAGGGACATTTCAGCATTACTTGAAAAAAAAAAAAAAAAAAAAAAAAAAAGGAGTGGGAGTAAAACACTCAAGTTCTGCAGCGAGGCCGCACTGACAGTTTTAAATGCTTATTTGTGCTTTCTTGTGCGTTAGCAGAGGAAAATGAGAATGTGAGGGTGGAGGAGCGGCACCGCCTCTGTGCAGCGGCGGCTCGAGGGACGGGCACGGCGTGGCTCTGCTGGGGTGGCTCTGCTGTGGTTTAGCTGCTGGGTGTGAGTGGCTTGGCCACCACCAGCCCCACGTTATGTAAAGGTCCTCTGGGCCAGGGTTAATTCTATTGCTACCAGACTTCAGCGAAAGTAAATACGCAAAACGTTACATAACCCGAGGGGAGAAGTAGGATGAAAATTATGGTGCCCACAGATTGAGTGGGGAGGGTTGTGGGTGTTGGTAATTGGTAATTTAGAACATCTGCAGGCTTTTTATTATTACTTGGGGTTTTTTTTCAGTGTTTTCCATTTCCCTGCTTTGTGGTAGTACCTTTCTTAAAGACCTGGAGGCAATGTTGTATCCAGCAATAGGTGAATTTAAAGGCTTGGGTGACTTTCATTTAGGTTAGTGCTGAAATGCTGTGCTCAGAATCAGAATCCAAATGGTGTTTGAATAATCTCAGTTTGCCAAGTCTATAAAGAAATTTACCCTACCTCTTCCCAACATCTCTCATCCTCGTGTCCCCCAAAACTGGGGTGTTTGTATGGGGAGAGATCTGCCATTTCCCACATCAGCATTAGCTGGCTCACGAGGTGCTCTCTGTTCCTTTGTGGAGGAACCACGGTGCAGCCCCTGGGGCAGACACCCCCTCCACAAACTGGAGTGTTCAGACCCCCAGTTTCACTCTCTGTTATTTTCCCCCTCCATCCCCCAAGCACAGTAACATTAGTAGCACTTACAGTCTCCTTTCCATCCAGGAGTGGTTTTGGTTTTTATGGGAAAGCTGTAAAAAGAATAATCCTCTGCTTGCAGATATAGATCTTCATGCTAGTCTGGATATATTCCCCATGCTTGGCTCAGGGCCAACTGGACCTCTTTAATGTTCACCTTTCCCCTTTTTCTTTTTCTTTCTTTTTTTTTTTTTGAAGAACTTATCTTTATGAGATATTTGAACATTTCATTCCTTTGTTGTTTTGTTTCAAGAGAGGAGATATTTCTTCTTCCACATGCTGGGTTTAATCAGAGGGCTGAAAATAGGTGTTTGGGGATTCCAATGTTATTTATTTTTCCCTATTAGGAAATGAGTCACGAGTAAGTGACAACATTGTCTCCAATCAGAGGGAGTCAGAGCTTGTGGATGCCAAGGACTTGTCTGCTAATGATGACTTTTAACTGCACAGTCTTACAGCCTTCTCTGAAGCCTGTTTCAGGTGTGGCTTTGGCCTTTTATTATTCTTCTTCCCAGCACACTGGAAAGGACATTTCCCTCTTTGTCAGCGAGCACGTCCTGAGAGGTCCTGAGTGCTTTTTCATCCCAGTAAATGGAGGGGGTGTCACAGACGGTCAGCATTGCTCAGCATCCCTCAAGTACATCACAGAGGCATCTGTTGGCAGGAGCACTCACGAAATTACCCATCAATATCTCTGCATTTCAGCTGTCACAAGCTCACTGCACTGATGGAAAGTCACGTGTGTGGGCCAGGCTGGGATGGCTTTACGGGAAAGATGGCTAAAAGGTAATTTCTCTTCCCTGGGAGACAGGGAGTGCTCAGGATATTCTGCTTAATGCCAGCGCCACTTACAGCCAGATATTTAAGTCCTGTTCAGTTTAACACACCTCTTAAAATGTATATACCAAGTGCTGCCTCAAGATGCTAAATATTAAAATTGAATTAAAAAAATCAACTCCTGTTTTATTTGTTGCTCAGGATCTTTTCCTCAGTGATGTAGTCCCTTTTTTTATGATACTGCTCTGATATGAAGTAATTTTCTCTCTTCAGTGCTAAAAATTAATTACTTTTAAGAGCAGAATGAACTGTATGTCAAAAAGCATTTACTTTCTACATTAAAAAGTACAACTGGCTCTTAAGTCCAGAGGACAATTATATTGGCTTTAAGGGAAAAGAAAAGTAATTACAAATAACTGTGTGTAAAGCCAGATGAGATTGGCTGAATTTTGAGGAAAATATATCTTAATCCCTTGATTTGACAGTTGCCTGGCAGTCAGAGCAGGAAAAGAAATTCACTGAGCTTTTTTTCCATCTCTGTGAGGTGGGAAATGCACATCCTACTGCAGAGATAGAAAAGGAACAAATAACTCTACAGGGCAGCATGACAATCACACACACTCTTTTCTGGAGAAACAGCCTGTAGTCAGGGTATTCCTGGTTTCCAGTGACAAGAGTATCACAGGCTCTGCCCAAGTCTCCTCCAGATCTCTCGTGTATGTCTACATAAATGGTGTGGAAGTATGGAGGTTTTTTTGTGTGTGTGTGCTGTGTTCTTCATAGCTGTCACTCCAAGACCTGAACAAAACTGGAGCCTTGCCATCCTGCTGCTGTGGCAACACAGGAATAAACTGTTTATGACCAAATAGTTTGAAATCTGAGACAATAAAAAAATAACAGGTACAGGAGAGGGATAGGATCTGCTCAAGCATCCATATGTGTGTGCTTTATGTGCATATGGACATGCTTTGTTTGCACAGAGGCATTGTAAATATCATCTTCTGCTATTTGTTATTTATTTTTTAATGTTCTCATCATCCAATGGCTTGAAACCATGGCAGAGCAAGGTGTGACTCTTCTCTCTTCAAATCCCACAGCATTCCTTCCCATTCTTGTTTTAGCCCAGTTTCTCATCCCCTACCCCCCCAAACAGGGGATTGAGTTGCATCCCCCCAGTACAGGCTACAGGCACTTCCAGATCCTGGATTGCTCCCACAGAATTAACAAACCCACCTGTGTCTGGGGGCTACAGAGCTAATTGCCACCTCCTAAAGCTTCACTTCCTCTTGTAAAGAGTGAGGCTGTGGCCAAGCTGTAAAACAGCAGCTTCAACAAACATCTTTGAAGTTTCTGATAGTTGCCTATAAAAACACACCTAAGGAAGACACAGGTTTCCAAAATTCAGGGTGATTTACCTGGGGTCCTTTCCTATGTAGCTCAAGTCCATGGCATCCTAACCCCATGAAAACAAGTCCCCTGTGGTAAGTTAAGGAAAGGCAGAGCTGGGGATGTTCAGAACTACTTTTATGGGAAACAAAGAAATGGTATCTAGCACACATAAAAGCCATAATATAGAGCAAATGCAGACGGAGCTGCAGGCCAGTGAAGAAAAAAGCAAAGGTGTAAAAGCATGTCAGCAAACATATAAAAATTGCCCCAAGGGGATCTGAGTGTGAGGAAGAAAAAAACATCAACAAGAACAGTATAATCCTGCTGGGTGATGGGGTTCACTGAAACACCCCCAGGTGCCAGAATGAAACCCATGGCCTTGGGACCCAGAGGGACTGGGAAAGGAAGAGGAAAAAGGGTAGAAACTAAGTCTGTGTGTATATCAGTTCTCACTATGCCAATATTTGTTTTCTGTAACTAAAAAAAGAATTGAAAAAATAAATCTTGACTAATACTGATTAGGGTCTTAAGACCTCAGTTATTATAGCAATAAATACTTGGTCTTTTTTATACATATGAATATATTCACATACATTATATATATGGTGTGCTTCCTCTTTACTGATAAAACAAGATTTTCAATGTAACAAAAGAATCAATCATGGGACATCGCCTTTCAAATGAAGGTTTGGGCTGTAGGATTACATCCTAGAGATGATAAAGGTCCACAGTTTAGTGTCACACACATCCCACCTAAATTATTCACACGCCCTTCAGGCTGGCCCTGGCTGCCCTCGGGACCCCTGGCCGTGAATGCACGTGTTGGGTCTCAGGCTGGGATAATTACGTGTGTGACGGCTGCTCCGTGCAGGGGGGGAACTGTGGGAACAAAAGAGCCTTGAGTGGCTTCCAGGGAGGCCCTGGGACCATGGTGGGGAAGTCTGTGCTAAGGCAGAGTGACTCTCCCAAGGGTCCTTTCCCCAGGTGAGATGTAGATGATGTGCTTGTTTCCCTGCTTAGAGTGATCAGAGCAAACCCCAGCGTGTTCTCTGCTGGGTGTGAGCTGGGCAGTCTGCTTGTGCTTTCATACCAGGTGGGTTAAATACTCCCCACCCTGAGGGCCAGTTTTCAGGGCAGGCAGCACTGGGGGAGAGGGAGCTTGTGCTTTCATACCAGGTGGGTTAAATACTCCCCACCCTGAGGGCCAGTTTTCAGGGCAGGCAGCACAGGGGGAGAGGAAGCTTGGCCAGTGCTGTGGGAGCACACAGAGCCGTGGAAAAGGCGTGTTGGGAATGGGGATCCATCTGCACTTGCTGTCTGTGGCTCTGGCTGTTCTCACCTTCCCACCAAGTCTGAGAGGCAAGCAGTGGTTCTCCTCCAGCAGTGCTGGATTTCCATGCTGCTGGCAGGTGGGGATCTGCTCAGGGCCTTCTTCAAGCACAGAGCGTCACTGCAGAGCCAGCTCACTTTGGAACACCTATGAGCTGGTCACTCTTTGTAATTCCTTCTCTAAGGAATCTTGTGTTGGTAGGGGAGATGATTGCAGTCATGGTGAGAGGTGGAGATGGCAGCATAGGGCAGGTGGCCCTGGCCACGGGGCTGGGCTTCTCTGGGAACACGGCTCAGGTGGGAACCAGTCTCCTTCTAAAGCAGGTGGAGGATTCTCTTTGGCTCCAACACACACATTTCAGAGCCAGCCTCCTCACTGAGGGCAGCCTGCTGCTCCCCTCCAGGGCAATCTGAAGTGCCTTAGCCAAGTGCTCAAGCAAACTTTTAACAGTGGATATTCCCTGTCTTCCATTTGTCTCATGCTTCCAGCTGAGCAGAAGAGTGAAACTCCTGCTGTAGGAGCAACATCAGTGCAGCTTCTTAAAATTCCCTGAGGTCTTAATTTGGCTCAAGTCTTGTCCTAGATGACCATGAAATTTTGATTTTGTGTTTGGTTTTTGGACTTTTGCTACATTGTACACTGCCAGACATTGAGGTTCACAGTGACTTTTGTTCACTTACTATGTTGAACACTGAAAGGAAATAAAAATTCTTGTACTTTAAAATGTCCTTTAATGCAGGAAGAGCACCTCAGGTACATTTAATGCATTTCATCTACAAGAAGTGCTTTTAAAGGATGACTGCATTAAAAATATTTCCTCAAAACAAGGTAGAGAGCATTGGAGATTTATCAACAAATAAAACTGCAAATAAAAGAGGCAGCTGGTTCAAGGTTTATTTCTAAAAATTACTGAAGCATTTACAGAAAGGTTTTGTCAGGTAATTTGCATATTCATGAGTAATTTCTCCAGTTGCTGTATTTAGTTGATAATGCCTTTTTTTAATACTGTAATTAAAAAATTTCGATCTAGGTTACACTTCAATTGTTTGTTCAGATGCACCAAAGCAATTGGTGTTTTGTTTACTTGCTGTTTTAAAAACAGCTATTACCTGTAAAACATCAGTTGCAAGGAAAATTTTCGTACCTAACAAATTTCTGGGAGGATCTCCCAGATAATGAGACTCTGGACACTGCCATTTGAGAACCCCACAGCTACAGAGATGCTTCTAGGACAGGCAAGGGAAGGAAAGAGATGGATTAGGAGGCAAAAGAAGGATGAGAGCATGCACCAGGAAAGTTGGCTGCAGCAAAGCCCAGAGCCATGATAAGTCTGTCAATTCTTCTTTAGCCTTGAAGCAATGAAGATTTATGTTTGTTTATGAGGGCAACAAGAGAGGAGTTTCTTCATCAATCCATTCTGCAAACGTCCCTGGCTGGTAATCCCACACTCAGGACTCCAGGCTGCTGTCATCTGGCTGGAACATGGAAATCTTCTTCCATGGGCAGTATTGAAGCAAATGAGATTCCAGTTAGGACAAGTATAGAAAGCTGTGGAATTTCCCATGAACAGCTTCCTTATAGAAAGGTTTTCTCCTCTTTCACATATTAGTATTTCAGTGAAATATTTCACTGACATTGAAATATTTAGCTTTCCACTTGTATCAGCCGGTGTTGAGTTATTTGATTCTATAATAATGTAGAAATCCAAATCATGAAGCTAAGATGATGCATTTTGACCTTATCACATTGTAGCATTCCAGACCAGTCAAGTCTGAACTACCATTTTTAGTGAAAATGTTGACAAATTGTGTATCTTCTCATGGAACACTTGAGTTTAATGGAAGCATCATTTCCCAGTGGGAAAATGTGCCATTAAACAAAATGTCAACAGCTGCTGGGCTGGAGAACATGCTAGTGGACAATGGGAGGGGAGGAAAAAAAGACACATGTCACTGACCCACACATACACAGTTGACGAAATCAATTTCAATTTACTCAAGTTGTTCTAGCATCACTTTCAATTACACATGCCAAGGAGAAAGCTACAGCATCCAGCTGTGGGAATCAACAAGACAATTGTGTGGCAGTTGTGAAAAGAACAGTCAGCAGAGAAATTATTTGCATTTGCCTTTCTTGACAGTTGATATTTTCCTGATAAATTGCTGCCCTTTGTTGTTCTAGCTGCTTTGAAGAATCAACCCACTCAAAGGGGTGGTAGCTTTGCCCTCATCCCTGGCTTTCCATCAGCTGGCACAGGTTGGGGAGGAAAACTGGAGGCTGAGACAGGAGGAGGAGGAGGTTGCAGGCCATGTAGCAGAGGAGAAGCTGCAATGGTGATTAAAGACATGCTGTGGACAGGGTGCTGCTCCAGTGATGGTGTTGTCCAGAGCTGTGAGAGTTGGGGTGGGTTTAGGCAGGATTGGTGGTAGGAAAGATACTTTCATGGCTTGACATAAGCTGATGGCCATCAAAAGAAGTAGGCCTGTGAGGCTGCAGGCTGCTGAGAGAGGCAGAGGAACTGTAAAATTAGACATCTTCTGCCAATGGAGTGTGGGTTTGTGCCAGTGATAGAGGAGGAGAGGAGAGATTGTCGAGGCAGTTTGCATTTAAACTCCAAACCATGCAGCTGTGCCATGGGATTTCTTTCCTAAGCTAGCCCCAGCAAGGAGGAGGTAAACTTTGGCAGCAGGATGTGCAAAAGGTGCCTGTATCAAATATGCAAAATTGTTCCCCCAGGATTTCCCTTCAGTGGGGTTGTATTGTTGTTAAATGGATTGTTAAATAGGATTTAAATAGCTTATTAAATGGGGTCCCCAGCTGGGTGGCTCTTAGTGGGCAGACTGTTCCAATTATTCTGGGTATGACCTTTTCCTGCAGCAGCCCTGCCTTGCCTAATACCAATATTTCAGCAAAATTCACTTTTGCAAGAATGTTATTCTAGCCTAGGATCTGGGCCAGGCCTTTATTTCTGCTAATTACAGATCAGTCATTCTTTTTCTTTTCTAAATGTTGAAAAAATGTGTTTTATGTGCAAGAATGGCTGATAAGTGATACACCCACAGGAACATTATATTTTTCTAACATCCGCCTCTGTGTTCTTTCTCTAATTTGCCTGCCACTGTCTTTGTAGAGGATCTGTCCTCTTCCCTTAGCACTGTTCCCTGCCTTTTAGAGATCTTCTTTTTCTTCAGCCACCCTTAATTCCCACCACTGCCACATCACAGTTTATAGCTTTTTAGTGCTTGATCAGTTGGTGAGTGTGAGTTTTCTCTTTATGTCAGGCATTCTTTGTAAGTCTTCACTAGGTGCTTAATGATAAAACCTCACCTGCACCATTCTGCTTCACGGTGGGACCAGGGCAGGGCCAAGAGTGACAGAGCAGGAGCACCACAAGTACCATCTAACCCTCTTCAGTTGGTGATTCTTTAAACCTGTTTGTGGTGCTTTTTATGGAGAATCTTCAGGATGTCTCCTGTTTATTTCAAAATAACATCTTTGGCCATCAAAAGAGACTGCTATGAATGCTGAAGCTGGCACCAGTGTTTTCTAAATGAGACTGAGGCAATTGAGGAGGCTCAGTGATAAAAGTGTGGTTTGCCAGTCTCAGCTGGCTTTTTACTGGTGGAGATGTTGTGTGTCAGCACGGGTGGCCCTGACTCATCCAGTCCTCTTGAGAATAAACTTTGAGGCTTTGGGCAACATTTTCAAAGCGCCTTGGTAGGCAGGGATCCCACATCCCCTCCTTGTCATCAAGGTTTGAACTTCAGAGTGCCAGAGCCACCACAAACAGTGACTATTCCACACGTGAGGTGTGTGGAGTGCTCGTTGCCCTTTCCCATGTCCTCACGTTTGTTGTGGTGTGAGGGCTCTCCTGGAACGTGTGCCTTTTGTGCAGGAACGATGCTGAAACCTCAGCAGGTGTTGGAGCACCCAGCCTTTGTCTGGGTCCTGTCCCTGCTGCCATGCACTAAAATGAGGAGCCAGATGATCTCCTTGGAGCGCTGAATCCATCAGCAGAGGCTGAGCTGTCTCAACACAGCACAAAGCTTCCATTTTCCCCTCAGTCCCAGGGATGCAAACAGAGCTGGGGGGAACTGGGGCACCAGGAGCAGCTTGTCACATTGGAACTTTGCATCTGGGAGCACTGCTTTGTTCCTTAGGCTTACCAAACTGGCAGAAGGGATTTTTCTTGCCCAAGATGGCTGCTGAGAGTTATGTTATTCGGTTCTATATTTGAAAAGCAGCTGGGAGGTCTGAAGACACATACTCCGTGGGGTGACGCGTGTTTGTTGCACACGTGTGGAGAAGAGCTATGGCTGTGCTGTGCTGTGGGTCAGGGGCTGTCAGAGAGGAGCAGTCTTGGCATGCCTGGCCAGGGAAAGGCCTGGAGCCAGCTCCTGACCGGGCACCTCGCTGTTCTTGACTGCAGGCCTCAGCACAGGCTGCCAAAAAACCACTGAGGAGTGTAAAATCTGTTTTCAGGGGAAGGAGCTCACACCTGGGGCTAGAAACACAGCTCTCCTTCCCAGTCTTGTGTGGCCAGGGCCCATCATTGCCCGTCTGAACTTGCTGCTGTCCAGCAGTGCCTGTGCCAGTCGCTTCTTCCCCTCCTGTTTTATCTGGGCTGCAGGGCAAAACCATCTTAAATCCTTCACTGGGCTCTTTGAGCTTGCTGTGGGAAGTCTCCCTTGTATCTGGCTGCAGTGAGTGTGGTGTGGAGATCAACAGAGTGTGGAAAACTATTGAGAGTTTCTGGGAGGGGATGGTACACCACTGCTTAACATAATGTGTGACTGGAGCCCCAGAGAGCTTTCAGCTTCCCTCTTGTCTGTGTGTGGTGCCCACGGCTCACAGGACAGGCTGGGGATGAATCCACTCTGACCATCGTTGGCTGAAGTAGGAGCAGCATCAGAGATGGATATGATGCATAGTGTCATCTCCACATTCAATAACAAATAAAACCACAAAAGTTCTCGAAATAGCCCTCCTTGGGTTTGAGTCAGGACGTCCAGGAGAATGGCAGCCAGGGACAGACTGTGGCAGCCTGGAAGCTTCCTCACTTTGCTGACCAACATCCTGCCTGCAGGATACCAAGAGCTCTCTGCAGGACACAAGATGATGGCTAATAAAGGATGGACAGGAAAATAATAGGAGCACAGTTATGTTGGCCTGCTGGGTTTCACATAAAGATGCTGTAAGAAGGATGCTGGTGGGACTAGGGTGAGGTATCTCAGCTGAGGGTTTTTGGATGTATACCTCTGCATTGGTTCCTCAGTCATGGCCCCTGGAGCAAGCCCAGGAGGGGTGTGGAAGGGGCACTGCTATCTGGAACATGAACCCTTGGGCAAGGGGCCACATGTTTGACTATCTACTGCTTTGAGTTGTGCTCAAAAAAGTCACCACCTCAAATATATTATTTTCTCCTTTTGACCATCACACTCCCAGACACGCTGCTGCTTTGCAGGCCATCCCAATGGCTGTGTCCAAGCTTCTTGGTAGCATTTGAAAGGTCATCCTTCTCAGGGTGTCCTAGTCGAGTTAAGAGAATCCCTGGAAGTACCCAATATAAGCACGTTTGATTCTGTGCACAGGTCCATCCTGAAGTGCTGTAACTCCTATTTCCTGAGGCACTGATTTATTGCTTGCACAGGGCTTTGGTTTATGGCAACAGGAGAGAATGAGTCTGGCTTTCAACATCTGGCTTTTGGAGGCCTGAGAAACTCCTGTGATCCACAGAGAGGATTTTCATTATCAATACCTGGTAATCCCTGAGCAGGGCCAGGGAGGCAGCTCTGCCCTCTGAAGCTTTTTATTCTGTGTGGTGGCTGTTCAAACGTGGCCTTCACTCCTCAGCAGGCACATCTCATGGCACTGGCCAAGGTGTGAGGAGAGAAACTGGGGAAACCCTGCCAAGGGTTGTGGTTAGAATACAAAAATTGTAACCAGTCAAGCTACTTATGGGATTTCTTTAAATCAATGAGGAACCCATTTGACAGCCCTGTCCCTCCAGCTGTCACTGTCTGCATCTGCCACGTTCTTGGGAAACAGGATCTCACCTATGACTGAGGGGTTTTTAAAGCAGAGGGAAAATGTGAGGGTGGTTACAGCGTGGATTCAAAGCTTCCCCTCCCTGGATCTGCGTTGTGCTGATCCCTTCCTGAGGAAGGAAGCATCCCAAGGGCTGCTGTGCCAAGGTGTGCCTGGAGCACAGGTCTGATGGCTGGGTGCAAGAAGGGCAAGCGCCAAAGCCATGATGCTGTGCTGCTGTGAAGGCTCTGTGCCCTCCTGAGGTCTCCATACATGAGGCAGACTTTTCTGCTCTGAGACCAGCCAGCTTTTGGGCAGCTTCTTCCCGTGCAGTGCTGCACACACTGCCCTGCTTCAGGGGCTGGCCCCAGCTTTTTAAATGTTAAAAACATTCATCTTTTATTTCTGTCGCCGTTCAATATTATGGGAAAAGATGTTATCACAGCTAATCCACGCGGTGTCTCTGGAATTTCTTGGCCTCTGAGGGTTTATACTGCATTCATGTATTCCATGAATTGGGCACAGGTTTTGCTTCCGACAGCAGGAGTTTTTTTCAAGGGCATCCCAATAAGATGAAAGTGTGGTCGCTGACAGAAACCACAGTGTCAGACTATGGTCTTGAGGATGTTTTGAATGGCTCTGTATTTTAATTCTTGATTTCCCCTGGCATTTAGACAACCAGCACTTTATTTGAAATCCTAAGGGGAGAGGAAAAAGAAGGAGAACTGGAGGAAATGCCTTAATTTAATTGATCGGAATATTTTGGAAGTTCACATGTACCCTATTTTTTTTTAAAAAGAGATAACCAGAGAATAGAAAAAAATACTAAAGAAAATCATGCCCAAACTTTAGCATATTTTTTGCTTGTGTTTTTTTGGGACTTTTAATTATATTCTAATATGCTGGGAATGTATAAAGCTATACCTAATGGCTGAAAAAAATAAAAGTGGGCATAAGGACAGCCAACCTGTGGAACTCACTGCTGCAGCCTTTTGGCAGAGAGTCCCATTTCTTGTAGGAAGCCTTTGAAAAACCCTGGCACTATCACGATTATAAAGTTTGTGGTTTTGCGTAGGAAGAGTAAGAAAAAGAAAATGAGATCTTGTACGTCAGGATATGATCTATCCTTTGTCTCTTCCCCAGCTTCATATTAAACACTTCAGTAGGCATTTTCAAAGGTTGCTGTGTGAAGTATCAAGCAGAAACAATGACCAAATGTTGTGATCGAGGCTGGGAAACCTTAACCAGTAACTTGCACCTGCATGTGTGAGTTATCTGCAAACCACATCAGCATTGTCTTATGTATATCAAAGCTGATCATTTCCTCTATTGTTCTAACATACCTGCCCTGCTCTGTTCAGGCTGCAGGAAAACAGGAAAGGAGGAGGGTCTTGGCTGTAAGTGGGTATCTTGTTCTTCCTTTATGAGGCCAAAACATTTGTGAATGGGCTTTGACCTTGAAGTAGGCTGAGCTGGTAAGGAAATTAATAATTTTCTGTCCATTCACATTTCATTTATATTGTTTACCTTTTGTTTAAGCAAGGGGGTTTTGTTGGTTTGTCTTTTTTTGGGTTTGTTTTTTTTGCTTTGTGGGACATGATTCACCCATAAGCCCAGACACCAGCCCCTCTCCCCAGTCCTTCCAGCCTTTGACAGCATGGACAGGGTGAGCTGTGCTGGGGTGTAACAGCAGAAAGCCTGAGAGGTCACACAGAGGATTCACTCAGTTTTAAATGTACAGTCACTAATATTTCTTAAATTCAGTAAAGAGACACACCATCTGCACAGAGGGACATCACTTTCTTCAGGTGTCCTACCTAGACCTCATGTACAGAAGTTCCTACTACAATGTTCCACCAGGTATAACAGTCCAGCCATGAAGATTGCTGGCTGTATTGCTGACATACTGACAGCATTCCTTTCCCTTCAGATTTTGCTGCAGAAAGTTGGCATTTAGTTATTATGCATGCATCTTTTCAAACCTTTGTTTTCTCTTGCTTGTGACCAGAACTTGCTGTTGATGTGCAGCCATTATCACTTTACAGCTGCAACACCTGCAGAGGTGGCACATGGTAAAGGAAGGTAAAGCATAACCAAGCAATGCACTGCAAAACAGAGCAAAAATAAATGTGGAACAGCCTTGTGCGTGAGAGTAGGGGAAAGCTTGCACACAAATGTAGGATCAGATAATCCTGGTTAAATGTACACCACGGTGTAATCAGATTGTGCTGTTGGTTTGTGTTGTTGTAATGGTATTTGTAATAAGCAGCTTTGCTGAAAAGCCTGGTGTTTGTGCGGGGTGCTGTCCTGTCTGGGGGTGTTTCTGAGGGTGCCCTGGTGTGTGTAAACAGTGCTGGTGTCCCAGGAGAACAGGAGCCAAGAGGAGCTGGGGAGCTGCACTGCAGAGGAGGAGCTGCTGGCAGAGGAGGCTGTCGGCCCTTCGCTGACCCCGGGCTCGACTGCACATGGAGCAGAGCATGATCCAAAGGTCCCTGACCCCACAGCCCAGGTTTGCTGCAGACATGTGAACAGCAGTGCCATGCTGGGGTGGCCTTGTGCCCAGGCTGATGGGCAGGGGCTCTCAGCTGTAGCCCTGCTCCCAGGGATCCTTCCCAGTGTGCCTGCTCTGCCCATTCTGCCCAGCCTGCCCTGGCCACTGGCTCACAGAGAGCTCATCTGCAGCCCTGTGCTGAGCCCCATGGACAGCCCCACCTTCTCCATCAGGAAAGGAATGCATAAGGCTGGGTATAACCCCCCCTAATTTAACCCACAGGTCCATATTGCTTAAAATCTGCACCCCAAGCAGGAGGCAGGTTTTCTGAGAGCTCCTCAGAGCTCACAGGCATGAGATGCCATACAGAGAGGCGTCAGCAGCTCCCCTCTGACATGACCCCCTCTACATCTGACATGCCTTTTTCAGGTAATGGTGGTTTTTGGCTTGCCTGAGCAGCCAGGATGGGTTAACAGCAGAGAGCCCTGTGTGAGACATTTCCAATAGCCAGTGCTCAGCCGCTGAATTTGGGAAATAATCCCGCCGGCTTTAATCAAGAGAGGAGACTGTGAGAGGCTTGTAAATTCCTACAGCAAAATTCTCATTCACGAAGCAGATCCTGCCTCCAATGTGCTTATCTCCCTCCCTCTGTGTGCAGAGCCCTTGACGTCAATGGAAGATTCGCTCTTTCGGGAAGAGCAGAGACTGAGGTCACGCTCCTCCCTGCAAACAGGGGAATTATGGCATTGAGGCGAGAAGGCTCTAGGCTTTTGCACAAAAGCAGAAAAGACTTGAAACAATGGCATGCATAGAAAAATAAAAAGGTAGACTGAATGCAGGAGAAGCGTTTGGAGCTGTATCAGCAGGCGGTGGAAGGATGCGACTCCCGGCTGCATTTAAAAATGAGCTGTTTGGCAGCCATGAATGGTGTGGAGGATTTTCATTCATTCATCCCCCTCTCCAGCTCTGGGAAGGGACATCTGTCAGCCCTGAACCCAGGCAGCAGTCAGTGGCTGCAGCACGCTGTGCTCATAGCCCAGCACATTTAAATCAGCAACCCAGAGGTTAAACTCCTCAGCTCAGCCACCGGTGGCCTCAGTGATATTTATAGATTGCATTACGTTTGCTGCAGCTTTCATGAGCAAAAGGTACTCCTCATGGCTAAATTATCAGAGGTTAAGTGTGACCAGTTGTAGTTAACCTCATGATGGATGTTGCTATTTTGATTTTTTTTCTTTGTATTTGAGAGGACTGAGCACATGGGTTAAGAATCTCTGAAGAAAATACTAGATTTATTGTTTTTTATCAAATTCCATTTCTAAAGCTGAGGGAGTGCTTTGCAGAAATTAACATTTTACCTAGCTTAAACTTTGGAATAGTATCCAGCCCATGCAAATTAAACACTGCCATTCCCCTGAAAGAACTGTTTATTTCTTCTCTGCAATAAGGGAAGTGAGTTCCTAACTCTGCGGGGAACTTATCGCTCTGCAAATGAGGTTTGTAGCTGCACAGAAATACAGCACAGTTCGCCGAGGCCAAAAGCCAGCTGAGGTGACCAAAGCCAGGAGAGGTGTCCCTGGGCGCTCCCCGTGGTCCTGTGAGGGAGGAGGGATGTCTTCTGCAGGACAGTTTCCTCCCAGGGCTGGAAGTCAATCAACGTGTGGCGCACGCCACGAAGCCGGGAGCGTAAACGGGGAGTTTGTGTTGCTTTCATCCCGTCTCATGTTCCTGCCGAGGCTGTTATTATTCACCATTTACCTTCTCAAAATATTGAGCCAATTAGAAAAGCAAATCTCTCTTTTGGTGAATGCCCAAGGGTGAAGCTGTAACGATGTGTGCTCTCCGCAAGCCCTAATTGCGGGTGTCGCAGTTGAGCCTGGGACTGCTGGGCTGAGCAAACCCAAATTCCTGTCTGATATATTTTACACCTCGGCCAAGCCACACTGAGTGGCTGCTTTTGTCCAGCTTCATAATCCGGGTGGCTCAGGCTGGTCAGTGCTGGGTTGGGAAAAGCAGCTAGAGGGAAGGAAGGGATGGCTCCTGGGAAACGTCATCCCGAGCGGATGGCGAGGGAAGAGCCTGATCCAGCTGCAGGATCACGCTCTGCTGCTTACAAACTGTGAGCTGCCAGTGCATTTATTCAGATGGGGGCTGCAATCCTGACTGGGAGATACAGAGAGAAGTCTCTGGGCTTTTTCCTTGTTAATTATCAGACAGGCAGGGTGGGAGTGTTATTAATCATAATGGAGACAGGATTACTCCTGTGTGCTATCAGTTAGATTAGGGATGGATCTAAGGTCCTAGTGTTGAAATCCTATACTTCTCTTACATTTCCTTCCTTTTGGTGAATTAAGTAGTGTACTCTAAAAGTTTGCATGAATGAGGGTGTGTATGTCAGTTGAGAGATTTCAAGCAAGGGAAGATTTCGGTGTGGAAGTCCAAGAATCTGCTGCACTTCCTTTACATGCCAGGATTTTTGCCCCCATGCATGATGAGAGCAGTGCTAACTTAGTGAATCCCTTTATTAAACTCATCTGATGGCTCAGGCTGCCTGCCATTAGTGCTGTTTCATACATGATAAGTGGTATTGCTAAGCTTTCTAAAATGAGTATAACAATCTAACTGGTGCCCAATGGGATATCCATCTTGTGTCTGACTAGAAGGAATAAATTATGCTCTCACACTGATAATTGCTCATGCCTGGGTTCAAGGATTACAGTCCTGCAATGCTGATGATTACAGCTGGTCTCCCTCTTTTGTGCACAGATGCTCCCTGTGATCCACTTCAGTGACTGCCTCAGCTTCTCCAAATTGATTGCTCTTTGCAAAAGAAGGAAGACACAATTCTGCAGAAGCTTTGCAGGCAGCTAGGACCTGATTTAAATTCTGAATATAACTTCTGATGTCTTCTAGGTAGTTTAAAGAAGTATTCTTGGACTTTTTTAGTGGTTCTGAAAATGAGGTGGGTCATAGAAAAACAGCATTCAAAAAGAAATACCTTCAGAAAATACCGAAGTATTCAAAAAGCCTGTAAAAGTTCATGTAAAATTAAGTCTGTTCTGAATGGAAGAAGCAGAAATAACTATGAATTTTTCCTCCCTAAAATAAATTCCCCGAGCTCCTTAACAAGACTGGTGACAAAGCAACGTACAAAGTTCTGCTCTACACTTCACTGCCTATTTTCTCACCCTCAGCTTAAAAATAACAGCACTGTAGCACCTTCTGTTTTCTCGTGACGTCTACACACACTTTATGAATAATCTTTAGGGGGAACGCTGCGCTTGATCTCTGATTGGGATTTTCCCGTCTTACCCGGTGTTGACTTAACCCCGCTTCCGAGAAGTCAAGAGTAAAACGCCCATTGATTTCGGTGCGAGCAGATTTTGACTTTTCAGAAATGCTCAGCCATATGTGTTCTCATTTTGGAAGTATCATGTGGTTGCATTTGGCCCATGTCGTGTTTTAGTCACTCAGAAAGAACACGCAGAGCTCCAGCCTGTCCTTACCTGCCCTCACGACTGCAAGAGCTGAGGGCCTTGGGGAGGTTTTGAGGGCCAAAGGTTTTGCTGTTGTCCTGTTTTGGGGTTTTGCTTGTTTGTTTGTTTTCCTTCCCAAATTTCAAGGAAAAAAATTCTATTCTAAGACAAAGGGAATACAAACATTTCTAATGTGCTCTGAAATAAATCTGAGGGAGAAAAATGTTTGAACTCAGCCTGTATGTTTTATTTGGGAATAAATGGTAACAACAACTTTACTTTATTCCTTATGAGATAATGTAGTATTTTAAAGGGGGTAAAATAGTTCAGAATCAGAAGCTGAAACACTGTTTTAATCTTACTGAGGACCTTTTAAATTTCCTACATTTAAAAATAAAATGTTATCAAAAGTGGCACATCTGTGAAACATTTACAAAATGTTTCACTGAAAATTTCTATCAGGCTTTAGAGTTTCTCAGTCTTTAATGTATTTACTCCCATCAGTATCAAAGGGAGGCTTAGGAAATGCTCTGGTTCATGTTGTGTGCTGGGAAATGACTGAGGGCAAGATGAAGGGCTCAGAGTTGAGATGCTGTGGAGCTTTAGGTGGGATGAGCCTGCAGGCAGGTTGGGATGATGGGAGTTCCCCCAGCTGAGAATCAGGAGCACAGCCCATTAAACCTGCTGTTCTCCAAGGGTAACAGTCCCTGGCAGAGGGGTGAACAGACCTGTGTCTGCTTCAGCCATCTCTGTGATCACAGAGCCCTTACTTTCACACGGTGTTTGCACAGCCTAACTCTTTGCCTAAAATAACGGGAGAAATCTGTGCTAGAAGGAGAACTTAAAACTAATCCTGCCAGGGTCTGAGGTTAATGTCCTTTCCCCTGGATTGTCTTTCCTGGTACCATCCCTATCCTCCTGTCTGCTTAGTCATCTGTAAGGTAAGCTGAGCATGGTAGGGAGAGTTCCTCTCCAGCCAAGGGTGTAAGCAAATTAAGAAGACAAATGCAATTAATCTGTGTTTTCTCTCACATTCCTCGTTCTGTGTCCTGCTGTCACCATGTGTTCCCCACTGTAGTCACTGAGGGATTTTCATTGGACATGGTACAGCTTTTCAGCATGTTTCCTGATCTAGGTCTGCTGGTTAAAGGATTTGCTGTCCCCCTCACATGATGATGGCACACACCATCAAGGTTTCCCATGACTTGGTGAACAAACAATTGCAGTCTTCGTGTCATATGGTTGTTCTGGTTTAAACACACTGGTCTGAGCAATGTGAGTTGGAAGGGTAGTCAGCCTGTGACTTTGAAAATGTGCAAATCACCCAAAAGAAATTGTCTCAGACGTTTTTATGGCATTTCAGTTGGAGTTCCATGAAAAGTACAAAAAATAACACTTTGCCTAAAAACAAAGTCCCAAAACAAACAAACCCATAATAAATAAATGCTTGCCAAGAGTCATAAAAATCTTAAACTGTGACTTAATATCCTGTCTCTCTTTTGTCTTGGTGTAAAAGGTCATAGAGATGAAAGACATCTGCTATTGTATCTCTCTTGGATTTCAGGACAAGACCAAAGTCCTATNTTTTTTTTTTTTGGTGTGTGTGAGCAAATTGCCATAAATTCCTTCTATTCAGCTGTCTTAATGTGTCAGCTCCTGAAGAGGATGAACAGGCCTGTGGTGGGTGATTTCAAATGGAAAATCCCTTGTGTTTTATTCTTCAGAGATGGATGCATGCCTGTTGCAGTCCATTCCTAGAGGCATTTCTCTGAAACCAGGGAAGGGAAGAGCAAGAGGCTCCAAGCCCCTATTCCTAGGGTTGCTTTCAAGAGTAGGAAGGATGTGGAGGGGTAGCAGTCCAGTTTGGAGCAGGTCAGAGATAGAAGGTGTCATCAGAGGCTGATAGTCAACAAGAGGTGAAAAGAGGACAAAATTGGAAAATAAAATAAGTAGTTAATGCTAGAAATGTTAGAGGTAGGCAGAAGACAGAAAGACAAGAAATGTCAGAGTGAAAGTGAGGGGAAGCACCTGTTCTGACTTGCTCCTGATTTTTCAATGTTCTTTCCATCGTCATGTTTTTATTGAATCTGTTTGAAACGCAGTCAGCTCTGGACAACGGTGCACTTACAGCCCTTGATTGTTCCTGGCAACTTGGAATGTTTTTTCAGTAATACCACCCCATTTTGCAAAATGGGCCTTCCTCAGAAAGCAATTGTGTTGATGAGTGGGAAAACTGTGACCCTCTGGAGCCACAGGGAATGAAATCCTAACCCTTGCTGAAGGCAAAGGCAGCGTTCCCAGTGACAGCAGCGGGTCCGGGATGTCACAGGGAGTGCTTTGGCTGCTGCACTGAGCTGGAAACTGCGGAGATGGGATCTGTGTTCATGTGCTGCCTCCTACAAAGAGGTCCTGAATTTGTTGGCCCCCAGGCATTGCAGAAAAGCAAATGCTGAGCTGCCCTGTGAGCAGTGGAAGTAATTAAACACCCGTGCCTCTGGATCCTCGGGTGTGTGGTAAAGGCGAGTGTCAGGCTTTTCTCAGCAGATCTTTTTGTTCTCTCCAGCTGCTGCTTCTCTCAGCAGTAGGAAGGTGATGTGCCACCCCCTGGACAAGTGACCAGCCATTTGGAGTTGATGGAGGGGATCCACACCTGTGTGTGTGTTCTCTCTCCAGAGCTGGGCAGCTTAAAACAAATTTAAGATTGCTTTTACCACTAGCCCTAGTTTTCTTATGTCTTCTGACAATATCAACTGGAAAACTTCTCAAGAAGAATAGGTCTGGTTTTATTTTGGTTTTCTCTTTCCTAATTAAAGCTGAGCATTTAAACTGCCTGTGATAATTCCTTTTCCCACTTGCACATGTGGAGTGTCTCAACAGGACTGTAAAAGTCATGTTAATTTATGTGAGGGAAAAATTAATCTTTAAGCTGGAAAAGCTTTCGCTATTTTTATTTGCAAAATGCTTTTGTGTCTTTAAGTAGAGGGCACTGCTGAAAAGCCAAGGATTGTGTTGGTTTTATTATTTTTATTTATGTACTTTAAAAGCAACTTAGAAATCTTTTACTTGATAATCTAAAGCCAAGGCAGCAAAGTGCAAAGCAAAGTGGCTTTGTCATCTACTAATGTGGAAAATGTGAAACAAAATAGGTGCATCTTTTAGTGGTTTTTTTCCCCCCTCATATTTGTTTTTCTGCTACTGGGAGATAAACGTTTCTTTTTTAATAATTTAGAACACTGCCTTTTTAGGCATAAAATAGAAATAATTTATTTTTTATTTTTACTATCCCTGTAAGCACTCTTCCACATCTCCCACGTTATACTCCCATGAAAAATTTCCATACCAGGAAGCCTTGGAAAACAGCACTTACTCCAGAATTAATCTGCACTTAGAATTTTGTGCAGAGTGGACTCCTCAGTTTGGGTCCTTATCTCTCCCTCTCACAAGGGGCTTGTTGAAGGGCTTGCTGGAATTTGTGGTTCCAAATAAAATCAGCTGGAGTTGTAAGTGCTGGACTTGAGGCTGTTGGGATTGAGAACTAGTTCTGCTCTTGAGACAGTAGTCAGGCTTTAGGGCAATCACAGCCTGCATTTCAAGAGAATTAACTATAGAAAAGCATAGAAAATAACTGAAGATCCTAGTAAGATTGAAAGTCTAGCCTTTACCTTGAAAAAAAAATCCCATGTCCTCATGCCTGTGGAGGCACTTGTGTGTTTGCTGGAGACAAAGGGAGGTTGTTAAATCCAGTCATTCCATCGAAGGTGGAAAGCACAGCCAGGACAATCCTGCTTCCACCTGCTCTCCTGACACCCTGTGTCCCCTGTGGCTGTTGGGGAGGCTGAATCCACAGAATCACAGAATGGCCAGGTTGGGAGAGACCTTCAATATCATCGAGTCCAACCCAGCCCTAAACACCTCAACTAAACCCTGGCACCCAGTGCCACATCCAGGTTTTGTTAAACACACCCAGGGATGGTGACTGCACCACCTCCCCAGGCAGACAATTCTAATAGTTTATCACTCTTTCAGTGAAAAACTTTTTCCTAATATCCAACCTGTATTTGCCTTGATGATCTGAGGGTGCTGTGTGAAGTGCAGGAATGTCCACAGGCACACGGAGAGCCCGTGCCAGGAGCAGCCCTGGCCTCCTCTTGTTTCTGCATGTTTTCCCCATAAGCACTGTTTTCAGCTGGGGTCCTGTTTGTGTTGTCATTCTAAAATGTATTTTGGAATGTTAAATTCAGCCAGCTGAAATGATTTCCTTTTTGTCCCCTTGCTGAGAGGGTTTATAAATATCGAGTTACACAGGAAGCAAAATCTCCTGTTATCAGATTGTTCTGTAGTCACTTTTCTTTTCCTCAAAAGCATAATGGTGAACTTTACCAGTGCTCAGTCATTTGTTTCCTATAAAACACCAGTGATTAAGATGCTGTTTGGCTCACTGGGAAGAGTTACTGACCTGTTTTGTCTGTAAATGTATCTTGAAATTAGGAGACACCTGAAACTGGTAGGAAGTGGGTATTAATTGGGTTCAAGTTCCACGAGCACAGATTGCATTTTCCCAGTGGGATGTGGTAAATAGCCGTCACCAAGATAATATTAATTACATTATCTCCCAGAATGGTCCCCAGAGGTGCTAAAATAGCACATGTGCCCCTTGGGCTTAGATGCTTAGACACGAAGATCAGTGTTTGCTGCCGTGTTGCTCAGCACAGTGCAGAGCGTGTTCATCATGGGGGCAGCTGGATGAGATAAGGAGCCTGGGATTTTCTGGCTAGCTGCTTAGGGTTTTCCTCTTGTGAGTTTGAAAATCAGAATATTATCTAAAGCAATAGCTGAATTTCTATTCTGTGCCCTGACACCTGAGAAGGAACGATAATAGCAAGCCTAAAAAAATGGATTTCATAAAACACCTGAACAGAAAGTGTTTCTTGCTGCAGAGATTGTGACTTCCTTGTAGATCTGTTCAGCTCTAGAGTGACTCCAAGTGCCACACAAGCAGTACCCAGACCTCATTTATCAAATTCACACTCCATGCAATTGGCTTTATACCCAGTCTTGCCCCTGGCATTGCAGTGCTCTGCTCTGTGCCACCAGCGCTGTTGCAGGTTGTGTGGGCTGCACCTTGACCACTGCCCTTTCCAAAGCTGCAGCTCACAGGCCTTTGCTTCAAAAGCCCCTCAGTTCATTTTGCTCAGCTGGGAGGACATGGGCCATGGGGTCTGCAGGGACACTTGTCTCTCTGGTGCCCATGTGAAGGTCAGACCACCCTCACACTGGAAATGCTGAGCCAGATGCCTCCCTTAGCCCTTGAGGACCATGTTAAGTTTTTTCAGCCTTTGAGGACACAGCAGCCTTCCTCCCCCAGGTATTGATTAGGGGGAGAAACAAGAAGCAAACAAATACACTGTTCAGTGATGTCTTGTCATGAACTTCTCCATTGGTAATTGAAGCTCAGCAAGCTGGGTTCATGTGGGATGGAAGCCTGGCCTTGGAGATGAATTAACTCTGACCTGATAATCAGACTCTTCTGTCTGGGCTAGAAAAACATGGACCTGGTGGTTTGTTAGGGACGTGCTGGCAGACACTTAAAGACACTGATGCTAAAGGCACCAGTATAATTAGCTCAGCCAGGGACTGAGCACACAGATTGACTTGAAAACCAGCGTGGCTGTTCCATGGTCATCATGACCCCTGTAGAAAACCCTGCTGAAAGAATACTTACACTTCAGTCACCTAATTCAGGGTTATGCTTCCTTGTTAACAGTGTTATATGTTACCACTGTTAATTAAAGGTATCAGCATGTCCCATAATGAGGGGGATTACTTGCCATATAAGAAGTCACGTTAGGGTTCTCAAAAACTGACAGGTAGGCTGACACTGTGTTTTTTAATACTCAGAAGGTGCTTGTTCCTTGTTTGTGAAGCTTAAATTAAACACCAGAGGGGTTCACATATATTCAGATGAAGGGCAAAGATGTGCCCTAAAGTCTCTTTCACAACAGCTCAAAACTAACATAACCACCTTAAAACAAAGGGAAGCTTTCATCCTTGTTCTTACAGCTACACATGAAAATCTGAATTGCAATGAGATTGAGCAACAGGAAGAAAATAAATAAGTAGACCTCATTCTTCCCTGTGGAAGTTGTTTCAATAGAAAAGTACTAGCCAGCTTCAGAAAATGTCACTCACTGGGTGAAAGCGGTCCCCAGGTATTTTCCAGTTTCCTTACTCCTCCCATGATGACAATTTCCACTAAAGAGATGCATTGTTGAACCAGGGTTGTGCAGGACAATGAAAGAGGGACATTTTCTGGAGAGGGAAAATGTACAGATTTTTTTTTTTTCATTTTGTAATATAATCTGGTAATATTTTTTTTTCCTGTTGCTCTCTATTTTTCTTCAAAATGAGAGGAAACAAGCGCAGGCTGATTTTTATGCTGCAATTCACACTCCAATTTTTTTTTTTTTAAATGCCTGCATATTCAAAGCTCTAGATCTGCCTTTTTTATGAAATACAAGCAAACAATGTTTCTTTCCAAAGTGAGCAGGGTAATCTGTGTCTGCTCGACTGGGCCCAGAAGGTTCTGGTTTGTGCTGGAGTCAGCAGCAGTTTCCTGCAGTGACTTCGTTTGACCTGCGCTGCTCTGACGGGCTGGGGCTGGCAACAATCTCAGCCTCAGCCATCAAAACATTCCTTTGTAGCCAAGTGTCCTTCTGCTTTCTCTGAAATATCTGGTGTCAGTTTTAACAAGAGGGGAAACAGACGCTCGTCACCATTAATTCACTGGACGATTAAGCCCCTGATCTCTGACCTCCTGCCATTATTGGCTTTCAGAGCCAGGGTAAAGACCCCACAGATATCTGCTCTCTGTCATTCCCTGCGAGCTGTCCTAGTATTTTATTTACTCAAAGGCTTAGCTCTTGCCCACCACCAGCCAAATGTATATGCTTTGTAATAAAAATTGCTAATAAGCTGTCCCAGGCAGTGACATTAATCTCTGAGTGACGATAACAGCGAGCCAAGGGAACAGCTGGCTGTCAGGAAAGCATGTGAGTGGGAATCATACATTTATTTACATTTATGTACATATTAGAAGTGCCCATCCCTGGCTGCAGCTGCTTTTGGTGCTTTGGGCTACCTTGGCCATCCAGACCAGAGGCAGGGGCTTCCACTGGGAGGTGTGGGTGGTGTGGGATTGCTTCATGGTGCTGTTTATTCTTCTTGCTTCATCTTCCAGGCTGTGACAGTACTTAGCTTTGCTCTCTCCTGCAGTCCCTGGTGGTGGGATCCTGGCTGCCACACTGCTCTCGGGGGGCTGATGGCCCAAATCAATACCTTGTTTTAGTTCTGGCCCCAGGGCTGCAGTGAGAGCGGGTGGAAGTGCAGGACTGTGTGAGCCATGAGGAAATAGTTAATCCATGCCTGGCACAGAGCTCTGTTTTGTGTTTATTAAGACAGCCGGGTGGGTGGGTGGGAGAGGCAGCCGAGCTGGGCCAGCTGCTTGCATCATCTGACGCTTACACCATGCAGCCTTCAAGCCTCATTTTTCAGTCACTGCTTTTGAAACACTTCATTAGCTAATCAGAGGAACCCTCTGCCTTTGCTCTGCAAGTTTCCTTGTTTTCCTCGTTTCTTCTACCTCCAAATTTTTCTTTTATTTTTTTTTAGTTCTGCTTTTTGTGTTAAGTCCTTCAACTGGTAGCTATAGTAACACCCATGAATGGGTGACTGTAGTACACTTCTACAGCCCACTCCCCTCAGGAAAGCTGTGCCAGGCTGTCACACACCTGCAATGGCTTGGCAGCCCCCCTTGTAGGGGTTTCTCCAAACAACAGGGACAGTCTTAGCTCGGGAACCAGCTCTGTCCTGCTCTGTATTTGCAGCTGCAGCCCACAGTATATTGTGGTAGAAGGAATGAGTCACTGGCAGAGCAATCTGTTGCTTCAGATAATCACAGATTACCTCCATTAACCCAAATCCCTTCTGTAACCTTTTACAATAATGATCCCAAAAGCTGACGCATACAATACTGTTACCATCACGTCTTGGGCTGTCAGTGATTTTTAAAGAGGAGGTTTTCTGTGGTTTCAGGGGTGAAACAGCAGCACAATCCACAGAAAGCAGCTGCTGGTACCTTGTTGCTGGACAAGATGATGGGGCCAAAACCAGGCTTTGTAGCTAAGCTTTTGCATCAATCCAGTGATTTTTGATCAATCCAGTGAACCCTCTTGCAGCTTTTCCCTGGTATCCACATAGAATCTCCTTCCTCCAAATCAATGCTTGTCCCCACACCTTTTCCCCTCTGCCAGTCAGCCACTGCAGCTGGCAAATGCTTTTTGTAACCAGGCATTTCAGAGGGGTTTCACCCCCTCTCCACATTGCCCCTATGGCATGTTTGAAGGCTCCTCATGTATCTAGGGTTTAATTCATGTTTTATGCATATGTCTGAGAAATTAATGTGTTATTTGACCATGGAGAGCAAGGAAGATGGTAGTTATCTGCTTTTGTGGTGAAGAAAGATGTGTCTGATCCTGATCCCAAATAGAACATGGATCTGAGACATGTTCTGATGCTGTGCTTTTCTTCCTGGCTGACTCTGGAAGCAAAAGGTGTCACAGCAGGGAAATTCCCCTAAAACAATTCTGGCAGTATAGCCCATACACATATACTAAGGAGGTTCCCAGCCTAATTTTTACCATGTGGGTTTCTGGGTTCTTGTCAGAACATCTCAAAGCTTTACCAATTTGGTGGAAATAATAAATCAGCCACGCCTAATAAAACAGCCTGTCTCAAGCCATTCATTTTTCATGATGTTAACAAAAATTCTATTCTTTAGTCTTGTTGGTAAGTTTATTTAGGTGGGGGTAAAAAGCCAGAATAGAACATAATTCTTAGAGCTTGGCTACAGGCTGCTGATAGGAACACTTGAATTCTCACCTCCCCTCCAGCTGGATTTCCTCCCTACAGTTCAGAAATACTCCTTATAAGACTCAAATGTCAGGAACACAGAGGCTAAGTTATTTTTTTAGATACTGCAGAACTATTTGGAGGAGAAAAAGCCCACACAGCTCTTTGACAGGGACAGACAGAACCCACATAGTTTCCTCCTCAGGGCTGGGTTTTTGCATGTTCTCCCTCTGGAACTGGCATCGTATTTTTCAGGAGACCCGAGCTCCAGGTATTTGCCTGTACCAAGGCCAGGTTTCCTTGCAACCCTCCTGCCTGTCTCATGTTGCACATTGTGCTGTTGTGTTGCTAAACATCAGAACTGCACGTTATGTATCAGCAAATCACCAGAGCTTTTTAGGTTTCTAGTCACTTATCTCAGTGTCTAACTAGGATCCAGGAGTCCCTGTAAGGTATTTTGGGTTTAGGGGCCAGCCCTGAGAACGTTTGGGCTGTTTGAGGAGCTCAGCTGTATCCAGGAGCCCTACACATCCTCCTGGGCAGTCTCTGTGGGCAATACATGGGCTGTATGTGGGTGATGAGTTCATAGACCCATAGAATATCCTGAACTACAAGGCACACAAAGATCAGCAGCCTGGCCATGCACAGGACCACCCCAAGTTGCATTTTTAGGTTTGGGTTGGGAGGCATCGGTTGGTAGCTTGCATGCATGTTGCTAAACAGGGTAATAAATATATAGAACAGGTCATAAGTTTAAAAGCCATTGCTTAAAGAGGATTTCCTTCCTGGAAAGATGTTATCAAGCCCTATTCAAGCAGGATTTCTGGAGCAGGGATTTGCATTCTTCCTTTGGAAGAATGGGAAGCAGGTCTCTTACAGTGAGTGTAACTCACAGCTGTGCAAATTAACTCAAGGGAATTGGTAAGAAATGTGGGAATTTAGAGTCACTCAAACATTCAGCTGTGGGGAGACCATGTTCCTTGTTTAATTCTTGTGTACATCAAAGCATGTGACAGTTGAGAACATTTCTGACAAAAGAATCTTCCTTTCGGAGAATGAAGTTTTGTCAAAAATTAAAGGGTTTGCCAGAAGGTGTCTGCTTAAAAGAAAAGATGATTTGCTTTTTCTACCTTCTTATTGACAATATAGAAACATCATTTTAACAAAGTAAAGAATGGCAATTTACCATACCCATTTTGTTCCAGTGATATCTTAGTACTCTATTTGATATGTTCTATGATAATGTTTTGACGTTAGAGAACTGAGATGATTCAAATGTTATCACAGTGAAATGGTTTAATGTCTTTACATCAGAATTTTGTAGAACTTGAAATACGGTCTCAGCTGCAGTTTGGAGGAAAGGTGCACTGAGAGTTCAGTATTTTCAGCAGGGTGATACCTTGAATCTCAAAAACTCTGTTCGAAAGCTTGGTGTCCCATAGTAATCATTTATACAGAGATGTTACAGGGTTGTTTTTTTTTTTTTCTGTTATCCACACTATTGATGAAGAAAATCTCTCAATAGTCCCCAGACAGTCCCCCATATATGTTGGATCAGCCAGTGCATGGTAGTGCATTCTAAACCCAACAAAAATGCCTGGGTCTGTGCCAGTAGCCTTGTTTACTTTGAGGTCAAGAATAGGAAATTGAAATTTTGGGCTCTTCTCAATGTTACTGTTTTAGATTCTTAATAGATTGTAAATCTTCCATAGACTTTGTATCTTTTGGCTTATTTTTGCTTGTGGCGTAAAAGCCAACAATCTCTTTTTGCTCATTTATCAGCTGCAGATAAACACAATGCAGTTAAATACAAGGTACAAAAGAGAGAGACACCGTAATAGATAAACCATAGGTGTTTATGTTGGGGGAAATTAAACTGCATCCAGGGAAATTTGTGACCAAGCAACTCTCTGTTAGCATAGCAGAGAAACGTAAACCCAGTATATGTGAACTGACCCACAAAACCCAAGGAAAACTTGTTCAAATAATCTCAAAGGTGCATTAAAAATATCCAGTGGAGGATGTAGGCAGAGCTGTGTGGAGAATGCCACAAACTGGGATGGCTACTTAAGACTTAGAGAAGAAATTAAAGGCCTGATTTTTAAGTTTAGTTAAGTCCTTTCAATGTGTTCTAAAGAGGAATGAAGGTAGCTTGTGTAAAGACTCCTTTATCTTCCTAGGGTAGTAAGAAAATGGCCTTGACATATGATAGTTAAGCCCCGAGGATCAGTCTTCAAAGACTAATCCCTTAGCTTTCTCTGTCCCTTCAGGGTAGTGGATGTTACTAAAGCATATTATTGACATTGTTATTAACATAAAAAATGTGTTGTTAAAGTCATGTTTCAGCCATTTATCAGTATTTGCAGTGACTTCTTTAAATCACAGGTAGATATTCCTGCAGTAAGTGTTTATCAACACTGACTTCTGTAAGCCACGGTTAATAGTACTTTACATGCCAGTTGTATACAAAATATTTTGCTCTCTGGTCCTCTGGTAACTAGATTGCAAAGCCAGCCTGACCCTGCTTGTGCTTTTGCTTGTGAAATTCCCATCAGTGTGGCTCTGGAGGCTTACACTGAAACACATCTGCTCTTCATCCCCAAAAAGCAGTCAGGTCTTTTACTCAGTGGTTGCCAGGCTTAGGTATTTGCAGCAGCATTATGGGCAAATGTGCAGTGGCAGCAGGGGAGATGGGCACAAACCCCTGATCGTGGTCTGTGACTCTCCAGAGCCATGCTCATCGGAAAAGGCTGCGGGAGATAAAACCAGATTAGCGTCGATAAGAGGAGCTGTGTAACACGATTCTCTTCTGAGGGCTTGCAGTGGACTTTTTATTGTAGCTGATAAAAGAGAGCCTCTAGAGACTGGTTTTTAGAGGCACTGCACCCCAGTGGATGGCGGACACCCACCTACTTTTGGGAATCCAGCTCTCATACTGCTTGAATTTTCCTTGGGCTGACAGGAGGGGATTCATAAAGAGGTTCCTGACGGTCTTGTGAGTGCTTGTTTTAGGCACAGGTTAATCAGGAGTATCATCTAAGATATTTTCAGAATAAAACACGGTTCCTGGGGCTTTTTTTCTGCTTTCCCAAAGGAGAGAGGCAGGATGAAGGGCAAAGAGCAAGCAGTCTTTCATTCTTTAAAAACAAGCCGGTTTTATTTGCTAGTACAGCTGAGTGTAGGTGGAACTAATAGAAAAGAAGAATAGTGAACCTGGGAGAACTTCCACATGAAACAGGTCTAATAAGGGTGAAACTGTTTGCCTTAGAGGCTGGATGTGTTAGACATGAAAAATTCCTAGGGGAAAATGATGGGCTGGCAAGTTTTATTCATGCTGCCTCATTAGGACAAGGCGCTCTAGGAAAACAAGATTAAAATTAGTATTCTTTTCCTTCACAAATACACAGTTAGTCTTCGGTATTCACACCCACATGAGACATGAGGGCATTGAACAGTGCAGGGCGTTTACCAGGATCATAAGAGCAGCCTGATTCTAGGTAGCACAGATGCTAAAAAAGGAGAATAAACTGTTTGGAAGCCATACACCTTCATGTTTTGTTAGCCATATCTAATTAACAGAATATGGAACAAATTTAATGTTTTTTAAATACTTCAGAAACAGCTTTCCAAGATCTTCCTCTGAAGAAGAGGAGGATCCTCTTCCTCTGCAGTCCATCCTGTTCTGGCCAGACCTTACTCTAATGTGGCAATTCTAGATATAACACATAGCTTCAAACATCTTCATGGGACAGAGGAGAGAAGGGGTGGCAAGAGGAAGAAGGGAAAAAACATAAACATCTTGTGAGTGGAAATAGGGCACTATTGATGCTTTTTCTGACTTTCAATATTTTTGGAGTTTGTTTCACTGCTTTCACTGTGTAATCAAGGCCTTGCATTCTGAGGCTACAGAGTTCTCTGCTGTTGTTGGGAAGGCCTTGGGTGACAACCCAGGTACTGTTGAGAAGTGGAAGATAGAAGCTGTAGTCATCCTCCAGTGATCTGTGGTTTAACTAGATTGCAATTAATACAGTTGGATGAAACACTTGGCTGTCTTGGATGAGCCATGCCTGGCAGCATTGGATGTGCTGCTGTCTTGTCAACTTGGGCAAGAACAGAGCAGCAGTAGGGAGCCAGATTATCCATCCTTAAAATCCACCTTGCGTGGGGCATGAGGCACAAATAGAATATGCTATGGGCGTGGTGCTGGAATAAATTCATCCAACAATATGTTTTACCCTGTGTAGTGAATAATCTTCAATCATCTGAGCAGGAGCATGGCTTAATGCTGTCTTTAGCAGAATCAACAGGCTCAAAGCCTTGGCTTCTTCAGCTTCATCTTCAGCTCCATCCTCTGTCTCTGATTTCTCATTTAATTTTGGACAAGCCACTTAATATCTCACTGGCTTAATAATATACAGGTGTTTTCCTGTCTCCTCTTGGTAATAGGAGAGTAAGTACATACTGAATAATGGAGGGGAAGAAAAAGTAGGCACTTTAGGCTAAGGGTAGCTCCTGCTGGCAAATGTTTTACATGTGTGCCTCTGGTTATGTCTCTCTCCTCTCAGGCAGAGATCAGAGCTAGACTTGCCATGCAGCATCACAAGATGATGTGAAAAATGCCATGTATTTTTCAGTAGGTAAGATGTAGAGCAAATGCTTTTGTTTCCTGCAGGACTGGTTGACAAGTTGGAGAATTAGCTTCAACCCTTGGTTTGCAAACGCTGAGTTGTTGAGTGCAAGCAAGGCAGCGGGGCTGAGCTTTCCTGCTCTTGCTGGCAGCTCACCTTTTGTCGTCAGCAGCAAAGCAAAACTTTAAAGCAGTCAGACCCTCCAGCTCTGCATGATGGAACCTTCATTTAAAACATGGCACGTCTGTCAAGTCCTGCCCTGAGAAGCCGCCTTGAAGAATGCAAATCCTCGTGTACGGAATAGACGGCGCAAAGGCAGCAATCAAGGCAACGTGTGAAAAGCTTCCCTCTGCAACCTGCACCGTGACCTACTCAGAGAAACCTCCCCTTTCAGCTTTTAGCTCTGCTAGACAATTGTCTCAGCTGTCTCACTGCATTATGTCCCTCAAACCCCCCCAGAATTAACGTTTGGAGCCAGCAAACACTGCTGGCTCCACAAGAAGAGCTGAGAGCGGAAAGGTCAGGTCGATTAGAGCACTTGATCAGAATCTTTAACATAAAGACGTCACAAGCAAAGCAGCAACGCTACTTCACGCTCAGCTAAGAGCAAATGATTCATCAGGCAAGGCTGCTTATTTTTGGAGGATAGCCACAAAAGAGAAGGGAACATGCTGGCTGTATCGATCACGGTTTTAACGGGGGACCGCAGAACCCTTCTCTAGTTTTGATGGGAATTTAATGTCAGAAATACATCATCCCATGTAAATGCATCAATACATACTTCACATTGAATGGATTTTAAAGATGTTCTGGCCCAGCTTAGCGGAATCATATCACCTCTGCACAAATCTCAGAGCTGTCATGTAGAGCAAAGGGCTATTCTGCAATGTTCTGTGTTGCTTGATGCTGCTAAAGATGCAGCCCTTTTGGAAAGACTTCTATAAAGGTGGCAGGAGAAGCAGGTGTGCTCTGGAATCTCTAGTGCTTGTGCCTACAGGGTAGATCTTCAGTGGGTGAAGATGTAGCAGATTCAGCCTAAAGGATAGTTTCATCTGGCTGACCCCCACTGCCTCCTGTGTCCAGAAGTGTTTGGAAAAACAGTTTTAGCAGCCGCTGCTGCCCAGGCAGCTGCACATCCCCTGAGCAGAGAGCTCCTGCTTGCCCCAGGCAGCACCTCTGTCTGACCCTTGGCAAGGGTAGAGGTGCTGCAGTGGCAGCAGCCAGAAATTAGGGGCACATGAGGTTTAGCTTGGGCATCAGGAAAAGGTTTTTCACCCAGAGGGTGGCTGAGCACTGGAACAGGCTCCCCAGGGAAGGGATCACGGCACCAAACCTGTCTGAGTTCAAAAACCATTTGGCACAGGTGTGTTTCTTGGGGTGTCCTGTGCAGGGCCAGGAGTTGGACTTGATGATCTTGATGGGTCCTTTCCAACTCAGTATATTGTAGGATTCTGTGATTCTAAGATAAATGAGTGAGGAAAAACACAAAGAGATGAAAAGTTCAGGGAAGAATGGTTCAGAGAAGAAAATGCAGCCACAGAGAACAATTGGAAGAGAGAAGGAAGCAGGAATTCCTGGTGGAAGGATCATTTTCCCAGAGGAGCATGTGAGGGTAGGGAGGGTGCAGGGAGAGAAGTGTAAGTACAGATGAGGCATAAGGGCAGGAGCACAAAGGAAAATGCCCTTGGAAGAGAAGGAAAAGAGGAGCAAGTGGAGGTGGCAGCCTGGCATGCAGGAGCCACTGTGCAGGATTGCAGGAGTGGGCTTTTGGGAACATTAAAACCAAGGAAGATCCTTAGGGTTGCTGAATCCAACCCCTGTGGCCACTGGCAGCCAGATCAGAGCCATGGGAACAGATGTGCTCCAGAGGTTGGTGAGCAGATGATCACAGTGCTCACCCCAGCCCACAAAATCCTTAACAGCACTTTTGTAGTTCACCTGAGGCCCTCAGCATGCAAGAGCAAGAGAGCAAGACAAGCTCTCTGATGCTGTGGGCAGAGGGCTGGGGAAGGAGGTGACTTCAGCAGCAGTGGCTGGGGTGCACTGAAGAGGGGGGGTTGGAGCAGAATTCATTGCAGACCCCAGGGGTACGTCTGGGTTGTGTAATGCTGTGTGTGGGGAGGCAGTCACAGCTCTCTGTGCTCTGCTGCAGCCTGATTCCTGGAAAGGACAGCAGGGCTGTGCTCCTGAAAGGCCAAACAAGCTGGTTCCTGCATGGCCAGGGCAGATATCTCAGCTCTGCATTGCATACTGTAGAAACACAATCCCTTCCTGTCAATAAGAAGTTTAAAATAATTCAAGGCAGACTCTATGATGGCAAAACCATTGGCCATCAAAAGCAAAGGAATAAAAGGTGAGATTCAAAAGAAGCTCTCCTGTGCCAAAGGTGACATTGTGTGATCAGAAATGCCCCATAGAGAGCAATACTTGTAATTTTTTTCAGAGGCTCCTGTTTTCTCTCTGGTGGTCTGCTACCATTTGAGTCAGTGCTCTCCTAATTTAGCCTGTAATGTCATGCAGGACCCAAGACACTTTCAATATGCAATTGTGACTCTACCAACCCCTCTACAGAATTAACTCAGCTCACAATTAGTCATTCAGCATGCCAGTGCATGTAAAATAGACTCAAGTGAATCAGATTTTGTGTGCAGGGACGGAATTGCAGTAAATACAGGGACTCAGAGAATCCCAGTCTGCATCTGGGCTCTCATGTCCAGAGGGATACTCCTCCTCCATTGGCTGCACAGCCTCTCCAGGCAGAACAGGAAGAAGAACCAATAAGTGATTTTTTTCCCTTATGAAGCTATTAATTTTCCCTTACAGTTCTTCTGTGGAAGCAGCAGTGACCAGAGTGTGTAACAGCAGCAGTAGTGCCATGTTGGCAGAATATGTAATGTGAGGGTGGGAGGGGATAGGAATTGAATTGTGATCTTCAAGGGTTTTCTTGGGACAGAATTTGGCTTGTCCCAAAACCAGAACAGGGGATATCTGTGTTGAAAAGGTGTGAACTGTAATTTCACAGGACTGTTTGACTTGTGTGAAGTGGCTCTTGGTTGGGGAAGAGGTGATGCACTGTCATCTCAACTGGACCTGGTGTACAACAAGCCTGGACTCTAAGTGAGCTGATCTTCTGCCAGATGCCACCTCCTTGGTCTGCTTTAAGCTCAGACAAGTTGAGATTTGGTCTGTATCATAGAATCACAGAATGGTTTGGCTTAGAAAGGACCTTGAAGGTCATCTAGTTGCAGCCCCCTGCCATGGGCAGAGATATCTTTTGCTAGACCAGATTGCTCAGAGCCCCATTCAACCTTTCCTTGAACACTTCCAGGGATCTGCTTGTACATAAACCCACAGGGAAACTCTAGGTGGAAGTATGCCCCCAAAGCAATCTAATCCTGATATTTCTCTCCCTGCAGGGGGTGGAGGGAAACGCAAAGGCAAAAGCAAAAAGTGGAAGGAAATCCTGAAGTTCCCTCACATTAGCCAGTGTGAAGATCTCCGAAGAACAATAGGTAAGAGCTTTTCCCTTCTTTGGAAGTACAGCATAAATAAAACATTCTATCAGAACTGGCTCATTAGAATGGCATTAAAGGTACTCATCATTACAGGGAATCAGTTTGCAGGTGGGCAGGAAATGCTTGCTCCTCCCGTGGTGCTGCCATGCAAACTCAGAGTTTTCTGCTCCTAAAAGGAGTTGTGGACCAGGCAGGAGAGTCTGGAATGCTGCACTTGCAAGGCAGGGCATGGGGCTGGCAGCATCCAGGCCCTTTGTTTTCCATACACAGATTCCAGGTTCCAAAGGGGTTTCACAGCTGGACAATACCTGGCATGGGGGACAGGACTTTCACTCTGTCCCTACCAGTGGGGCTGTAAAACACATTCAGACAGGAATCCCCTCATCACATCCTGCATCCCCTTCTAGTAAGTATCTCCTTATCTGGGAGGAAATGAGACTTGCTGGCTGTGGTTGAAGTTAGGATTAATTATAGTGTGGATATGATGTTTGAAGCAGCAGCCACTGCTTGTGCCAGGCAGGTTTGCTCAGCAGCACCATCCCCTATTCACAGCCACAACACAGCTTTATGGACATGTAAAAAAATTTCTTTTAAACTTAATTTGTGTCCTGGTGTAGAGAGTCACCCCAGGACAATTTGTTTCATTCATGTGGGCCAAATGCTGCAGATTTGGCAGGGAGCTTGCAGTGTCCATTTTCATAGCACTGCATTTCTCCTGCTCATACATGCCAAATTTCTGCATTCTTTTGACTGCTGCCTTGGCAGACGAGGCTAGTAGCTATCTCCTTCTGCATTCTCCCCTGGAAAGCCCAGGATTACTGGTCTCACCACAAGAGGTTAACTTCAGCATTTGAAGCTTCTTTTCTCCCCTACACATAAAATCCAGCCACTGGCAAGGAATGAATGAAAGGCAAGAATCTGTAACAACTGAGATAACGGGCAGCATAATTTGTCTAACTTGGGTGAGCTCCTTGGGTCTGAGTGACAGTGCCCTGGCACTATTTACATTAGAAATCCACAGCATGTTTATGCAGAGAAAATATGTGGAATGTTTTGAAAACTCTTTTCATGGTCTCCTTCAGTAAAATTTTCTTCCTTCGCCTTCTGTTGTAGCTAAAAGGAGGTAAAGAAAAAAGGGGAGGCAGGAGAAGAGAGTGTAGGTTTTCCCCAGTTGACAAACATACAAAGCCTGACCAATTTCTGAAGGTACAGAACCTGCTGGAAGCAAATCTGACTTAATATATTGTAATTTGCAAAGGGAATTCTCCCCATTATTCTGTCAGCCTTGGTTTCCAAAGGGGCAAATGGCTCCAGATAAAATGTTCTCTCTTTACAAAGGTGTACTATCCTAAAATGAGTAGTCTTTAAAAAATTAAGTCTGACAAATATTTCTGTTTCTGAAATGCTATTTCTGGTGTTTGTGTGTGTGTCAGCTTCACCCTAATGTAATTTGTTTTGCATTTTTTGGTGAATGTTTGGTGATGCAACCAGGCAAGTTACGGGATCTCTGGGTGGATTTGGTTTCAGTCACCACAGTGATTACCTGTTAACTGGGAATTTTAGCAACTGCCTTTCCCAGAGTGGGAAAGAAGGTCCAAATCCTGGTTCTGTGACTCTGATTTTTGTTGTGTTGAGCTGGATGTAATTACACAAGGAATAAGGCACGGCTCAGCATGAATAATGTTCTCTGTCCTTGCTGGCTCTGCCATTCTCAGTGAATCTCTGAAGTTGCAACACCCCAGACAACCAGTTGTCTGAATTTCTCCTTGCTCATACAGGGTGTCTGACACATCTTGGGTGGGTGGGTCTATAGCATTAAGTCCTTCTCCTGTGTGTGCTCAGGCTGGATCCATTGCAGATCCCTTGCACTGGGCTCTGTCTTCCCTGGACACCCAGGAACAAGCACTGGTCACTGCAGTCTGGCCTTAAATGGCTTCTTTTCCTGCCTCTGCTGAGGAAGAACAATTTCCCTGGCTTTAACCCTTCTTCATTTGTTATTTTCTGCAAGTCCTTTAAAAGGATCTCAGGATTTCAGACTGGGGTCTCCACAGGTACAGGGAATGTACTCACACATCCTTCCTGGCCCTTCGGCTGCTCTGGGACTTGCAGGGGATCCAGTGTCTTGGGATGTCTGCACCTACCCTATCAGCCCCTACCCTAACAATTTCTTAACCTTCCAGTCAGTGCTAATAATGAAAGAGAGAGCCCAGAAAGGTTTTTTCCTCCAAGGCCAGGTTGGGTGGGGCTTTTAGTGGAAGATTTTTTAGGGGAATTGGAACTAGACGATCTTTCCAACCTTCCAACCCAAACCATGGTTCTAAACTTTATACAAGGAAAAGGCTACAACCTAATTAAATTTGTTTAGAGATCAGGGCAAATACAGGCAGGTTCTGCTCATCACAGACCTTTGCTGCCTGTCCTCCTCCCAGCATTTTCCATCAGACAGAGTCTTGCCACTTAGGTTAAAAAAAAAAATCACAGCGAGTCTTAGAGGGTTGGATGAACTGGAGCACTGGGCTGTTGAGGTTTTGTTGTATTCCTCTCTTCTGGATGCTGCCCAAGAGGCTCCAGGGAAATGCTGGAGGCAGGAATGGGACGGACTTTTTGATTTAGAGCAGTCATGGACTGCACAGCTTAGTTTAATGCAGCCATAAGCAATAGATGGAAAATGCTGCTGTTGAAATTGTGGCAGCACAGCCTACATGTGTGTGTAGATGCCCACATTTTGGTGTAAAAACGTGTGTGCTTTTGCACCCCGCTAAGATGTACTGAAAAGAGTCTGTGTCTTAAAAAAAACAGTGTAGTGTGAAAAGAAATCTGTGGAAAACAGGAAGGCTGAAATAAACCAAGGGTCTGCGACCTGTGTTGACACAATTATGAGTCAGTTCATACCTTTTGGTTACCTCTGTGTTTACAGGAGACTCTGTGTTTGACTATCCATCATCTGGTGTCTCACTGAAAGACTTGCTTAGTAAAGCCCTTTTTTTCCCCTCCTTCTTGTGCACAGAAATAAAAATCAAAACACCCGAGAGAAACACTGCTTTTTGATAAATAAACAAACACTGGAAACGTCTTTATTAAAAGTGCCATTTAACCAAGGAGCTATTTTTTTGGACTGAACTTAAAAGCAACTTCTTTTCTCCTTTCTTTTTTGTCCAAAGTACGCAACACCTTCTGCAGGGCAATTCAGTGGCCTCCATTGTGTGCTAATTAAATAGGCAAGGGAAGCAGGGATGCTGCACTTTGCTGGGCTCTGAGAGAGGCTTGTATGCCATGAATGGCTAATGCATGTTTCCATTTGCAGCCCTCTTCTTGGCTGTATTTAATTGTATTAAAACAGCCAGCCCTTCCCAGGTTGGAAGATTTCCATACTGGTACCAGAGGCCCAGTCAATCAATAAAAAATGATGTTTGAGGCATGACTCATGTGATGGATGCTGCTGTCCATGGGGTTCTGCTATCTTTAAAACTCACAGATGACAGCTTAGCAAAAGAGAGATGTTTCAAAAGAAGAGTAAAAAATAGCAAGGAACAGCTTTAAAAGTTCCTGCATTTGACTCGACATGAAGAGATGCCACAAGTTAGAGATATCCACTGGTTTAAAGGCCATCAGTAAACAAAAATATAAGAAAAAGATGTAATTTGAAAGGCCAGAACATCTTTTTGATGATAAAAGATTCTGGATGTCTGTAAATATTTCTGAATGACGCAAAAGGTTCTGTTGGTTAAAAGTGTGGAATTTTTATTTATTTTGCTCGGACCCATTCTGTGCTTTTTTCTTGCATAAAAAAACTGCCTGGGTGAAAGAGTTGATTATTCTGATCTTTGGCAAATTTTCATTCACAACTGTCCAAATGCTATATAATAAATCAAGACTTTTTTACCCCATAGATTGAACCTTGTGGAGAAACTGCCACAGAATGTGGCTGTGTTTGTTGTATAGAGTGATTTGCTACATTATTGCAGAAAACTTTTAACTCCTTTGGTTAAAGCAGTTTCTGGTTGTACATGATGCTCAGGTAGAAGAGAATGCTGAGGATTTCTCTTGTTAAATATTTTTATTCCACGAGATTTCACGGTCAGAAAGATCAGCCCCATTAATACTAATTTGGCCATTCTTGGTTAAAAAAAAAAAAAAATCCTTCCTTTGCCATTTAACCTCTTACATGGCATTTGCTTCCCATTTACCCAGGGTAAAAGTAGCTTGAGCTTCCAATTCTGGCACATCCTTTTCAGTGTTGTTAAAAATACACTTCTGTGTGAGAAACACTTTGTAGAGCTGCTGAACAGAATAAGTGGGACAAAATCGAAGCCACAGAATTCACATGCTCACTTTTTACAAAAGCTGGCTCTTTTCCCCCCCTCCCCTTACTCACTTGGGTATTGTACTTTTTCAGACATGATCAAGACCTTCACCTACACGATTTTTTTTTCAGTCACTTTGCAGTTTATCTGCCTGGAGGCACAGTTGGCTCTGCAATGACATTCAGATGCTTTGAGTATTTGTGGAGCTTCCTAGAAATGCTTTGCAGCCTGCACTGAGCTCCATCCTGTGGCAGAAAGGCTCCTGCTGTACCCCTGTTGTCTCATTCAAAGGTAGCCTGGACCTCCTGCTCTGCTGCACAGTGCTGGCACATCTTTCATGAATTCCCATCAGCCATTCTCAGGTTTCTTGACTCCAGAGGTTTTCCAGCACTGCAGAGAGAAGCTCGTGGGTGAGGGGTCTTGCAGAAGCAAAGTGTGAGTTCCCAGGCTTGCTCAGGAGGGAAGCTGTCCCTGAGAGACCGAGTGACAACCTGGGCTGTCGGTGTTCACTGTGGGGTGACTGGGGCACCCTGCCCCTCTTCCCTGGGAAGGGCAGCACCCCTGGGCTGTATCCCCTCGGGGGATGGAGATGTAGGCAAGGAAGTACAATCCATGAGCAGATCCCAGAGCCTGAGCCCACGTGGTGGTGTCACACATAAAGCTCAGGCACCGGAACTGGGAAAGAGAAGGCATCAAAGCCAGGTCTGATCAAAAACACAAAGAAGCAGTCAATTTTCTCTCCACCAAATTCTTCACCTCTGATGTTTACAGTGATTAAAAAGCGTGGTTGGGAAATGTAATGCTGGAGCCAACAAATAGATCAAAGGAAGGAATTGCAGCTTGCCTTCCACTGTAAATAACCAAGCTCAGCTGGTTATAACTTCGGTGATTGTGTTGTAGTATTGGTCTGAATCCTACACCTAAGGCTGGTCTCATGTTTTTGGCTAAAACTGGAGTTTAAGTTTTTGAGAAATATTTTTTTGGTAGAAAGCATTAGCTTTCCTTGGAAAAAACCCTTACATTTTTATTGGAAATAGTTTTTCAACAAGCAGTCAGGATTCCGTGGCATGAAATAACCGCAAGGGGAACCATCTCCTCTTTTCTTTCCAAATGTGTAGGAATCAGGGTAGCTGTGATGGGAGGATGCTGGAGGGGAGTGTGTGTGTACAGGCAGAGCTGAGTACCCAGCACAGAGCCCTACACCATGCTGGGAGGAGCTGGCTGTTCTGGAAAGCTGGGGAACTAGAACTGCTGGGGTAGAAAATGCTGTCTAGTAAAAATATTTAAACAAATAAATGACATACTATAAACATACTGTATTGTTGTTATACTTCTAATTGAAATATATTTCTAGAGAAATTCATATCATTTAAGGCCCAAGCTGATAAACATGTAGGCCCAAAAAGAATTTTTTAACCACACAGGGTGTCTCTTTAAATACAGGTGATGCCAGGTTGGGGGGCTTGGTTTAGCAATCAGAATCATGCCCTGTATGAAAAGTTTTCCCACACTGGTGCCCTTAAATACCTGCAACATAAGATGTATTTCAGTCACTGTCAGCAGCACCAAAGGGACATCTTGCTGCTGTTCTCCCATCAGCCTGGTGCCAGCCCCTCACCTGGGTGTTGGTTTGCTCAGGGAGGGAGTGGGGCTCTGCATCACCCCTGGGGTCACCTGAGGGCTTGTTGTGGGTGATCCCATGGATGCTGGAATGGTGCCTAGCAGAAGATCTCTCGGGATGAATTATCCTTCATGGTGGTTGTCTGCAGGGCCAGTACAGAAAGACCAGAGAGAAGAACCCAAGAAGGACCAAAACCAAAGTTGGAAGGATCCTGAAAGCTCTGGATAGGATTTATTCCTCTGGAAAAAGTTATGCAGAGTTTTTTGATTACATTAATGCAGAAAACTCAAACTGATTGATTTCTAAAGGAGAAAGAAATTCCTTCCCCTAGACAGTGCCCACTCCTAATGCTTCCCTTCCCCTCGCTTTCTTTTTTCCTTTTTCTGCAGCAGACATCACTTTCCTCTCCCTTCCTTGAGCCAAAAGGTCACTGTTGCTCCTTGGAAGTACAGCTTATGCAATCTTTCCAGCACAGACCTTCCTGCAGAGTTACCCTGTAGTTTCTTGGACTTGACGTGCTGTCTCATATCGTGGATACATCTAAATTAAATTAGATACTCTTCAGGGGCAGGAACTGGCCACATGATAGAAACAGTTCCAGCACATGAAATGATATGGCTGACGTCAAAACCATATTGTTTGTTTACAAACCCACAGTTGGTTCATTCCTTTCTTCAAAATCCTTCAGATTCAACTGTAATTCCATCATAAACATAGGTTTCTAGAGCTCAAATGTGGACAAACAGAGCAATGTTTGGTGCCCTTGCAAGATTAGCTGTATCCAGTTTATAGCTATGGGTGGAATTGAGAAGGATTGGGTTTGTTTTTTTTTCCCTTGTAATTTTTTTTTAATGTCATCACAGAAAGTATGTGAAAAACAAGCTGTTTTATGCATCTAGTGAGACTCAAGACTAACAGTGGGAGAACAGGCTGCTTGCAGGCTCCTTGTGCTTGACAGCTTCCAGCACGGGAAGGGGACGCAGGGGAAATGAGTTGAAATGATCTCAGTCCATGTTCTATTTACAGAATTTATTTCACAAGACTTAATCCATTGAGTATTACCTTGGCAGGGGCTACCCAGAAAGAAAGCAAGAAAGACGTTGCTATTCTCCATAAAGAACGGGCAGCAAATCCACATCTCCTTACCAAAAAGTGAGCCCCCACCAGTCATCCTTCCACAGAAATTCTCCTAAGGAACAAATATTATCACTAAACTTCTGCATTTGTGTTTTGTGGCAAAGACTGTATTAGCCTTTGCAAAATGAGAAGGAAAAAAATGCCACGACTTGCACACTTTGAATTACTTTCCAACATTATTACAGGATATGCAGAAGGGAATAAGAGGAGAATATCCTTTTACAAGATCTATTTCATCTCTTGCTGAAAATAGAAGTAGATATTGTGAGCTGCAGGGTTTTTCATTATCTCATTAGGTAATATAAGTCATTAAGTCTAATTAATACTTATGCAGTGATTTGTAAAATGCTATAGAAGTGCTCACGGGTCCTGTTAAATAGTAGTACTTGGTTGTAAAGGAAATTTATTTTAAAACCAATTCAGCATTTGCTGGGTATGGGGAACGAGAGGTAAAGCTGCCTTTATGGTAAAACCTTGCTCTTATCCCTGCAGGACTCTCTTGTAGCTTTGCTCCTGGTAGTGGTGGGAAGTGGTGGCAGGACAAAGCTTGGCTGCCTCTGCCGAGAGCCAGAGAGTTGGAGTCAGAGAGAAAGTTTCCCTTAAATTAAACTGTGCAGGAGCCCTCTCATAATGGAAGGAGGGAACTGCAGGGAGGGAAAAGGGAGAGAAAAGATCTACCAGACCTACTTTATAGGGATGCTGTGAAGTGAACAGCCTGAAATCCTCACCTTTGGGGATGCACTCAGGCTTTCAGGGAGGGATGGGATTAGCCAAAGTTAATGCTTCGTGAGGAAAAGAACTCATTTGGGTTAGCTGGTAGAGGAAGTGTTATTTTGACTTGGCTTCTGCTGGTTACTACAGAGGCCTCTAGGATTGTGGCTGGGGTTTGTTTTAGGGTTTTCTGGGAACAGCCATGCACTGGGAAAAGTCCCTTAGTGGAAATATGGCCTGTTGTTGTCCATGTGCTCGTGGCTTCCAGCTTTCAAGGAAAAGAGAGGTTGAGTGTTTTTAAGATAGTCCCACACCTATCTTTTAATTCTGATTTCAAGACAGCATGAAGGAATTAGCATGTGGAATGTTACCAGCCTGATTTTTCAGTGTTTTGGCTGAGTCCCTGAAGTCATTGAGAGATTCCCTTTATTTTTCAGGTAATCACTCTGTGCTGCTTTGAAAACACTTGGAGGTGATAATTTGAACTATTTCTCTGTGCTCTGTAGGTCAGAAATCAGGGCATGGCCACGAGTTCTGTTACATATTGCTATTAAAATAGAACCTCCACTCGGCAGGATCAAAGCAGGAGCTATGAGGCCATTTCTGAGCAGAGCCCCTGGTTGTGCCAGTACTGTTATTTACTTATTAATCACATTTTTACCATGCTAAACTGATGCCAGGGAATTCTAAGACAAGTAAAATAAAATACTCTCTGCCCTAAACTGATGTCCCTTAGCTGAACTAATGGAAAGGATGAGTGAAAGTCCAGTTTAGGGAAAGGAAACAAAATTATAGAGCAGGATACTGTAATACAAACTATGAAAAAGCCTCTCAAGTTTGGGCAGGATGGTAGACTGATACTTGATTTTGATACCCTGCTGTCCTGGCATTGGTAAAGCCAGTGAAAAATGGTTTAACAAACAGTCTGATCTCTTATAATCCTTAAAAATATGTTATGGACCAAGACACTTAAGTTACAATTCAATTTAGTATATTAAGAAAAACGTGAAGGGTTTTACCTTTCCAGAAGAATTATTAATTTCAAAAGATGGGGAGTCTCTGTAGTATTAAATGGCCCACAAAAATAATCTTTGGAGATGGTTACAAACTTCTTTGTACCTGCCAGATTTCACCATCCTGCAGCCCTGCACCAGCTTTATATTTGTAGAGTGGCACTTTGAAGGTCTCTCCACGTCACATTGATTTTCTGAGCTCTCTCTTGGACAAGTTAGGTCAGTGTTGACAGATTGGTAAAGGCTGTTCTCATGAGCAGCAGGACCTGGCTCAAAACTACATCCAAGTATTTGCAATGTTGAAACAGCTCTCTATAAGTAAGTGCTTTCAGGCTTTCATAACTCCTGGTTCAAAATATTTTTGGCATTTATAAACATGGCTTATGGAGAAACAGGGTTTTGAGCACAGGAAGAATTTGGTGTAAGTCACTTCAGAACTGTTCTGATCAGTCCAAACAAGCACCATTCAGCACTTGAGCACCAGGTTCGTTGCATTTGACCTTTTGGTGTGGGTATAGTTTGTTACATGAGCAGTGACTTCAGCACACTGAGCTTCAAGAGAGGTCTGAAAAGGGAGTAGGGACACCCTCAAAGATGCAATCTGACTCTATAAGGCAAAAGAGAGAAACAGGTGGTGGGGAGCTTACTGAATAACAGGGAATATTTGATTTAATGTAGCAAAGTGTGACACGTTTATGCTGATCAGCTCTCCAGCAGCCAAAGCCAACTGGCAGCCCTGCAAGATCCTTTTCAGATTTCCTTTTCAGATCTCTTCAGCTGAACCTCCTAAGCCTGACCACAAGTAACGAGGTGGGAAATCTTTGGAAAAGACCTCTGTGCTGGTGACAGGGTGGGCCCCACATGGGAGGGAACAAACCTGTCTCTGGGGAGGGAACAACAGCACTGTTGGCTCCTGGAGGCTCTGTGTGCCCAGGTCTGTGCCTGAGGAGGATGGAGAATGGAGAGTGAGTGAGCTAGGGGGAGAAGCTGTAGGTAAATAAAGATACATCCCCTTTGTATCATCAGTGGGAGTATTCCCAAGGCTTGTCCTGCCTGTGGGAGAAGAGCCAGCATGAAAAGAGCGGCTGTTAAGCAGCCCCAGTGCTGGGAGTGGACCTCATGACTGTCCTTAGTTCCATGGAGGCTTTCTTCCTCCAAGGTAGAAACTCTTTCCTTCTCAGACTGCTTTCATCCCTGCCCAGGAGACTGTGGGTGTCCATGGGGCGGCATAACCTCATTATCTTCTATGGAAAAAAATCCCAACCAACTTCTAAAAATATTGTCTATGTCAGTATTGCCTATGCCAGTGTGACTATGAATCAGTGGTTAGGGCTGTGAGGGAGAATTACAGCCTTTTCTCCCTGTGCTTTGCCATGGACAGCCCCAAGTCCTGTGACTGGGCCTAATGTCTTTTTTAGAATCTCCATCAAAGTCTCCTCAGGGGGCAGGGGTCTTTCTTTTGAGTTAAAAATCAGCTTCTTTAGGTGAGATCCTAAGGAGTGAAAGGAGGCAATGCGAAGTTTCAGGCTCGGCAGAGGAGCTGCCAACGCAAAGGTCACACAAGGTTGTGGTTACTCCCTCTATGCTCTGCAAAGGGCTCTGTGCACCAGCACAGACTGGGATTACAACAGGGCCAGCCCAGAGACAGGGAAGACATGGATCCACCCTGTAGCCATGTGGTTTTCACAAGTTTTCTGGCACTCACTGACCTCTGTTCTGAATCCTGACGGAGCTCTGATGGAGACCTGCCATCCCTGTTCAAAAAAAAAGGATTTGTTCCCAATAGCACTGTTGAGCTACGTGGAAAGTAACCATCACCCACAACCAAGTCATAGTAAAGCATCTACAGACTCTGAAATCTACAGAGTGCTCCATTAGTGCTACAGTAACTCTTAGCATAGGTAGGATATTCCTTTATTTTCTCCTTGTTCATATCATATGAGAAAACTTGTCCTTCTCCATCCCCAAGGACAGATTATAATTTTTTCCTAAAACCCCATGTCCATTGCACGGGGTTGGACTAGATGACCTTCAAAGATCCCTTCCAACCCAAACTATTCTATGATTCTATGATTTTAGCCTTCTGTCTCATTGCTGGAGGCTGATGATGCTAAATCACATCTCCCCAAAAGCCTTTATTCTTTGTGTAAATTAGCTGATAGCTTCCTTCTACTGATGCAAGTCAAAACAATGCTTTAGCTGGCAGAATTATGTGGAATTCTGTCTCATCTGTTTTTTGCCTCCCATCAACAAACTCGTATTTCCCTAACAAGTCCTCAGATCTGGCAGTTTTCCAGAGCTTCCCTTTTTGGTAGGCAGCAATAAGGAAGGGAATCTCATCTTGCTGCCAACTCACCCACTTACAGCATGCATTGGGAAGGGATCAGAAAGCCTTTCCTTTGACTGCCTCAGAGAGAGAAGGCGCTGGGAGTTCAGCTGGAGGCTCTGCCTGTGAGATGTGGGTCATCAAGGCAAATTAGAGAGCAAACGCACCCCTTTGCTTTTAATCCTGCCCTTTTTACCCTGCATTTAAGCAAATTTAGGTCCTGGTGATGCACAGACAGCCCTTGAAAGGGAGATACTGTGTGTATCTCCCAGGCAGGTGCAGTGTGCCAGTGCAGTCTGTGCTCTGGTGCAGGGTGGAGGTACAATGGCAAGAGAAGGAACATTCCAGTGCCTGCGGTCGCTGGCCCTCGGCCGGCTCTGCCAGCCAGTTGTGGTGGTGGGTTTTGCATAGCTGTGGGTTTGATACCAGGCTGGCTTGCCAACTGGCAGTGTGAGCTGGGTGACTTTCAACTCCACAAATGCCATGCCAGCATCTGTTTCTCATCCTACAGCATTTTAAATAATGCACATTTCCAGCTGTCTTCCCCTTCCTTCCCAATTCCAGAGCTCAGCTTGCTGGTTTCATGCATTGCCCTGGGATGCATTTCCAGGCTATGCAGTTGGCATGCAAGGCAAAGTTGATCAGGGGGCTGCAGGATTTGATGTGAACTGTCCATGCCCTCATCCTCCAGCACGGATCAGGAGAAATCCTCAGCTGTGAGGAGTCCTACAGCTTGTGGAATGCGTTAATTAAACAAGAATCTCTGGAAGAGGTAAAGTGGTAGAGGTCCTGTGCAGATAACTTGGCAGCTCCCTAATACAGTATTCATGGCTTCAAGTCTCTCAGGGAAAAAAAAAAAAAGAAAAAAAACCCCAGCTTTATAAAAGGTTTTTTAAAGCCCTGCTTTCCAGTAGGAATGTATTTGAAGAACACAGTGAAGGCTGTGGAATCATGCTGCTCCTGAGCAGAGGAAAGATTAAATTCCAGGGCTTTGTTTGGGGTAAATGGCTGACCTTTGTCTCCAGCATTAAAGCCATCTGAAGAAAACCATTCCTATCATGCAACAAGTTGCTTTTGCTAGATTCTTTCCTGCATACAAGGTAATAGTTTAATATTAATATAGCAGGAAAAAAGGAAAATTGAAAGCATAATTCATTTGGAATGGCATGATGTAAGACGTAATTTCTTGTAAGGAGCTCGAAGGCAGAGGGATCAGCATTGAATATTTTAGGTAGGCTCTTGGAACAATCCCATAATGGACTTCCCCATCCCTCTGTCTTCTTAGGACCGTAAGTTCTGTGTTTCCTGCTAGTTCTCTTTTTTTATTTATAGACTTTAAGCCTTAATCAGAACAGTTTTACTTATCAGGTTGTAAAAATCCTTTATTTCCTGTCCCAGAAAGTCAATAAGTGTTTGCTTCTTCAGCTCAGTAACAGTTTCCCATTCTGCTTTCTGGGCAGATTTACTCAATATCGCTGCAATTTCTACCCACCGAGCCAATGTCTCTAGGCACAAACTCTTCCTGCCACGTTACCAGTAAGCCTTTTCTACAGTAGCCTTACAATTCCCAAAATTTCTCCTCCCCTTCAGAGCCTGGGAAAGTAACAGGATGACCTGGGGAGGGGTCATGAAATCCAGGCTGTTAGAGCTGAAGTGGGGAAGCACATGCCATAGGAGACAAGCCCAGCACAGGAGCATTGACAGAGCTCCAGCCCACACCTCTGAGCCGATCCCGAGCTCTCCAAGCACCTGCAGTGACATGGCCCGGGGCATGGGGACAGCAGATCTCTGGTGTTCAGGCTGGTGTGACTTTTTCCGCTCGAGCTGGAGCTCAGCTGGCAGCCTGACAGCCATGGGAACCCTGTGCAGTGCAGGGCTCCCAGCAGGAAAAGCCCATTGCAAAGCATCCTGCTGCTCTCAGCCGTCTGGAAGGGGACACAGCATGTGGGAAGCCAGCAGAAGCAGAGTCACTGCAGAGAGGCCCACAGTCAAATGTTAAGCCCACAGTTTCCTCATCAGCCATAAGGAGAAGAGCATTTGGTAAATCCAGCCCAGCCCTGAACTTGAGTGACACAACAGCCTCCTTCAATCTGGCTTCTCATATGTGCTGAATTTTTCAATGTGTTTTAGTAAATCAGTTTTATTCCTCACCTCAGGCTTGAAAGCTCCAGTTAATGCCTCTGAATCCTGTTGCATTGGCTTGTCACACAAGAGTGCACCCAGTGATATCCAGATGTGATGTCCTGTCAGAGCTCTGCATGTGAAATAAAGCCAGGGGTGGTTTGGATCTCCCATGGAAGTCCTTGGGGTCAGAGATTCAGGTCTTGGCATTGCTCTGCAACTTCTGTTGCTGAAGAAGGGGAAGGCCATGTGGTCAGTGTGCTGTAGTAAATACAGCTGACCTATCTGAGAGAGCTGCTGTGGGCAAATAGTTATCTGTGGCCTGGAGGAGGTCACCAGTCAGCACAAGGAATGTGAACTCTGGGTCATATTCAGTCCTGGAATCAAACAGATCAGGGTTAAAGCATCTGAGAACAACAGAGCTACAGCCATGGTAAAAGATCATGCTCTAATTCAAGGCAAGGAAAAGTGAATATAAAAACAAATGTCTCAGGCACTATGAGATGAATAGGAAAACATTCTTTGCCACCATAAAAATCCATCATGAAAAGGCAGGATCAAATGGAGAAGAGCAAAACCAGCACCACAACAGGCACTCTGGTTTTGGGCTGGTGGATGTTCTCGTGATCTTTTGACTGAGTTAACAGAAGCTGTTTGCCCAGGGCCCTTGCCAAGCAGCCCATGAATTACAGGTGTGATTGCACGTGGTTAATGCAGTGGGATCAGCCTGAGAAGAGTGTCAGCAGAGGCTTGTGAAGAAGTAGCAGGAAAAACTAATGTTCCTGAGAGGCTTCCCCCAACCTGAAGAGGAACATGCCAGGGTGTTTCATGCTGTAGCCCTTTGCAGCTGGCACAGCCTAGCAGGCATTTGTTATGTCAAAGTGTACATGCACTGTCATTTCATGGTGTTGATCTATGCTACTTTAAAATAGAATGCCTAGAAAATGGATCATGCTTGGACCTCATGGTCTCTAATTTGCAGCAAGTGAAATTTATGCTCCTATTAATTTAATCAATGCCATATAGCTGGACTGATGTAGAGCTGTGAGATATGATGTGATCCCACACACAAGTAAAAGGTGGTCTCTGCCTTAACTGTGGGCAGTAAGAGTTTGTTAATCAGTGATTTCTTACCTTCCCTATTTTTTTTTTTGTCAAACCCAAATGTATTCCAACTGAAATGTGAATACCCTCATGGAAATTTTAAAGCTCTGGCCTTGCTTACTGAGCTTTTCAAAGTCATTGGGCTCCTCTGAGTACATGCTGAAAGACATGGTCTGTACCAGGTGTTTTCAGTTGTTTAATCAGAAAGGCTGGAGTGAAGAATACAGGAAAATCTTATAAAAGAACTTAGGAAGATAACAAATTAAAATGTTGTTTCACAAGAATGCTGAATTGGGAAAAAAAGAGAAGCAGACCATTTCAATTATATGAATTATCTGATTTGGAGAACTCCATAGTACAACAGTTCCCATTGAAATCAAGGGACTTTGTATGAATTCCTGGACTATCTTGCAACATTTGTAAGATTTTTCACAATGATGGATGAAGAGGGGAATTATCTGAATAATGTGCTACAGTACTTTCGGTGAGGCTGTGCCAAGGGCAGCACCAGGTGACAGGATGGATGAAATCAGACTGGTCAACACAGACACCTAAGGCAAAGGCAGCGTTGTCTTGGGTCTGTTCAGTGGAAATACCATTTATGAGAGACACAAGCAGATTATTCCACACTGGAGCCAGGTCTGGCCACTCTTACTGATCTAATTAGTCTCAACTGATGAGAGTAACCAAAACGAGTTTTCTTGATTGTGCTGGAAATTTTACATCTTCCTTCTGTCATATTTTTGCTGACTTCTGCCAGTATTTGCACAAGCCGTTGTTGTTGAACAGTGCAGATTGGTTCTGGGGAAAGTAAGGCAAGTCAGCCATGCTCACCATGTTGACTGTGTGATTCAAAAGTGGTTTGGCCACTCCTAAAAAATGAAGAAAGAAAATTCTGGTCCTTGGCAGAGGATAAGGTGACAACTTTCCAAATACTCCGATTTCCTTTCGCTTAAAGTCCGACATCCAAAAAATGGAGAGGCTGTCGTCACATTTGTGAGTGAGTTCATTTGAGAGCACAGTGATCAGTCAAGGGAAACTGGCCAACAGGATAGGGTGGAAGAGAGACCTCTTGCAGATGGTTGGTTGGTTTTTTCCCCTGGGGGACTTAGCTGGGACACTCCAAGGCAAAAGACACTTGCTGTCATCCACAGCAAATGTTCTCCAAGTGCTCCACCACATTTGGCAGCTGCAGCCAGGGTCAACTCAAGTCTTGTTGTTGCCCAGGACTATAAATTCTGGTCTGTGTAGTTTTTTGTGAGAGGGATTATCAGAGGAGATCTTTTACTTTGGTTTGTCTCTGCTCTGCTTGGACACTGCAGCCCGTATGGAATTTCTTATTTAGAGTAGGATGTTAAATGTAGTGTCCTGGCTAAATTCCAGCCTGGGTGTTTATATTCTGCTCAATTAAATGCCATTGCTGGATCATTATGTGGAAGCATAATGAACTGTGGTGCTTGTCCTTTGCTAGTAGTGTATATACCCTTAAGACCTGATTTATGGAGAGGCACATCAACCCTCCTCTGAGGATCACAAAGTCACGATTCCCATCAATAATGATAGCGTGCACTAGACCAGACCTTGTGGATTCTTTTTCTTGTTTTTTTCCTTTGTAATCTCAAGGTTTATTTTCTTGCTCTTGCAGTATTGTTGCTTTTCCTACAGTGTTAGTGTCCCTGAGTTATCACATGATGTATCTCCAGCGTGCTGCTGTACCACAGGTCCACGCAGCAGGGGAAGGATAAAAAGCCAGATCTTTTGAATCAGGGTAGTTTCTCAAATGCATGTTCCATCAAGAGGCTTGTTTAGTCTGATTCTGTTTTGTCAAGACGCGTGTTTTTAGGAGTTTCCTCCTGTCCCCATTTAAGTCATGATTCTCTTTCTCTACATCAGTAGTAGCGGTTAAACCTGAGAAGACTTGGAAGGTGCCTTTGACAGGAGTCTAAAAGCAATGAATATTTATTTGTATCCTCTAAACCTTTCCACTCATCAGGGTAGGACTGCCCTGTTTTTCTGTGTTTATTCAGTGCCTAGCACCATGCTCCTCTCCATATGTTCTTCCTCCTGTGCCATGATTAGCCATTAGCACAGTAAAATCATCTTTATTTGTAATAATGCTACAAATTATTAACAGGAAGAGTGAATGAGGAGATATGAGTTTGCTTTCCCCTGTATTGCTTCTTTGGGAGAAGGTATCTATAGAGTTTTTAAGTTATCTAGGGTTTTAACAGGTATCTATTCCAGCAAGGCAATTCTGTAGAGATACAGTAGAGATCTACTCCTGTCTTCTCTTTAAGTCTTGAATCAGAGGCATAGCCACAGGTTTCCCCGCTTTCCATGCCAAAACCCAGGTAGTTATTAAATTTTTAAAAGTATTGATTGAACTATCTCATTTTCTAGGCGCAAAGAATGGTAGAAATTGTTGAGCTGTAGAGCAGTGGTTTGGCTCAGCCATACCAGGTGTACTGAACTGTTGAAACATAACAAGAATCCAGGTTTTGCCTAAAAAGGATGTGTGCTGTGAGATGGAGAATCAGTTGCAGACCTCATTAAGGCCAAGTACATTTATTTTATTCTTACCTGAAGCATAATTAATTCAAGAAGTGAGTTCCACAGGTTATATTTTTAGATACTCCTGGGCTGAGATAGATAAAAGCTGGTCATTTCCTCATAGCTGGGTTGCAGAGAACAGAACAAGAGAAATGGTTTCTGAGGGGGGACTGGTAGCTCCAGCCTTCTCCCATGAAGCGGCTGGAGGCTGGAATTCACACATTAAGGACATTTCTTTGAATGTGTTCCGAAAGCAGCACCACAGAAACGTTGTGCTGTGACTTGCATAACGTGTAGCTCCATTTCCCAGCAGTTCCATGCACACTGTTGCTGGCAGAACCCAAGACCACAGCTCTAATGGCAAATTCACATGGGAACTAAACGTGCCCAGCCAACCTCAAGCTGCCTTTGGATCCCTGGCCTGAGGAACACTGGAGCTGTCTCTTTTTTCACACGGGGTTGGCCCCATCCAGAGGGTCAGAGCTGTGTTAAGGATGATGCTGGTCCTGCACAGGCAGTAAAATGATCTTGCCCTGCAAGTGCTACTTCCTAAGTTTTCTTCTTGACTTCATCTCCACGGATGAGATCAGTGGAAAGGAAGATGGGGAGGGAATAGCGTGGAGATTGCAAACATGCTGGGAGAAATGTACTTTTCCATGCATGTCTTGCTTGCTGGGCTGCACATTCCTCTTTCCCTGATGACAGTATTATGTGCTGGGTTTTGCTGGTAGCTAGGCAGCTACCCAAAGCAACAAATCCAGGTGCCAATGAAACTTTCCATTGACTGAAGTGGGTTCAAGGGCAGCAGTAACAACTCACAATTCAGTCTCTTCTGAGGCCACAACACAAGGTCCCATGCAATATTTTTAACTGCAAATTATTCCAAAATCTCTCTCAAAACACAATCTGTACTTCATGCTGCGCATCTGTACCAAGGATTTAGAAGAAAAATGGGTTATTAGTACCTAATTTACATTTTATGTTTTATGCTTGCTGGCAAGTTAAAGCTGTGGTCAATGGTTCGGCCCCAAATGGCCTTTCATTACTCAGGCTGTCCAGACATTCATAACCCTATGAGTCCTTACCAAAGAGGCTCAGATTTGTGCCAGAAGTATTGGGAGAAGAGAGTACTCATGTGGAATATGTATAATGTAAGAACTGAATGGAATTAAAGGAAAGTAAGGTAATATAAATCCCCGATAAACTGAGAGAGATGCTTAATTATTACAAATCATAAAATTATACAAAACATTGCATGAGTCTTATGCTGTGACTCTTGTTTTGCCTCATCTTCTGGTATTTTATGTTTATCTATTTAGGCTAAAACTCTGGGAAAAGAAGCTGCTTGTGTTTTGGTTCCCATATGACCCTCAAAGATGGCATCCTCTGAGAGTTTTGCAGTTGGCATCCAGTGAGACTCCCAAGTCAAGGTCCCCAAACACCAGCAGGCAGGACAGAATTGGCCCTGTAACACATGATAAATAATAACAACACTTCTCCCAAAGCCAAACCTCCTGAGTAAGGGTTGCTCTTCCTGGTAGGCTGGGTAGCACCATCCATTATTGAATTTGTCTAATATTGGACATTATAAGATTAAGATCATGCCAGTTATGTAGACTGAAATTTTCCATGCTGGATATTTTCTGTGCTACTTCTTTATTTTTTCTTTTTTTTTTCTTCTTCTTCTTTTTAATTTTGTTTTATTAAAACTAACAGTCTGAAGGTGGAAGCCAAGATTGATCAGAAAGACAAATAAGTATCATGAGCCTGGTGAGGGAATGAGCGTTCGTGAATTAACATGGTTACAGCTATTCCTTCAATATCCAGGCTAAGAATGAGATCTATTGCAGTTTCAGAGGATGTTAGCTGCATTGCACATTGCTGAGGGAGCTGACAAAGTTTAACAGTATTTTGCTGCAACTCATCTGCCTGTTCATGCTCTCAGTCAAAAATGGAAGAGGCCATTAGGGTGCATTTCAGGGAAGGATCCCATCTGGAGGATCTCTCCATGCTTTTCCCTCCTGTGAGGGAAAGCAGCCACTTCAGACTGAGACTCAAAGCCTTGCAGATCTCTCAAGGGTGGTGCTTGGAGAGCTGTTGCAGAGTTGCTGGTGTGCAGTAAATCCATATCCCACCTGTATACTGTCAGTGCAGGACAAGTGTTGGGGTCAGATGGGTGGAGAAATTGGGACCCACGGTCTGGAGAGATTGAGACTGACTGTAGAAGTGGAGGAAACTTGCTCACCCTAGAGGAAGTAGAAAGGAGGAGCAGTGCTGCTGGAGAAGCTGCCAAAAGTTAGGAAGGGGAGGTGAAAGCAAAAACAGGGGAGTCCTGGTCCACAGAGTCCATAGAGCGCAGGATGATCATGCAACATCATTTACAGCTTCTTTCCCACACTGACACCCCTGTGTCAGCTCTGCTGGGATGAGTATCACTACGAGTGTCAACATGATGGAGTTCCTGTTTCAAAGAAAACTTAGGAAAGAGCTCAAGAAAAGCTGTGTTAAAAGAACATTCTTCAAGTTGCCAAGTCGAAAGTTCCCGGCCTTTTGTGTAAACTCTTCCAAATGAGCAAGATTTTCTCCACTGGTCCACAGCAGGTTTTTTTCTTCAGTTTTTCTTCAGTTCCTTAAAAGCTTAGGAAATTAAGCATGCAAAAATATGTGTTAAAACAATGAGCACCTAAAATAAATTTTGAATTAAGGCTGCCTGGGCAGCTTAAATTCATCTTTCAGTATATATATATATCAAATAATTAATTTTCTTCCCCCAGGAGCCCTAATGCAGTCAGTTCAAAAGCCTGAGTTAGTCTGGGGCTGGAACTGGGTTGTCTAATAAAGGAGCATAGAATGGCTGACTCATGTACTGCATGAGGTAAAAGGTGTGTGATAAATTTAAATGGGGATTTGCAGCATCAAAGGAAATGGTCTCATAGCCAAAGCAATTGAATAGCATACTAAGGAACTGGACAGGGATAGATCGTATGTGATGACAGGCAAGTCACTTAAAATTAGTTTTTCACAGTTGGCCTCTAATTGTGCTTTTTCCATTTTCTGAGTAGCTGCCTTGAGATTTTTGGGTCTCGGTTACAAACGTGTCCAACTGAAGCAAATGGAAGGTTGGCTTTGGACAGAGAAAGTAGCATTTAAAGTTAAATACACAGAAAATCAAGTAGCACAGATCAGTGGACACTTTTTACCTTAATCTTCATATGTTTTAGTTCCCCATCTGCAGAATTGGAGTCTCTGTCTCCCAGAGGTGGGGTGCAAATAGATCCATGAATGCACCTGAAGTAGTTAAAGGCTGTGTTGGAGAATGTCACAGAGACGTCCATGGGGAAATGAATCTCTGTGTCTCCAGAGCAGGCCTGACTGGTGTGCAGTAAATACAGTCCAGGGCCACACACTGGAGCAGAGGAGAGGACCAAACACTGAATAGCTTCTCATTATTAAGCACTGTCCGTCCTGTGTGCTGAATGAGGCAAAGGCCCTGTGGGAAAAGCAGTTTGCAGTGATGTAATTAAAGACTGTACCAGAACGCACACACAGTGAGCAGTGGCATTCAGGCTGCACCAGCAACTCTAATTTAGGTTTTTCCTAGGTTTTGAGGCTTAGCTTTGCAACCTCAATCACGTTCCTTTAATAATTTGGGGTGCGGCGACGTAACGCTGCAGCTGAATTCTTCCTTGTGGAATATTTTGTCTTACAAAAAAAGATATTCTGTAATCAAAAGTGAATGTGTTGCATTACTTCCTGTTTGCTCCCCATGCTGCTATGGATAATTGCTTCTTTCCTGCGGGTGGAATGAAGACTGTTGAAGTCCAATGGCCTCAACCATGGGCTGCTTATTCAATGTGGCATGTAAGCAGCAGGGATTTCCTTGTCCCTGGCTGGAGACCTGCATACTTTACCCTTTCCATGCAAGTAGGATGAAATTAATCAGTGTTGGTTTTCTCAGCAAGCAATGAAATTTCAACCACTGCAATGTCGGAGGGGGAAGACTCCTCAGAGGGGACCAGGAGAAAATGCGTGAATGAGAAGCTCCTGCCAAGACATGAACACTACACTTGAGTGTGTCTGAAACGTTGGGTGCAGAGAGTAAATAAGCCCCATGACAGGTCTAGCCTAAATACCCAGCACTTCCATGGCAAGTAGCCCATACTTTCACCGACCTTGGCATGGAGACGAGGATAATATTTTTGCAAGGATGAACTGCACTCGAACAATGTCTCTAATGTTTCAGTGTCGATGCAAGCATGCTTTCCTTTCAGATCAGCCATGTGGCTCTTCTTTTCCATCCCTTTCCCCCTTTTCCTTTCAGAGAGGTACATTTTATGTGTCTGCTGAAGAGGAAATCCCTGTCTTCTGTAGAGTTCCTGGGCTGAGGACCCAGAAGACAGTGCACCTCAGTCCTGGGAATGGAGCTGTTAAGCCTTAGCTGATGGTTCTCTTCCAGCCTCGTGCACTGTGCTGAGTGCTCCCATATCCCACTCTCACAGGAGAGCCTACCCATCTCTAAAGTGATAATTACACACAGCAATCCTGAGTTCCATTTCTTGAGAACTCCCAGCAACTGTTGCACTGACTGATGAGGTGACAGGAGCAGTCTCTCCGTGCACGTGGTACACAGAATATTGCTGGTGAAGCCACAGCTTGCTCCAAACATCTGTGCGTCAAAAAACCATGTGCAGCATCTGCCCTATCCATTCTGGGGGTCAGCATGAAAGTACAAGCACAAGAGGCTACTCTGCTTGGTAGAATTGAAGGGGCAACCCAAATCTAAGTGGCTGCCCCATAAAAGTGATCCTTTTCCCCATGTCTGAGCATCCCTTCATGTTTACAGACTCAGAGATGATGCTTCACACAGAGGGAAGGTGGTGCCACCCAACTGAGGAAAGGTAGAGTGAGCAGCTGCACAGCTCTTAGTTCTGACTTCATCCACCTCACTTCCTCACGTGTTCTTGACTAGAATAACTTGGGAATGGATTTCTCATGTAGTTGTGAGGCTGCTTTCCCATGCCAGAGTTACTCCTTGCCGTGTGTCACTCTGCTGTAAAAGTTTATGGGATAACTGGATTAGATTTCAGTGGATCCAGTTGATGTATTTGAGCAAAGCAATGTCTTAGTGGGTCAGCACCTGGCTGAAGCAGGCTTTAGGCAAGCATTAGGATCTCAGTTATTTATTTATTTCTTCAGATCCAACATGTTGAAGAATCCTCTTCCAAGTGAGAAGTAAAATGTCTAAATACTTTTTCAGCATCTAAATGTCCTATCACTCCTTATGGGGTAGGCAACCCTACTTGAAGTTCCTATTAATTTTGCCTTCTGTTCACTGAAAGCTTTTCAGTGACTTTGGAGGTGGTAGTCTGGGCTTCTTGTTTTGCAGATCTGAACACCATTATTTTGTGTTGCTGGATATTTGTGGCTGTATGTTGAAATTTAAGAAACAAAATAGGGAAAAAACACTTCATAAGGGTAAGATGTTTTTCATATGACAGTGTAAAACTAAACCAAGAAATGACCAGGAAAAAAAAAAAGAGATAAACTGAAAAAATTCAAACACTAGAATAACTTTTAAAACTGCAGAAGTTTTCACATATTTTCCCTATGACAATCCAGTTCTCATAAGAATGAAGTGGAAGTTCTCTCTAAAATTGCTTTTTCTTTTTTTTTTTTTTTTGACCTAAGTAAGACTCTTCATGGTTTTTGTGTCTGGACAGAAGCTGCCACACCCTCTGCATCCATCCCAGTAATTTGGTATGAAGGGATCCCTGGTACTGCAGACTTCTGCCAAAAAGGAGAAAAGAAAAAATGCTTGCCACTGTCAATCCCCCTCTTGCACAAGTTACTTTCAGTGCATTTGGAGCTTCTAAATTACTTTAAAACCTCCTTTCCACTCCTCCTATCAATTTTACTCAGCAGCTCAGCTCCTTCACTCCCACTCAGAGGGGGCTGTCTCTCAGCAGGCAGTCAAATCAGCCTGTCAATATAAACCAAGGCAAAGTCAGTGTCTGTATTATTACAAATGAGCCACTTGTAGTTGAGCAAAAGATCCAGTTAAGTGGTAATTCAGCAGTGTTGTCACAGGTCAGTGGTACCCCTAAAAAATTGTTGAGGATTGATTATGTTTTTCAGTGTGTTATTGTCTCTGATTACTTAGGTTGGTGGTTGGGCTTATTGTGCAATTTTATTAAAGGTTGGGATTGACAAACACTTATTTTATAAGTGGAGTTTTACCACTGTGAAGTTTTGTTGTACTTGAAGCTTGGGGTTTCAAACCATCAGGAGGAAAGAAATTGAAAGAAAAATACCCAAGAAAATTTAGCGATGAAGTAACAACAAATAGCAGCTACTATTCTGTTAGAGGAGTCACTAATAAAATGGCTGGGATGCTTAGGACTTGCAGTGACTATTGCACAGCATGCAGAGTAAGTAATCCCTGTGAATAGTTTTATTATGTCAGTAATGTGTGCTGCTTAAATATGCTCTCACAGAGTGTCTGTGCTGGTGACTCTGTGCACTCTGCCACTTACTGACCTGGTAAAAGTTTAGTCTTGAAAAAGGAAAGCTGCTTTGCTTCCTACCTAGGCTGGTTTAGAAGGCAGAGAGTAGTTTTGCAGAAGTCTTTTCATCTTAAGAAAGTGATTCACAAGATGTCTCCATTAGTTTCCTGGAATCGAGATGTTTATTTTGTGCTATGTACAACAGCAACAGTTCTGTAGATTTCATAACATTAAACTTTCAAATTGCAACTTCTACTGAAATTTTCTTTCAGCATGTGTTACCCAGAATGTCACCAAGCAGGAGTCTAAATAACAGCACTAGACAGAAAATAAGTTTGGTATTTCAGTTAAAAACTTTCAGACTGGACATAAAAGTCCCAAATAAAAAAATAAAATCTCAGTAGCTACGGTCTTTGAGAACAAATCATCCAGTTCTGTCATTCCCATCCAAGGCAGAATAAAATGAGAACAACTGAGTGTTTGTTCCCCGAATTTCACAGGGTGTTTCTGAGGTGAGCTTTCATATTTCTTTGAGGGATTTTTTTTCCAGTCCTCTGGCCTTGCCGCAGAGACATTGTTGAAAGCCATTTAAGAAGATAAAGGCAAACTCCTCTTCTAGCCAGGGTGGTGGTCAGGGTTTTGGTGTGGGTAGCCCTTCCCCTGGGGCTGCACAAATACCACATGAAAGTGCTGGGAAATGTTGGTGGGGCATCTTTTGTGATCAGTGTGAAGCAGTTTGGGAGCTCACCCTGCCCTGAATACCTTTGTGACTGGCCACAGAGGCAACTGTTCAAACACTGTGCTTGGGAAACCTCACCAAAGGCATTGATCCAGGGCCATGTGCTTTTCAAGTGTAATTTATGGGAATGGAAAGCAGCTTACTACTAGTAATGGTAATTTTTTGACTAGAAGTGTAACACACCTGCCCATCTGTCTGTCAGCCAGTCAGGCTGTCTCCCTGCTCTTTTCTGCTTTTTGTTCCCTTTCTATGCACTGTTATTTTAACTGGCAGCCAAATGTAAAAGAAAGGATGTGTTTAAGAACATGGTACCTAATAATTTAAGTTAAAAAAAAGAGACTTTAAAATATTCCCGTTGCACATTCGCAATCCAGATTTCCTGGCGATTAATCCTGGTGCACACATTTCCACTGTCCTGCTGGTGTTGTCTGTGGAACTGAGGGACACAGTGATTGGTTTATTGATGTAAATTGTCCTTGACAGAGGAGAGGTGGGAGAACTAAGGTGGGCTTGATCAGAGAGCTGCTGGAATTGATGGGAGTCATTCTTCCCATCTCAGTTGGTCAGAGCATGGTGCTGATAACACCAGGGTTGGGGGTTCAACCCCCATATGGGCCATTCACTTAAAAGCTGGACTCAATGGTTGGGTCCCTTCCAGCTCAGAATATTCTGTGGTTTCAGCAGGTTTAACAAATGTCTTCATTATTGGCAGCAATTATTTGTTGTCTTTCCTTGCACCCCATAATTCACACAGTGATACTTTTGCTTCTCTGATTGAGCATTAATGGCAAACTCCATCTTCTTCAGCTGAGCCTTGACCCTGCATTTTCTGCTTTTGAACACAGGGTTTGCTCAGTGGCCCACATGGAAGGGATTGCCTGAGTGAGTAACTTTTAGAAGATACCAGAAATGTTGGGGGAGGGCTGGAATAACTCAGCAGAGTAGCTCAGATTCTGTTAGGATGAGAATTTGTCTTCCACTGGCAAACAGCCTGGTCTCAGGGCAGAGCATTTTCACTTTGCCATCTGACTGTACTCCTGGCACAAGGCTGGATGACCAAATGCGTCCCCGGTGGGAGCTGAGGGTCCCTCCCCAGGCTCTGGACCCCACTCATGTTTTCCTGTGCAGTGATTATATAGAGCTCACGGGATCTTGTTTGATCCTCCTGCTGCTGCTGCTGCTACAAAAAGGGTGGGTGGGTTGTTATCCCTCCTGTCAAAATCTTTGTCCAAAATCAACAAAACCACAAACGCGTTCTGGTTCAAGTACCCGCGCAAACGTATTTATGCAACTGCTTGTAGGATTTGACTTTCAAATAGAATTCCATGAGCAAAGCTTCAATACAGCTGCTTTCAAAAAACAAATGGGAAGATCCATATGTATCGCTGAAGTGTATTTAACTGCGAGTTTGTTCCAATATTCTCCAAGCATATTTTCCATATCAGTCCAACTGGACTGTTTCCATCTCCAGTGCAATGCTGCTGTGATGTGTGGAGTTTATCCCTGTAGCCTAATGTCATGAAAAGAGTGGAAATAAGGGAAGTTACACAAAGCAAACACTGTCTGCATCTGAATAATTACATTAGATGTTTGATGATCAGGAGATTAAATTTTGTTTGTTTTAAAAAAAGACAGCTGACAAGCAGAGAAAATTAAGTTGGCAGGACTTAAAACCAGTTTGGGGTAATTCCATTGTCTCAAGTAAGCTTGATTTCATTCTTATTTTTAATTAACTAAACCCAGATAGTTGGTGCCAGAACAACTCTTGCTGTAACAGCATAGATGAGGGCCTCCAAGTCTTTTGTAGAAAATCCTAAATTCAAATGGGAAAAGAAATTAAATGAAGGCCAAAAAAAATGTTCTCCCCCAGTACTTCATTTCTTAGGTCTAGAGCTTTCCTCAGCAGTGAAGGGCTGGTTTGAACTGCAGACCAGGACGAGCTGCTGTTTAGAATAAGGAATCTATCAAGCCATTATCTTGTCATAGGCCGTAACAATTTCCGTATTTTATTAAAAAAAATAAAGAAAGCAGATGAAATATTTATGGTTAGAGAGAGTGTGCTTTTGCCACCAGCAGGAGAACTTCATCACAGCCCTTGGCTCCAGAGCTCCTGCCCAGCACCTGCAGGGCTCTGGACCTGCCAAGATAAACAGTCTCTGAGACAGAGGCTGCGTCGTCACCTTTAATCTCTGTGAAGTGCCAGGTGAAGTTCTGGAGCAGGATAGTGGTTAATGTATAAAAAGACTCTGCTGTGCTCTCCTGGACTAAATTTCCGCTCCGGGAGTTTGCGTTGCGAGTAAATAGCCAGGAGCCACAGCATCAACCATCCAGCAGCACTCGGGGCTCCCACACTTTAATGGACTTTTCTGGCCATGCTGCTCGCAGGCAGGCAGTGCCATTAGCCCCATTTTATAAATACAGCATGCCACTGAGGTCTGCAGGGCACAGAATATTAGTTGTGCTGGTAACTGAATTCCCACGGGAGCCTGGATGCTTGTATTAGGCTTTTATAACATGACTTACTGCCACAGTTTGTAGGAATTTTTGAATGAACTGAAATGTGACATTTTTATTCCTGTCTTGTGCTCTCTCACCATCTGGCTTGCCTCACTTTTTAAATGCATTGCTGGAGACAGGGCAAATGGAGAGTCCTCAGGATCTTAGCCACAGGTTTCCATTGTAAAACAGCCCCCCTCACTCCCCAAACAACAAAAAAACCCCCAAACCCAACAAGCCCCAAACCCCAGAAAATAACAGACAAGAAGGACAAGGAACTTCCCTCTTGTTACTTCCCCCCATTCCTGCAATATTCCCAAATAGGCACCATGAAAAAGAGATCCCTCTCTACAATACTCTACAGGTTTTTGATCAGGCTCTGCAGTTTAAACAGCAATATCCCTGTTTCTTCATCAGAAATGGTCCCCTGTTTTTCTCAGAGAAAAATCTGATATGTTTTCCACTGCAAGTACCTGGGCTCCCAGAAGTTCATGAAGTACTGACTGACCGTGACATCTCCAGGACTGAAGACCATAGAAAATTATGAGTAAGAGTAAAAAGGTAATAAGAGGGTCTTCAGATGTGTTAACATGGCCCATCTTGGGGTTTTGCTCTTGAACACAAGGATTATCTTTTGTATTGAAGCATTTTTATTACAGATGGAAAACCGGCTTTTGTAGAATGCGAGAGCTGATGTTCCAGCTTTCCAGATCATTCTGAAATACAAGAGCAACACAGACACTGTTAATAATGCAATCAAAGCAATTTAAATCCTTTTAAAACATCCACAAAGGATCCTTTGATAAGAGGCAACTTTCATCAGCCTGAAAGACTAGGCAGTTTAGTGTGTGCTGTTTATTAAGTTTATACATAGACAGTGGTAATTCCACTTTTGGCTGGAGAAGAGCAGCAGTAAATTATAAGACATCTTTATAATCACCAGTGTTAGACTTGCTGGTTTTAAATGAAAAATGTATTTACATTAATATAGCTCTAAATGGGGTTATTCAGCGCTTAAAGATGCAATTTGTTTTACATTAGTACTCTGAATGGACAGAAAATAATTCTGTGAACCTTAAAAGATTTCGTCTTTTTTTTGACAAAAAGAAGGAAATTGCTACAAGTGCACAGTGTATGGTGGGCTGTGAAAGTCTGTTTAGTTCAGTTGTGCTGCATATTCTTTAATCTTGCTCTTAGTTCCTGCCTTTGTCCTCCTTTTCATTGTGTGTCCCTGTAAGGAAACTTACATAAAGAAAGAAAAGATGGGCAAAAAAACCCAGAAGTGGTTTTATATTTAGGCTGGGCAGGGTAGGATCTCTTTTAACAGCATCTCCCTGAGTTGGACTGAGGCAGGAGGAGTGCGATTTTGGGATGGCTTTAGCAGAAATTTCCATCCATCTCAGGGATGTTGGGGATCACTTTGACAGGCCCCAGCCCCTCAGAAGAAGAAAGTTTTACTTTTGGTGTGCCAGCAGTCTCAGGAGCTGACTGCTACTCCCTCAGGCACTGATGCTGCTCCTATTGCCCAGCTTGAGTGTAGGGACTGAGGCATTCAAATGCTTTCTTCCATTAATTTGGGGTGATTTTTGTTATTCTGGGACATAGCAGGTGAGAGGAAGAGAGCAGCAGACAAATTGTAGACTTGGAACAGCACCTGAATGGTTTTGGTTCACCTGAAAGAAGAAAAATTAGGAAGGGAAGATGAATTCTGGTCTTGGATCACTGAGCATAAGCAGGAAATGAACAATTAAGTCTTCCTACATCCTCTTTGTGGGCTCCAGGTGTTGGTTGGTTTGTTTGTTCATGAGGTTCTGTTGTTATTGTTGTTTTATGGGGGCTTTTTTAGGCAGCATAATTACTTTGCATTTGGATCTTACTAATTTTTCATCTGATTTAATGCCAAGGATAGCAGGGATCCAGAGGTCAAGTCCAAATGTTCCCATGCAGCAGCATGGTGCGTGTCTTCTTGGCAATTCTAGATGCATTCCTCTGGAAAATCTGCTCTTAGAATTCCGGTATGTTGGAAAATAAAATGTTACTTAATAGATAGTACATAAATACAATCCTTGGCCACACCAATAAATGACCAAAAAGCTGAAAATATGTTCCTGGCTTTTGCAGACTTTAAAAGTGAGGTTTAAACTGAGCTCATCCCTCCCCACAGACATCTACAGGAGGAAGCCTCACTAGCTGATTACAGGGCTTGGATCTGCAGCTCTTCAGAACGAGTGGCAGAAGTGCAACTTTTATAGCAGCCTTACTTAGATACCTGCAGTTTACACTGAATATCATAAAAGACTGATTTTCAGCCAAGAGTTATCACACAGTTTTTTAGTTCATCACCAACCCATCAAAACCCACAGGTGTATTGCAAATGTGAAAGAGAAGAGGGGACCTGGTCTCTCTGCAGACCAGTTTCTCTGCAAAAGCTGATATTTTGAGCCAGCCAAAAAAATGAAAGGTATTTAAATGAGAAATTAGGACAAAAAAATCTTCACAATGCACAGGAAGGTTTTTATCTAATTAAAATATTAGTTTTTCCTCCCTTTTAATTGAAAGTTGGGGATTTTGACATCAGCAACTCTATTACCTTGTGCTGAGCTTTTCACTTCATCAATGGTATGTTTTGACTGGTATGAAATTTTGTTAATAGGACTATTCTTCTTAGGCATGGGCTCAGATATTTTTCAGAGTCTTACCAGAATATCTGGGAACAAATTTGTCCATAAGCTTTGAATAGTGACAGCGTGACGTGTGCAAGTGCAACTATTTCAGTATTTTCTTTGTGCTGGGTGCTCTTGAAATTAGTATTTCAATACATAAGCTATGAAGTAAAGGGAAAAATGAGTCAGTAGAATTATGAATAAACATTATTTATCTTTATTTATCTTATGAATGTTAATTATGGCATTTTATATAATACCTTTTCTATATTAATCTGTGTTGTTGCTCTGCACGGAAGATGGAGAATTCACTTGCATGTGTGCGTTGTTTGCCGGTGATATTTTCTAAATAAAGAGTTTGGCGTCAGTGAGAAGTGTCTGCTTTCCCAAGACTTTGACCCACCCAGCTTTTCACCCCCGTTTTGGGTGACTTTGCAGGTGTTAAACAGGATGGCGCTGAGGAGGAGGGTCTGACTACCAAAGATATCACTCTCAGAGCTGTTTTAGTTACACTTCATCATCATAAGCATATGGTTTCACTTCCAAGTGTTTAACATTTCCATTTCCTCAGGAAATCATTCCTTCTATTTTTTAAACTTTTGAAACTGGATGGATGTTTTTACTGGCAGGCAGGACGAGAGCGACACAAGGCTCAGCCCCAGCCCAGGAGAGCCCCTGGCTGCGGTGCCCGCCTGCTCCCCATCCCTTCCCTGCTGCAGCAGCTCCTGAGCACGCCTTGGGGTGCTCCAGACACGTCTCTGGGGTGCAGCCTGCTGTTAAAACACTTCTTGCTAAAATAAAACCATCCACTCCTCTCTCAGCTTTAGCTGAGAGACGTGTTTTTCTTTCTTAGTCCACTCCGGGCCCGTGCATCCCAAGAATTAGTTGAGTGCAGATTCCTTTAGCTGACTTAGTGAGGCCAATGGCAACATCAGGGCCTAAGAAAATATTTTGTGTCACCTACAAGGAATGAAAGCATTTTCATCGTGTATTTACTGTCTGTGTTGGTATATCCAGCAGTTAAATGCACATGACGGAGGCGTGGATGGCTCCAGGGAACTGCTCTGGCTGTTGTATTTTCAGAGATTATTTCTGGTATTTCCCTTTTCCTCATCACGAATGGGTCACCCTTCTCACATGTTGGCCAAGTTCTGTAGAGTTGGAGGAAGTCTGTGCTTATGTCTTATTTATGTTGTGTTTATCCACATGTCATAGTGTTCAGCTCTTTGTTTTCTTTTCCCTGCTGTGCTATGAAGTACAGTTGTGGATGTGCAATTTGCACACTCATTTACCTGGTCCCACTGGCCCTTTTGGTAGAAGATCATCCTCTGCTACATTGGGTGTCACCATGCCATAACAACCTTGATAAGCTACCAGCATTTTGTACAGCAAACGTTATCACTGTCCATCCAATGATGTTGTACAAGAGAAAACAGGGGTAAGCCAGCTGGTTATTGTGTTTGTCCCTTTCTGGTTTACCCTGTTATGAATCCAGACAGTCTCATTCTTTGCAGTGCCTGTTTGGCATGGGGAAACTTGCTGTGGGTCTGGGCTCCTGGAGGGGTTGAGTCCTGCCACCAGGCAGGCTGTGTGCTCCTGGTGTTCAGGGTGTATGTTTTATTCATACCCTCACAAGAGTCAGTTAGTCAAGGCAGCAGAAAAGAGCAGATGTAGTTAAACCTTCACACCTCCCAGGAGAGCTCACCTGAGCCTCTGGGCCTCTGGGGTGCTGTGAGTGGCTGTTCTGGTCCCCTCTCCTGACTCCTTCACTTCCCTTAGGGCTGTACATGTCTGCAGATCTCTTCAGCAATTCTCACTAAAAATGCCACTTGGTCAAGCAGCACAAGCTGGTAGCACCCACAAGGACACCCCAAGGCTGCTCCCTTGTGATCCTGCTGGTTTTCCCACCCCACCTATCAGTGCCATGATGTTCCACACTGAAGGCTCCAGCTCAGGCAAACAAACCAGTGCCAAGGGGTGGCTGCTGATAATTAGATTGACTGGACGTCAGGTTAGAATTTACACAGTGATTTTGATCCAGTTTTGCTTGCAAGAGAGCATCAGAACATTGCAGTTTTCTCGATAGATTGAGCGATATCCTGATCCAAAATGGAATGGCAGTGCCAGCAAAAAAAATGCTGCTGGTATGTTGTTCCCAACTGCTTCAGAAGACCAGATCAGAGCAGGACCACACGGAATTAAAAGCACACTTCAGCTATCCCCAACCCATGTCTCCAGTGACCACCCTGGAATGCTCCAGGCATCAGTTCCTGAAGCACAGCCAGGTGCAGCACTGGGCAGGCTCCCCCCTTCCCTTAGGAGAGGCAGCCTTGGCTGCTCCTGCCCACGGTCACCCAGCTACAGGGCAGTAGTCCAACACCTCATACAGCATTTTCTGTTCAGGACAAATGTACCAGAGGGTGGGAAGGCCCTGGCACGGGCTGCCCAGAGAAGCTGTGGATGCCTCATCCCTCAAAGTGTTCAAGGCCAGGTTGGATGAGGGTTGGAGCAACCTGGGATAGTGGGAGGTGTCTCTGCCCGTGGCAAGGGATATGTAATTAGGTGATCTTTAGGATCCCTTCCAACAAAACCACTCCATGATTCTGTGATGATTCTGTGAAGTCCTGGTTTTGCAGAACCCAGGCCATGAGCTGAGCTGAGCAGGTCCTTCAGCTGTGTGCCTCAATGGCAAAGAGGAGCTCCATCACAGACATGTGCCTGCATCCATGGAGTGGGAGGAGCTCAAGGACATGGGGGGCCAAAGCAGAGGGGGAATCAAAGACATTGCAGGAGCAACTGCAGGCCCAAGAGAGAAGTAACCGAGGCCCTGACAACTTGTGTGGGTTTTGCATGTCTGTTTGCAGAGCTGTGTTATGTGTTTAGAGGCTGGTTGTTTCCATAATAACAGCAAGTGCCATATGGCAGCGAGGAGGGTGGTGAGAAGAATGCCTAAGGAAACACAGTATGTTGTTTGACATGTGTGTACTTGTAGAGGAATAACATGTCTCAAGCAAGTATTGCTGCTCCAAACAGGCTGGGGGATTTTCTGCTCTCACCAGAAAAATACCCAAAGCCCTTGGCATTTGTGCTGGTGCCAGGAGAGTGAATGATGCCTGCCCTTCATCCATATTGTCCTGCTGATAGTCCTTGTGATGGGGAAAGGACCTTTTGCTTTACTGAGAGTGATGGTTGTGGATGCACCAGCACAGGAGAATGGCATTTAAACATGGCTTTTAAGGGGAAATACAGTTCTGTAAGGAGTGCTGTGTTGAACTGAAATGAGCCAGATGCCATATGCTCTATGCACTCCTTAATGCTGAGCAATTAAATAGATATGCTCAATCCATTCCTTAATGCTCAGCAATTAGATAGCAGAAATTTTGAAACCTTTGAAAATGCATAGTTTACTATAATTGTTTACTAGAACGTAGGCTAAGCATTTCCAGAGATATGGGGTACTTCAGTGCATATCTAGGAAGCATCCAGGAAGGACTCCACAAATTCCAGCTTTTTCTGCCCTTTAATGTATGATTCATATTTCAAGGACTTGTAATTTGCTCCCCACATTCTCACCAATACCACCAGTCTGAGCTGTACCTTTGCATACATTTCCACCACAGAAAAATATGAAATAGCTGAATGGCTTTTGCTTGACCTTTACCAACATCAGCCCTACAAAATTCAGACTCTCTTGAGTCTTAAATCCATTACTTATATTTGTATTTGGATACCTGGAACGTGGTGGCAGGGAGAAGGAGGTTGTTGTGATTTGGGGTTGTAGTTCTGCACCACTTGCAATGCTTTAAACTCATGAGCAACCCAAAACGCAGAGCTCTTCTCACTTTCATGCTTCTGTTCTTCTCTTTATTGCCTCTAGAGAGAGATTACTGCAGCATATGTGAAAAGCAGCCCATTGGAAGGCTTCTCTTTCGGCAGTTCTGTGAAACTCGGCCCGAGCTCGAGTGCTGCATTAGGTTCCTTGACTCGGTGGTAAGTCAATTCTTGTGGTATTTTGGGGTGCTTTGCAATGTTCCCCTGACAGAGGAGACTCCTCTGACCCCAAGAAATCACTGTTTCATGGGATTTTGTGTCTGAAGTGCTGGAGCAGGCAGTGGACAGGGCTGGCACCACGGGCAGTACAGCAGGGCTGGTGCCAGCCTTGGGGGACATGAGCCATCAGAGAGGGGTAAGGACAGTCACCCCCACAGTGCTGCTGTGACCTCCCTTCATGTCAACACCCGAGCAGCTGAGCTGCTGTGAGCAATGTCTGCTGATGGGGATGAAGCCTGCAGTGCTGGGAGGCACTGGGAGGAAAGGGAAGTTGAGAATGGACTGACAAGAGAGGATGGGGAGTGTAATAATCCTAATATCTCTTACCAAGCCTATTCATCCATGGGGCTCAGGATGATTTACAAAGGACATCCTGGTAATCACCCTGTTTTTTCAAATAGGAGAACAGAAGTACAAGGTACAGAAGTAACTTGATTGAGGTCACTGAGAAACAAATCTGCTCCATTTTCCGCCCCAGTGAGCCATCAGTTAACCCAGCCGCTGAGCATCACTCCCAAGCCCTGGGGGACCTGACACTCTTTCCAGTCTGACAGCATTTGGCCATGTGTCCTGCCAGCTGTTCACAGTAGAAAAGACTCTCAGTGACTTCTTTTGCTGGGAACCTGTGGAAGGGGAGGGTGTTGATCAGCCAAAAGGTGAAATGGTACCAAAGAGCAAGATGAACTTGTCACTTGTGAGTGCCCACAGGGTCTCGCTCCCTGGCTAACACTGACAGTCAGAAGCAAAACAATGCATCCCAACAGGAATAAAATTGTTTTGTTTGCACCATGGTGAAGCTACTCTGAAGTATAGGGAAATGTGAGGATTGCACTGAAGCTGCAAAAATAACAATCTGGAGAGGACATGTGGTCTCTTAAGGTTTATGTTACTCCTGCAGTAAGAACAGCAAATCTACAGCACCACAAAAAGTGTTGGATAAAGTCATATCTGAACCAGTTTTAGCTGGGCATGACTTCCACCTGTTATTCCTAGCACTGCTTGTGATTTTCTCTGGTGAAAGGTGTAGCCACCAAGGTACGTGGGACATCTGACAAACACTCTGTGCAGCTGTGCTCAAGGCCAGCAGGCAGCAGGACACTTTGGCTACCCTGAACGTGTTTGTCCAGCACTGAACCAGCATTGTCCATTGCGGTGTGTGCCGCTGATGGAACACACGCACCCTCTGCGGGGCAGGTATCCCGCAGAAACGCCACAGCAGCTGTGCCAGCCGCAGCCCCGGGGCGATTCGGGGCGATGGGCGATGGCAGCTGCAGAATCGCTGGCGGGACAGCCCCAGCAGGGCTGTGAGCGGCTTTAACCCGGCAGGAGCTGCAGAGCCGCGCTCCGCTCCCTTCGCTGCCTCCCGCCGCTGCCGGCGGCTCCTTTTGGTTCCCAGGGGCCGCGGAGGAGAAGGAGCTCCCGTTGTGTGAGCCCTCAGGGCATGCCACGACAGCGGGAACAACATCTGGGCACAGGGAAACATGGAAACATCTGTCCCCCGCGGTGCCACCAGCGCAGGGCACCGTGTGACAGCGCTGGCTGCCAGCCCGGCCCCGGCGCTGGGAATCGAGGGCACCGTGTCACTGCATCCTCCCGAGCCCTGTGACAACGCTCAGGGTCCGTGTCCTCCCCTCAGCCCTGGGCACAGCCCGCGCTGCTCCTGCAAAAGCTCCCGGTGGCACTGGCTTTGCTCCAAAGGTCTGTCTCCGAGCAATCCCGAAGTGATATTCCCAAATCCTTTTACAAAGGTGTGCTTTGCACCCAGCCCCTTTAAGCTGCTTTTGCCGGCTGGAGCTGCCCTGTGTGCCTTGTCTGGGCCAGTGATCTGGTCCCAGTTAGGCTCAGACTGGCACTGTGAGGATTTGATAAACAAAATGCATGACTGGGTGGAGGTCTGAATCATTATCTTTCTCTCTTCTTTTTAACACTAATTAACAGCCGTCTCCTTTGTTTATTGATTTCAAATTCTGTATAAGCTTGCTCCCAGCCCATGAAAAGTCCTGCATTAGGCAATATTAAGGTCAAGCAATACAGCCCTTTGCCATTAAATTGGATGATTGCTATTGAAATTTGCCCAGCGGGGTCACACTGTGAGTAGTGAGTAGTGGGATTCAAGCCAAGCCCTAGGTTAGGCAAAAAAAGGCCCTATAATGAAACCAGGAGTCTGACTTTACAGCCCTAATCTGAGACCACCAAGAATGTGAAACCTTTTCAAGACCACCTGCTGTAACAAGCAGGAAAAGCCAAAGCCTTCATTTTCTTTTGTCTTAGTTATTTTTCTAACACGAGATGCAAAAATTAGCTTTTGTGTCATGTCAAATAAAGGGAAAAGATAAAAGGGGATAATATTTAGCTGTTTATGAGGGACTCACAGAGCTTTTTGCACGTTGAAAGGGAGGACCACCTCTCTTTTTCAGAGCCCATCAAAGTGATTTTACCAGGTGACACAGGAAGTCACAGGCAGAAGCCAGTACTTGATGCCTCCCAATGTTTTATACAGTTTTTCAACTCATGCACAACTGTCTGCTAGGAAAGAAGTGACTGGGGCTTCTGTGAGAAAACCAGAAGCTGAGTCAGACATTCAACAGCATACCAACATCCCTGTGAGAGACTAAGCTCTCTCACACCTTTGCTTCCAAAAGCTGGTAGAATCATCCAGACCTTGCAGACCAGAATATGTAAAGAGACAAAAAAAAATCCTTTCTTGACTGGACATTTATGTCAGCTGTTGTGTGAAATAACAAACCTGATCTGATGTAGTCTCCTGCAAATGTAATTATGGCAGCATTTGGGGATTTTTGCCTGTTAAACAGTTGTTAAGCTGCTTTCTGAAGAAAAAGGATTTGTATCACTAAATTCTGCATGCACGTAGGTGTGTAGCTGTCAGTTCCCTCTGAGGCCTGTGAACACCTTGGCCATTTTCAAGCAGTAATTGAGATGAAAGTGCTCAGGGGCATAAAGTCTCTACAGGTTTTCTGAGAGCAGTTGGGGTAATTAGTCACAATCGATTGTAGCCCAGACTAACACCCCACGTGGTTGGCAAGCAGCAGGCCCCAACATTAGCTGATAACAGTGATAAGAACAAAGAGATGCAGAGCTCTGCAGCACAGCCCTGGTGGGGCTGTGAGTATTTGGTTCCCACTGCTGTGGGACCAGCGAGTGCCTGTCAGTGTCTGTCTGTCTGTCTGTCTGGGAAATGGAGCAACAGCAACCCCTTCTCCAGCTGGCAGTAGGGCTGTAAGGACACACAGCCATCTCTTACTGTGGATATTGTGCAAACAAACTCCTGCCACAGGTCCTGATGGCTGAGATGAAATGTGCCCGTGTGGCTCTGAAGGCATCGCGTGCTGCTCTGGGTGTGTGGAACCTCAGAGACCTGCCCTGAACAGCTCACCAAACCCTGCTGTCCCATCCAGAGTGGAACTATGTGACCATAAACTGTTAGCATTAGGTGGAGATGGTTTGTGGTTAAATGAGCTCCTCTAGAAGCCCTTTCCCAAGGAATCACGCACAGCCCTGAAGCACACTTTGCTCCGCTTACAAATATTTTAGCAACATCGTTCAACCTGGGAGCTGTTGAAAGAGAGCCATTAAAATAAAGTGTGAGGGGAAATGTTTCCTGTGCTAAAAGGCACATTAGTGAGCAGGCAAGGCAAGACATGTTTCCTTCTCCACAGCCAGTGCCCCCAGCACAAGAAGGTGGCAGCTCAGTCCAGCAGGGACCTCTTGCTCCTGTCCCCTTCTCATCAGCACATTCCCAGGGTGCCAGCTCCTGACACTTTCTTCTCATCTCCTGTGATTTTTATGTGTCATTAAAATGAATGCTTTGGCTTCTGGACTCCCTTTCCTGCTTCATCTTCTCACATTCATAATTTTTTTTTTTCCCCTGAGGGAGGGCTTTTAACTATTTAATGTGGGTCAGATTTAGGTTGACTGGAGGAGAATGTGGACAACTTTGGTCATTATTTTCTCTCTAATGTGAACAAGGTTACTTTTTTTGCACTGAAGTCACACAAATATACATCCTATGGAGGAAAACAGCCTTGCTGCCCCTCCAGGTTATTCCTGCTTGTGATATCTGGGCTCAGGGGCTGGGGTGAGAGGCACAACCTCCTCAGGTGGACTTTTCAGCTGAATGCCTCACTAGACATTGCACTTAGCTGGGGTGAAAGGGTGAATGAGCATCCATTTAATGCCATTTGTGAAAACCCTGTCTTGCTGTTAGGGAGATTTAGTTTGGGTAAGTCCCTCTCGTGGTATATAAACCATCTGTGTATCTGTGTCTTAAAGCTGTTCAAGGCTCTTCCCATCAGAAATGCCAGTTTGTTGATATCAACAAACTCATTAACTCAAAACGTGTTTTCAAACAGTTGAAAGGGCTCTTTTTGCCCTGCCTTTAAATATGAAAAATATGGTTTCAAGTTCACTTTTCATTTAGAAATGCAAGTTATTATGGATCCCAGCTGTTTGGGGTTTGCCTTCCAATTTTCAGTCACAGATTTTAAATCTCCAGTGGAGGCAAGTGCAAGGACAGGCACTGAGGACAGAGCAGTAACAGAGCAGAGCCTGGGGTCTGAGAAAGGACTGGGCAAAGATGTATTCTCAGATAACAGAGGAGGGGGCTGACAAAGTGGAGGTGAAAAATTGGGGCTGAAATGCCAGTAACTTCCTGTGGATGCTCAAAAGGAGATTCCACTGTTCCTGACTTTTACCAAGAAGCCAAAACTGCTCTGGTGGGAGTGTCTGTTCCCATCTCCATCTCCTGGTGGGTACAAGGGGTGATGATTCCCTTGGCCATGCCATGCTGCCACAGGCAACCATCCACTATGTGCTGTGGGAGAGCCTCCTCCCAGATCTCCAGAGATCTCTTTGGATATGTTTTTCCATTTTCACATATTTTTAGCCATGCAGTTTCAGGAGCTCAAATAATATTAAGGTGAAAATCAAACACTACATAAATTGATGTGTCAGAATGAATGTGAGCCCCTGTGGGGTCCCTGTGTCATTGCCCTGGTAGCTCTCCATCCATCACAGGCAGCCTCCAGCCCCCAAACCTGAGCTGTCCCTGAGCCCGTGGCCCCATCCCACAGCCAGTCACAGGCTGGATGTTGCTCCCTTTCCCAGCTGAAGAGCATTTTTCCATCTGATCCCTCTCAGCCCATCCTGAGGTCAGCTGCTCCAAAGGGAAGGACACTTTGCACTCCCTCCATCCAGCCAGGGCTGCTTCTATGGAAGAAGGAGCCACCAATGTAACTTCTACTTCCAAAACAGCAGCCAGAAGGAAAGTTAGCAGCAGACAGTGGCCAGCCCACATCCTCTCGCCATTTGGGCTGAAGGATCCGTGCCTGCCCACAGAAAAAGCCTTCCCTGCAGCCTGTCCCATGGAGTCAGGGCGATTGTAAATCCTCCCCTCATTTATGGGCTATGAATAGGGCCCTGTCTGACCTAACTAGGGCATGGAGAAGCTATTAGACTTCAGAGCAGGAGCCTTGAAACACATGCCTGGATTCATCAAAGGAATAATGGAAAATATTTTGTTCCACACGGATTTTAAGTAATGATGTTTTTTCTAGCAATTAGGGATTTGCAAACTGTAGCCGTGCTCTTGAGTATTGGGAAAGAAGGGGAGGTATCTTGTGATTTAAGCACAAGATCAGGAGTTGAGGATATTGGTGGCTTCCCAGGCAGGTGGCAGAGAGAGCTTGGGGACATCCCTGTCTATCTCCTGTAATAACAGGTCATGGCTGAAAATGCACCGGGGTCTGTTGCTGAACAGCTCAAAAATGGCACTGAAGGGAGAAATAATAATGAGCTTAGGAACAAAATGGAACAGGTTTCTAGTGCAGACCTGCAGTGAAATCAGCACTGTGCACAGTTGGAGCTCATGGTTCCTTCTCACATCCTCACTCGTCTGTCACTTCCCACCTTGTCACATTTCCTGGGAATGTCAAATGCAAGTGTAATTAAACTTTCCCTTTAGTCTTTGCTGCCTGTCTTGAGGCAGAACGAGGTACTCTGTACGTGTATAGGTGTGCATTTAGCTCTGCATATGTTGGATCCCATCAGGAATCTCATTTCAAGACATCCAGTTCTTGCTGAGTTTCTGTCTTCCGCTCTGTCCTGATTTGTTTCCTGCTGTACAATTCAGATGGGATGTAACTGTTTTGGGTTATATGTGGCAAAAAGGACATCAAATTTTTCAACAGTTCCCTGGTGCTGTTCCAATATGAGGTGATGACTTATAATCAGGTTTTATTTGCTAGGGAGACAATATATTATCAGAGTTTGAAAGCAAAGGAAGGAGAGAGAAATCATGGAGAAAAATGCTGCTAAGATGCTCTAAGCATTCCAGAGTTTCTGTAATTCAAGAGCTGAAGTGACCCATACTCAGATAACATCTAAAAGGACAGGAAATTAGATAAAATTTTTTTTTAAACCCTTGTAATAAGTTTAATGAGAACATAATCAATTTCATTCCCAAAATTGTCACTCAAAAAGAAGTACAGTACTTGTGGATTTCCGTTTTTGGTTGGTTTTTTTTTCATCATTTTTATTTGTGGCCATTATCATTTCCCAAACCAAATCAGATCATGATTCCACATTGTTCAAGGAACCTGCTATGCCTGTGTGTAAATATGCAGCTCCAGACTTGAGCTGCAATAGCTAAATGAGCACTGGCCAGATAGAAGGGGAATTGCATTATTACTGCATTGTGGTTTCCATGTCATTCCTAGGTTTGCCTGGCTGGGGTATCCATTACAGCCAGCCTGCAGATTTATTGCACTCAGCCCAGAGCAGTGCATACATCTTCCAGTGGGCAATAGTTCTGAAATCTGTTCTTCTAAGTGTTTGCCAGCTCAGTCTGATTTACTTTTTTTTTTTTTTTTAAGCTTCCTCCTCATTTATCATCACAGACAGCTTGTATTGGACCAGGTTGTTTAATTTGTTTGGCAGGATTTTCTGGGATCTTTTTTTTTAATACAGTCATGAAGGCTGTTAGGCTGTCATCTTTTTTTTTTTTTTTTT
>VWZP01004165.1:1291353-1329404 GCA_013396995.1 Dicaeum eximium | reverse complement strand
ATTTTTTTTTTTTTTTTTTTTTTTTTTTTTTTAAATATTTCTGGAAAATATTTTCATCCAAAGGCTAAAGTTTCATATCCCAGGCAGTGCCAAGCAGGAATATCCCTAAGAACTTGTTGTCATTTCACCACTGGGGTCCCCTGCAGCACGTGTTTGCTTCAAATGCCTGCCATGGATCCAAAACTTTATCTGAAGTGATTGATATCTCCATGGTACACACGTAGTGTTTCTTTTGTTTCTAATGCAAACAAAGCTCATCAAAAGTCACTAATGCTTCAATACCTAGAACAGTCAGAATTTTAAAATGTAGGTAGACTTTGTGTGTGAGGATGGGGTGCTCCCTTTTTTAATGCATTAGGGAAGCCAAAGAGAATTTTGCTTATGGTGTCTATTCCTCTAAATGGTCTCTCTTGTTTCCTCTTGGTCCTAAGAAATCTGCCTAAGAAATCATCCTTCAGGAGGGACTGAGCCAAGGGTCACTGGTAGTGATGGGCAGGTCTCTCTGCTTTGCACAGGTATTGTTAGACCAAGGTCAAGGCATAAATACATAGAAAAGGCACATTAAACAAAAAAAGACAATATATTGAAGAATATAGATATATATTCACCTGGCACTTGAAACACCTCTGTGGCAAGGGTTAACAAACATTCACTTTCTCTTCTACTCACAGGAGTAATTTTACTGTCTGTATCCACCTTCCTTTTGAGCAAAACCAAGTGAAGTTGACGTCTCTTGTCACTGAATGCTTTCTGAAAGCTGGCTTTGCAAGGTTATAAAATATAAATTAATTAAATTCTATTGGTGTTAATTAAGAGACAAAGCCCCAGAAGATGCACCACTAGGGTCTGGTCAAAATACAGTGGAAGGTTTTTAATAAGAGTGTGTGTACAGGTTTTACTTCCACCAGTAAATGATATTTGTCCTTTGGATTTTTCATACAGAGTGTTCTGTTAAGGCCACATCCAAAATGAAGTTATAATGGTGAAATATGAGTGCAAATATTGACTTTTATTTTTTATATGTCTGTTCCAGGCAGAATATGAAATTGCTCCAGATGAAAAGCTGGGAGAGAAAGGAAAGGAAATCATGATGAAATACCTCACCCCAGAGGTAAGGGGCAGCCAAAGTGGCATTACTGAAGGAATGCTGCAAGGCACACCTTTACTAAACAAGGTTGTTACAGGCTTTGCAAGCCAGACTCCTAAAATTTATGGTGGCAGTCTTCAGTGAATAAACCTGCAAGTCTTACACAAACAGTCAGAGAGAAAAAAAATTATAATGCAATCCAGAACTTGACTTCTAAGGATGAACTTGACTTACCAGGAGCTTAATTCATCCATGAATGAGCAGAGGGCTTCTCTGGTCTCTCCTCAGTGTACAGAGCTCTGCACTGGACGTGTAACACAAGCGATCTCAGCTGTTACCAACAGACACCCCAATTATTTCCAGCTCAGAAGTGGTGGTGGCATTTCATATTCTGTTGTGCAGAAAGCACAGGCAAAAATGGTCTTTCCTAACAGAAAGGAATGTATTTTGGTACAGAAATTCCCATCCTCCCCCAGCACCGCTTTCCCCAGGGTGGGCAGGGACACGCAGGACTGGCAGGGGACAGCGGGGTGGGAGCTCAGCGGTGCTGTCACCCATCCTGGTGTCCAAGGAGGGTCCCCAGTGTTGTCTCCGGTGGCTGTGGGAAGGAGAGGAGCTCCTGGAGCAGCCGTGTCCACAGGGTGGCACTCCAAACAGAGGCACGGATGTGCTGCTGGAATTTGGGACACGCTGCTCTGGGACTGACCCTTTTGGGGGGTTACAATCATTTCCTGACCACATTTCACCTTTGCTACACTGCCAGTAAGCAGTAAACATCCAGCTTCAAACACAAGAGCAATCCTAGGATTTTTCCTGAGTTGCTTTCATAAGAGCAATCAAAGACCTACAATTGCTGCTTCAACTATTTTACAAAAGTAATACGTTTGACCTTCAGGAGAATTAATCACATTTTTGGCGGATGTCTTTCTAGAGGGTTTAAATGGTACAATATGTTTTGGAGGTGCAGGGGCAGAGCAGACCACTCTTTTTCCACTCAGTCATTTTCCTACAATAAACTTTGATGCATACTTTCAGTTATCTCAGGCTGCATTTTGGGATCTGGTTTCATTTACTGAGCCTGGCTAGTTTCATGTGCAGCCATTGAGCACTGCCAGTATGAGTTCCTGCTGCCCATTCATTAGGGGCATGAAGTTCCACTGCTTTTTAAGTCCACGAAAATGACCTTTTGTCTTAAAATTCCAGTCAACAGAGCAACAAACTCTGAGGGAAAATATTTCCCACTGCTCCAGCTTCCATCTGGAAAGGGAGAAAGGCATTTTGCTGATAGCAGAGCTAGTAAAGTGAGGGGAGGGAGGATAGCATTGCTTCACTTCAGCCAGTCTTGCTGCAGGTTTCCAAAAGCCCTTCAGTGCTGTCCATGGGCTCTCCTGCCATCCATGCTGCAGCCAGAAGCTCATGGAATAATTTAGTGAATGTGCAGTGAAGACCAAACTGAAAACTGCTGCTTCTTCATCAACAAAGAGCGGTGGTGTTACAGGAAGGAAAAATACTGGGACTCCAGAGCTGGAGTTTCCATTCTCTGCCATGCCCTGTACTTCTTATTTGACCTGTGTACCTGGTTTCTCAGTATGTAAAACTGGCACAGCATATTTACAGTCTGTCTTGAGACTTTTCTGGTATTTGCAAGTTACCTTAACAGCTCTGAGCAGAAGGAAACTGGGTGACCTCCAGTGGTCCCTTCCAACATCACCCGTTTTGTGATCCTGGGCAGCACAGGGCTCCTCTCCTTCCCTTGTAATCTAAAACTGCCTCCCTGGTACTGCTGCTTTCATGTCTGCATTGGTCTTGCTGCACTTTTTTTCCTTAATGAGAAACTTCTGCTTCTTCCCAGAGGGATGTGGAAACCCTGCCTTGCAGAAAATACTTCCTAGAGCCAAGGTTGACTGTGCTGTAACAATGGGTTGAATGCTGGACTTTCTAATAGGTGTCCCATACAACAAATACTTACAAAACTAGAGCGAGGCCTGGATTGATTTAATTTCATTTTAGATACCTAACTAAGGTAGTCAGGTTAGGAGTGCAGATGGCCTACTGTCCTTTCTTGTCAAGAAAGAGAAATAAGTATCTCCAAAGGACACATTTGAAGCCATTAGAAGTCAATGATTCAAAGGACTGATGTCTGCAGTCCAAACAGATGAATCTGGACCCAAATGTCCTAATGGAACATCATCCTGGCCAGAAAAGAAACCTTCTTTTCATTGGAATCAGCATTTCTCTATTTAATTATCAGTCTCTTGAAAGGTACAAATTGCTGCTGTTTCTGGAGTCTTCTGCTTTCAGCTGAAAGCTTCTTTTAAGTAGGTGTGTGTCTGTGCTTCAAAGAACCTGATTGTCTCGACACAAAAATAGCGTGACATAGAGCTTGACTGATAGAATGAAATTACAGGTTTAGTTCTTGGACAGATAATTCAGTCTTATAATGTAGGGAGTGTTTTTCCCAGAGTGCAGGATCAGAAACACAGTGAAAACAAAAAGTAGACTTCTTGCTCTTTAATATTTATAAATGATTTTTAGTTCTTGCTACAGTTTTTAAAGGGCATACATATTTAACATACAGCGTGTCAGTATATCACCATTCCAAAGGGTGTTCGTTTGCATAGGGAACATGCACTTTATTTAATAAAACATGCACTTCTTGCACAGCAGAAAGGAAGAGAAGGCACTTTCCCAGATGAGCAGACATCCCAGCAGGACTCCCAGCCCCGTGTGACTCACAGAGTCACTGCCTGTGAGACATCTGCCCCGAGGCCACTGAACAAACCCTGCGCTTGCCAGGATGGAAGAGCAAGGAGATGCTTTTCCAAGTGATCACAACTCAGGCTCTCCACAGCTTTGGCATCCTGCACAGCTCCTACCTGCTTCTTGGGGAACTGAAATCTTAGTCCTGGTGGACAGGTCAGGCTTCCTCCATGTCCCTGACCTACAGGCAACAGCAGTGACAAATCCTGACAAATGCTGGCACCATGTGGGTGGTTTAGGTGGAAGGAAACGTGGGTGGTTCAGGCGTCCCAAAGAGGTACATAGGAACAACTTCCCTGAGGATCCTCCTCATCACTGGAGGTTTTCAAGGTGCTGTTGGGTGCTAGACCATCTCATCTAGGCTCCCTTTCCCATGAAAGGTTGGACCATTTCTTTGAGGAAAGATGATCCTCAAAGGTCCCTTCCATGCTGAGCTGCCCCAGGATTCTCAGGTCCTAGGAAGACAGTAGCATTTCCTCTCTCTTGCCTGAAGTTTGCTGGAACAGCCACATCCCACAGCCTGTTCTGGTTCTGAGCTCTTTGGTGGGAGGGAAATGCAAGGAGCACAGGATCTTCACACAAGAACACCAAAATATGAGTGTTTTCATGGCTTCTGCAGCAGCTTCATTGAAGGGTGAGCAGGGGGGCAGAAACCCACAGGAAGGGTGTCCTGTAGCTGAGGGAAACATTCTCTGAAGAATTATTCCTTCCCCATACACAGGAGCAGCACAAATGGCTGTCACATGAGCCAGGTCAAGGTTTCTTGACTAAAATCTTGCTTCTTTAAAAAAGGCTTTAACAATTTCCATGAAAAAGACACTTAAATCTGCCTTCTTGACTTCATAAGCCCCTAGGGCAGAAGTCCAAGCCACAGGAAGTCTGAAATTTCTGAGGTTGTGAAATATGATGGTAAAACTGCTAAAATGAATTGGTCACAAATATTTCTACCCTGTTTTTTTTCCTAATCTCAGCAGTTGAGTGGAAAAGGTTCAGTTTTAGGTCCAGTTCCATCTGTAAATGGCTCCATTGAACTGTTGAGTTAAACTGAACCCAACCTGGCTTCATTACCTGACTGCTTCTTGTACTGGAAGAGCAAAGAGATATATTTACTTTTGTACTGCTTTTAAATTAGAGTTTTATGTCTCCATGAAGCATTTTTGCCTTCCTGCCTGACAGCTGCCATACCTTAGTCTACTAAATCACTATCCCACTATTTGCTTTTTCACTATAAATCACCTTGAGAGACTTGAAGAGACGCTATATAAAATTAAATTGATTTGAAATGGCTCTTAAGACAGTCTCCATATGCCATTATAGTTTATATTTGGACTCAGCTGGGTACTAAAACTGTTACTGAACAGGATGTCTAATGTGTATTGTTATCCCCATTAAAATACTTCACAGAATATGAAGAACAGCAACAGCATTAATTTTCTTATCTGAATTCCTGTCCAGTACCCTTTCCTCCAGGAAATGCACAGAATAAAGGCCATGTTTGCACTTTCTTTGCTGCAAGAGGTTAGCTGGGCACAGCAATAACCTCCTCTCTCCAGTCTAAGGCTATCAGTGGGGATTTTGGTAAACAAAACAATGTCTTTGTTTTTATGAACAATTATAGGATAAAGAAGGGAGGGAAAAATCCCTTGAAAGGGACTCTGGCTGATCAGCAGTGCCCGGCCTTCCATTTGTCTACTGGCTAAAATATGCCCTTCTCTCAAATCAGTTGTTTATGAAGAAGAAAACATCTCCACAAGATGGGTGAGATGAAATTATAATTACACATGAGGCTTTCTGCTGGGCCAGGCCACGTGGCTGAGTCAGGCTCCTGCTCACAGACACCTCTCCCATCTCTGTGCACCATCAGAGGAGTTTCCTTTTGGCCATTGCTTTGATCTTGACAACAAGGATCTTTGCCTCTCTCCTTGACATTTCTTCCCCTCCTTCCTATTTTCACCCTCAAAATAAATGCAAACTTCAGCACTTGTGCTTCTGGGTGAGTCATCCTCGTTGATCAGTGAAGCCCTTCCACCTCCCAGAAGGGAACTTTCATCTATCACTTCTTAATCATTCTGAAGGTCACACCATACCAAGAATTGGATTCAAGTCCTGAGACCTCTTCCTCTACCTGTTTAGTTTTACTAAATGCCTCCTAGGGAACATGTTATAATTAGTGTTTGGGATGGCCAGAACAAAAGCTGAATGCCACTGTAAGGGAGGAAGTGGAAGATAGAAACATTAAGCTGCTGTAAAGCAATCTGCAGAGTTTAATGTGAGACAGAGACTCTGTGTTTTGAAAGGTGAGCCTTCAGGGGCTGTTTTCTACATGGTTATCTTTCTCCTACAAGTTCAGCTTATGTCACTCATATCCAGCAAGTCATCTCTGTCCCCCTGTAAGCTTATTATCCTGCTGATAAAAGGCCAACACAGTATCTCTTTTCACTGGCTGCAGTGGATGGCCCCTTAAGGCTTGGTCCAAGAGTTATCTCCACAGCTAGTTTTCAAATTTTTCTAGACCCTGTGCATTTCATTAATGCCCCAATTGAAGTAAGCAATGAATGAAGTGCCTGTCTGTCCACAGTGTGCTACATGGACTCGGGATGGGCTAGAATTATTTACTTGCTCAAAGCATTATTCACTGCGTCCTTTGGGCTCCTATTAGGAGACTTTTCAGGATGATAAACGCTTAAGCAGAAATCCTGGCATCACTTAAGCCAGGAGAATTTTGCCATTTAATTAATTACCCTGGGACTTTGCCCTTTGCCTCAATGGATTTCTCATCTCCCCTTTCTATTGACTTCACTACTCTATGAGCACCATTTTAGCCAGACATGATAGCATTACTTAGGCCCCTGCTTTGCAGCTCACATAATCAATACATAATCCAGTCTCCAGAGAAATCAATGTATAATTCCTGTTGTTGTTGCAGAGACAGCACGATCAATATCTCTGCTGATCACTGTGTCTGAGTCTAGGAAAGTACCTTCTCAGTGGGCTTTCTAAAAAAGCTCATCTTTCCAAAGTTCAGTTCTGGGAAAATATCTGAGCGGCAGAATGGCAACCGTGCTACTCAAATTAATGCTTTCTAGTCAGAATTTATGTTAATAAACATTTGTCTGCCACTGAAGCCAGGCTGAGTAGGGAATCTGAAAAATCACAGTGTTGCCTTGATTAGGAGTCCCTTTGCTGTGGTCTCAGGCAAAAAGGCTTTTTTCTCACGGTTTGCTCAAGTCCTATTTCCTCATCCTTTACCCACTGTTTATAATACAAATGTTAGTTAACTAAACACTTACTGAGGGCTTCTGTCTCTTGCAGTGGTGCCAAACTTGCAGGAGAGCCTGTGGAAACACCATGGAGCCTGCCCTGTCCTGATGATGCTGCCCCAGAATAGGTCCTGGGGTGGTCCCTTGTCCTGTCCTTTATGCTCAGGAAGGGCTGCATTTGCACTGCCTTTGCTCAGACTGGCAGAAGGTCTGGGCTGGAGTCATTAACTCCACTGGTTTTGTGCTCATCTGGAAGCTCTGCTTCCCTTTCCCTGTTTTTCTGGAGAGGTTACGCTCCCCAGTGCACATACCTCCTAACTGTTTGTCATTTTTGGTCAGGAAAAGCATTGGGATGCCTTGGTCCTTGGGCAAAAGCCTTCTGGCTTCCCTGTGTTTGACCCTTTGGAACATGGAAACTCGTTTCCACTAATGGATGTCAACCACACATGTAAACCTGGCTTACATCTGCCTGTGAGGCAGGGCAGCCCCCCAGCTGCTCCAGCTCCTCTCAGAGAACAGCCAGGCCATCCAGAAGGGCTCTGCAAACAGAGAGCAGATCTGCTCAGGATTATCTGGCAACAGGAAGGCTGTATTTGCCTGCCCTTGGCTAGTGAATATGCTAATTATAGTTTCCTCCTCCCTGTTTCAGGGGTCATCTTTTCCCTATTCCTTCTGCATGCCCCTCATGACTTCTATTTGGTTTGTATGGATTATCCAGTGGCCAGGGAAGTTAATTCTGAAAGACTTTCAGGTCCATTCAGCCTTCCCAGAAACAGCCTCTTCTGCCTGAAAATTTTGCTCACATGGGAAAAAAAAGAATCAGCCTTTTCCAGCTGTCTGGAACACTGACTTGCAAAACATCCAGAAATCTGCAGGAGATGGGTTTTGTGTGTTTGCACAGAATGACATTAAAATAGACCTCTGGTGAGTCCAGCCTCTTGCATTCCCAGCACTCAGCCTTGGAGGCATCTGGATTGGAGAAATGAGATGACTCTTTCTGCCCACTGGCTACAGGGAGCCTGGGAAGACCCTGACTGTCTCAGCTTTTAGATGATTAAAGTGTGATGAGGTGAATTCCATGTTAGGTGTAATGCAGAATACATTAAATTACCTTGCATGGCATATCCACACAGATTTCTGTACACAATTTCTCAATAGTTCAGGGTCCTTTGAAGACCTGACCTCCACAGCCCATCCATTCCCCCACTTGCTGAAGTTTGCTGGTTGGTTCAGTTTCAGACTTCTGAAACTAAAAGCATAATGGATCAAATAATGTCTCCCTGAGCTCAGGATTCCTTGTGCTAAATTCAGAAGCAGTAACAGGAAACCCCACACTTGATCCCAACAAAGCAGAGAATGAAGAGCCACATGGTGAGAATGGAAGTTAATCATACCTTATTTCTCACCTGGTTCCCTTGTGATAGGAAATTAGGATTCTGGAAAAACATCTGGAGACTTCAGCATCTGAGCAGCCTCACAAGAATGGGTCAGGCAGATTCCAATGAGATGCCTGAGGCTGACACCTTTGGCTGAGATGAATTTGGAACCAGGAATCACAGGGTTTTAAATTTCACAGAAAAAATATATTTCACTTCCTTAAAATACTGCTAGATAAGTGTAAAAAGTGAGATTTTTTTTAAAAGTCTTTTTTTACAAATGGATTTAGAAATAATCAGCATATTTAAGCTGTGAATATGTGACACTTCAAGCTATTCATGTTTAATATTTTTTTCCAAGTAATCCAACAACACTAAAAAAAGTCATTTAACCTGCTTGCCAAGCTTCAGCTTGTATGCTAATTTATTTTTTTTAACCAAGCCAGACTCTGACCTGAGTCAAAAATCAAGCATATAGCAAGTTTATTGTCCTTGCACTGATGCTGTTTGTCCAACAAGGAAAAGTGAGGAAGAGTGGAATATGCCACTGCAAACAGCGTGTCATTCCCTACAATAAATGTCTTCCCTCCCAGTTTTTGCAGATGGCTGTGACCACATGATTGCTAATGGATTGTGTGATCCAGGTGAGATGGGAATGCCCTGTTTCCAGCACTGATTTTGTTTGCCTTCCTGGGTGTTTCCAGTCTTTCTGTGAGTGGGCCACTGGCTCCTGCCTGTTGTTTGTTTAATTCATTTCCTAATTCTTTTCAAGACCTTCCCGGACTCTCTTTTGGATTTTCATTTTTTCATTCAAATGTTTCCTCAGGATTTTTGACCTGCTAATGGAAAAAGATGAAGGCAAATTCCATAGAATCCCCCCTGGAAGTGATGGCAAAACAGCCCTTGAGTGGAGCTCAGCGTGGATCAGGCTTCAGCTTGCAAGGGAAGGGTTACTCCTGCTTACAGCCTTGTGTCTCAGGAGTGAATTCAAGCAGGGATCTGTTTGTTTTCCTGCAAGAAAGCATTCAGTAACGTTGAGGTTGTAAATGAGTGTTTATCTGTTATGGGGTTGTTGGGTTTTTTGGCATTTTTTTTTAATGGAACAAATGACATTTGGCTTGCCAGAGGAAGCCAAGCTCTGACTGTTGCAACATAAGGTTGCTTGCTAATGTTTAGGCCATCCATCAGTGCAGGAGGATGTTAAAAGGTAGGAAGGTCCTGATAAGAGGCTGGACACTGGGTGTTATCCAAACCTATTAAGCACATGTGACAAGAGAAAAAAAAAACTTCCCGAGAAGAGAAGCTTTCAGAATTGTCCTGCCATGTTTGCTGCTAGTAATAGTGGGAATACATTGTTCTCCCAGAAAGCTTTAGCAAATATCTGGCTGCCTGTAGCCATGCTCTATAGCCATGGCTCCTCTGGGCTGCTAACAAAAGTGGTTCTGTGACACTCCAAAGGATTGTGAGCTGTGGGGTGGACAGAAAATCCTGCTTGATATAAACCTTCTCTTCTCTGCTCCTTAAGCTGCCCTCCTCATCCTGCTGACAGGTTATTTCATCTGTTTCCATCCTTTAATCTGAGTGTAAAATGCTTTTAAGGCAGAAAAAGGGCACGGACAAGCAAAACAAAACTTTCCCTTCCCCTGCTTTAAAAGCAAGTTTATTTAAAACAATTTCAGCTGGCTGGTTTATGAGCACCCCTCCACCAATAAACCTATTGTCTACAGAAAGGAGGAAAAATGTGTTTCTTTGGTGAAGAAACCTCTATGAGCATGTTTCTAAAGAATAATTTTAAAAGTATGGGTAGGGAAGGACTAGGGTTTGAAGATCCAGAAAAATATCCTGCCAAGCACTTCTTGTGAGGCCAAATTTCTCACTAATTGAAGTCAAAAGCATATCTTCTGTGCTGACCCATTTGGATTCTTAAAACAAGCTGTACCAAAAACCCTGTGGCTGGTTGGGATTGCGGTGAGTGTTTCTGTTTAATTGAAGAGTATAAAGTCTGCAGCTGATTCACTGGACTTGCAAAAGGAGATGATGAAGCAACTAAATTTTGTCCCATGGGACAATTTGTTATTTCAAAATTACTTTCTATGGGGCTTTGGGTGTTTAAGCTCTGGTCACCGATAGGAGCCAGGAAGAATTTTCTCTTTCTTGAGCCTAGGCAGTCTTTTCCTTTGTTGCTCCGAAACTCCTGTTGTGGTTATGCCCCCAGATTTCTCTGAATCAAATAAGTCAACATTCCAAGGAAACCACACTTTAGCCTGAAAAGCTTTATGTAGGACACATGTTGACTCACACCATTTGCATGGCAGTTGCTTGTTTGCCACTATCGGGAGCAGAAATGCGGTTTCTAGAAAGGAGCAGCTACAAAAGTGTCTGCTGAGAAGGGGAAAAACAAGGTACAGCCAGATAGCAGGCCCTGTTGCTGACTAACAGGAGAGCCAAAAAATAATTCATATCCTTCCTATGCACTTGTCAGAAAGGAAACCTCAGAGGCTGCTGTTTTTCCAAGGAAAGGCGCGGTTCTAGGCTACAGCTTGTATCCCAGCACCAAAGAGGAAGGATGCTGGGAACCCAGGGAGGAAATTTGTCCTTTTTCTGCTGCTGGGCTTGCTGAGGCACAAGAGGTAACCCGAGGGAGCCTGAAGCTACTTCAAATCTACCACAAGAACTGAGGTGGGAGCACAGCCCTTTGTGCAGTATTAGTATATTCCCTCCAGGCTAGAACATGCTCAGCTGCTTGCTGAGGGCTCTGTTGTCTCCAGTCATTGTCTTTTTCTGTGTGTCAACATGTGTTTTGATAGTTTAGTAGCATATGAGGGAAAACAGATTTGTCATGACTCCAGATCAGCTTGCAGCTACAAAACAAACCCCACAGCTGACAGGCACTGGTGATTTGCTTCACTCAGATACAGCGAGTGATCCTGCCCTGGGTATTGGGATTGGGCTCAATATTTTCTCTGCCATTGACCCTCTCTGTAATCCTGGATGAGGTATTTCATATCTTTGGCCTCTGCTGATGAGATTGGTTTGCTTTGGAAGCTCTGGCTCTCAGGACATGTCTGTAGTGCCTGGCACTACGGGCCCCCATTCTTAGGTGTCGTGTCTACACCCTGTTGTAATAGATAAATTGCTACTAATAACACAGCTGCCTTCCATGCTCCCCATCCACCTCACTGCCAATTCCTACATCTGTCATCTCAAAGCAAATATCCTGGAATTATGAAGCCTTTTGCTTTACTGCTTCACCTCATACACATCCAAATGACTGTGGCAGTGAAAAAAAAAAAAAAAAGTAAAAAGAAAATGCAGAAGTTGATTAAAGTGTTGCAGCTGCTCCTGATGTAGAATTGGCTGTTTACTACACATACAGCTCAAACTGAACAGATAAGATCAGACACAGGGAAAGGCAAAAGAATGTTCCAACATTTCTGTAACACCAAAAGGCATCAGGAGACTGCGTGTGCTGTGACAGTGCTGGGATCCTTTCCCTCACCAGGAATGCCCAACCTTGATTTTCCAAAATCGAAATACAACATTCCATCTCCTCATCGCTGCTCTCCTCTGAATTTCTTGATGGGACTCAGCGATCTTAAAGGTCTTTCCCAACCTAAAGGATTTTGGGTTCCCCCTGTCAGCCCCTTCACACTTTCCCTCAGTCAGTCCCTGGCTGCATGGCTGGAACTTCCCTGGCTGTAGCTTAGACTGCTGGATAAAGCCAGAATTTCCAGGTTTTGGTGTATGAACTTTTCTTGTCCGATCATGCATCATCTCACAGAAAAAGTTCATTTTAGCCTGTTTCTGTCATAGTTTTGAGGTCTCTACTAGTAGCAAATCTGTGCGGAGATTTTCAGACAGATTATAAGTGGAACATTGCTGTCAACATCTGAAAATACACATATCATGAAGACAAATGCTTGGAAGCAGAGGCAGCTCAAGAAAAGTTACAGCTTGAACTTTTGTCCATTGACTGAAATGTTTTTAATTGTTTTAAGCCAGTTTGTCGTGGAATGTTTTCATAACCTGAAACATAACATATGCTGCACGTTATTTATTTTACGCAAGCGACTTTTAAAATAACTCATCATGTTTCAGTATCAGCTGCATGCCTGAAACTTGCCAGGAAAGCAGTTGTGTTTGTGACAGAAGCTTGCATGAGGTCTATTCAATCTAAAGAGTGTGGAATCTTTCTGGTTCATATAGTTTCTGTAGTGATGAGCAGTTGTGCTTTAAGACACCCTGATGACTCACATCCACGGGCAGGAGCTGGTATGAGGTGAAAGCCTGTACTTCTAGGTTTCTATTCTTTATTCACTAATTGCAAGCAACAATTGGACTGATTTGAGGAATCTGAGCATCTCCAGCTTTCATTTATCTCAGTGCGACTGCTTTGATTTCAGTCACAGGTGATGATCAAATCTTCTGCAAAACACAGCTCTTAACCTCCTGTTCACTGTTGTGTAAAATATCTTAAGATTGCCACCTAGCTCATGAAGACTTCATCTTGCAATGAAGATTTAATATTTCGAGGTTCTTAGATGAAAGTCATTGCGTAAGGATGAAGAATTACCTCTGAACTAGAGACCTGATCTGTTTCTTACAAAGTCAGTCTGGCCAAACTCAATGCTTTCCCTTTTTTCTGGTCTGAAGTTCAGGGATCTGCAAGCCGTGTAATTTGGGTTTTTTTGGAGACAGTGATGATTGAGACAAGTCTTTGAAGCAAGATTGTTAATTTGTAAAGGAGATTCTTGTTCCTTTACTCAGAGCTACAGGTTTCCTCTGGTGAGCACTCAGCAAACCAACTCCCTTCCTCATCTGCTCTCATGGCCATGCCATGTGCCTGTGCTTTATGAAGCCCAGTGTTTTGCAAAATCATTGGTACAAAGGACTGGGAAAGGGCTCAAGAGCCTCTTGCATTGAACAGAGATCAAATACACTTAGATGATCAACAGATGTCTGAGTGCCCTTGGAGGTCTTTCAGACCTCTGAGAACAGATTCCACAATATTCATAGGCCTGTTCTTCTGCTTCCCTGTGTGAAAAATTAGAATAAAAAGCCTTCATATCCAATTAAGTGGATTTCTTCACATCATTCCCCCAGAGCAGAGCAGAATATGCAGAATAATTGATCCCTGCCCTTTTTATTAGAAACATTTCTATATTAAAAGACCTTTATCAAGTTTCACCCTTGTTTTTCCAGACTAAACAGATCTAGTTCCTCAATGCTTTCCTCTGGGTTTTTTTTCCTAAGCTTGTTTCCCAACACTCCAGGCACTTGGTGCTCTTGTCAGCTCTGTGTAGGTTTCTCAAATGGTGGTGACCCCAGCTGGATTTGTCTTTAGCTGGAGCCTCAACACATCCCTCTCAGTCCACTTTGTCAGTCCACTTTGTCATTTGGGCACTTTTCCCACGGAAAGAGCAGCGTTACACACAATGAACCAGCTCTGCCCATGCAAGTTTGTGTTGTGTGCATCTGCTCTGGGAATAACTGGGACACTGCTTCTCACCTCACCCCAGTTCCAGAAGAGTGAACCCCAGCTGCTGGGCTGCCAGGAAAATGCTTCTGTTCCTTGGAAGTGCCAATCTCTGCTTGCTGGCTGTCTGCTTTCACTCCCAAGGCATGCACCACATCTAGACTGAAGTCATGCACAGTAAACATTTGGAAGTTATCTCATAAGAAAAGGTAGAACAAATAACAGGTCTTCATGAAAAAGTAAAAGAGAAGGTCTTCTGAATGCCTCCCTTGGTACTGCCAGCCCTTCACCTTGTTTGATAAAGAATTTGATTTACTGATAGATCAACAAAAGGTCAGGTGTCCCCCACACAGTCGCAGGGGAAACACTGAGATGTTTTCAGTCCCATGGCAAACACATAGAGATGACTTTAGGAAAAGGTTTTTTTGATGGCTGTCCTGGTCAGTGAACTCAGCAAAGACTGGGTCTCAGAGGTCTGAGTGAAATAGCCTGTAGCAAAACTTACAGAGCTGTCAGAGAAGGAGAGGCCACGTTTTAAAGTGCAGAGATGCAACATGACATTCAAAATAACAGATGATGGGGAGTGACACAGCCTGGAAGTTTTCATCTGATCTGAATCTGACTTTGCCACTCTTCAGCACTTCAGTGGGGTGCCAGGCCATGGGCAGCACCAGACAGGACTCTGCTGGCATCCAGACTTTTTGTGGACATGAACACAACTAACCCTGAGCAAGTATGAGACATGCCATTTATGGGAAGGGAAGAGCATCTGAGGGGAACTCTTCTATAAAGACAGAAAAAGAATAAAATTCAGAAGTGGAGACTTTTCTCGGGGTGGGCTAATGGCACTCAGAAGTAACTGAATATGCATTTCTTGTTTCTCAAATAACCACTAACACAATTCCTAGTTGCATTCTTTTCTTAAAAATTAAATGGGAGAGTATCATAAAACTGAGCTATTGCTATGCCAGTAAAATATTTGTACAGAGGTTTCCAGTTTCTGGCCATAAAAGAGGAGGTACAGGAGGTAGGAGATTTTGGCTAAAACCTGGTTAAAGTAGTGTGGACTTTTGGACTATTATTAAAATGTCTGATCAATAAGGATAACGTGATGATGGAAATTTTTGTTGTAGGATCCACTTAAGCATATCTTGTGCTGCCATGAATCTGGTTTGAGTTCCATCAGCTCTACCCTAGTGTTAATCAGTTAATTTGACTGGCATGATTTCTGATTATATTATTGTAAGTGAGATCAAGAATCTCTTTCTTTGCCTTCAGGTAACAGAGTAGCCATTAGGGGAAATATGGAACTATACTTGTTGTAACTCCCCAGTGTTTTGTTTTGAATGCAACAAAGTGTAACTGGTTCCTGCAGGTGTTTCTGAAGAGTTAGCAGAATATTCTTTGTCACAAGCTCAGATGTAATGGTCTTAATCACGGTGTATGGCTCTCCTAGCTGCTACAGGACACTTAATACCTTGGAAAAGGTGTCTCTTTTCCCTTGTAAAAGCCAAATTTGCTTTTACAGCCATTGCCCATAATGCAGCAGGAGAATGGTGTTAATAACCATTTCATTGTGGCTGCAGAAATCTTCTGCACCTCTCCAGGGAAGAAGCAACTTTTTCATCTGTAAACGGCCAAAGTGTTACCTTTGGAAGCTTTCACTCTTGGGATCCTAATGCCTCCTTGCATGCAAAACCTGCGCTGCCTAATGGTTCTCCAGGGCAGCAAATGTAGGTTGGTGGGTTGGGTTTTGGTTTGTAATTGTTCCTGGCTTTGTTTGAACTCGTGAAGGCTGTGGGTATGCCCAGTGTTCACACAGGAAAGGGGCAGCCATGGCTGTTTAATGGGAGCAGTGGGAGCTGTGAAGTCTCCAGGAGATTCCCAGGGGGATCACACAAAGGCTCCTGGAGCTGTAGGCAGAGTTGGGAAGGGTTGGGGATGTTCCTCCCTCCCAGGCATGTGGTGCCCTGAACTCTGTGAAGGGTTGTAGAACGACACAGAATGTTTTGCTGGGTCTACAGAAGCTTTCGAAATGATCAGCCTTTGGGGAAAAAAAAAAAAAACAAACTAACTCTAATCCTTGTTATAGAAAATGGAGTGGTCAAGTGAAGTGTTTGCACTGCAGTCTAAGGCTTTAGTCCATGCATGGGATTTCAGTGTGTTCATGTCTTTGCCTACCTTGATATTGTTACCTTGCTCCCAGTTTGTGCAGAGAAAGTAAAGACACAGAGGTCAGCAATGAGTGGTTTTGAAAAACCAAGTGGTGACTGTATCTCCCACAAACTAGGAGAGAGGAATCACAGTTTGTGTCGTTTTTAAATACTTCCCACATTGTCTTACTATTTCTTTTGCTCATTCTTCCCCCTTTCACTACAAGAATTTAATTTTCTCTTTATGAATAAGGGTTAGCTGATGATTATAATTTATTTTTTAAATGTACTTTGATCTCAGACAAAGTTTGGTGGAATTAGTACTCTAGTAATGTGTAACAGGCATGATCTTCAACACTAACCTTGAGGCAGTTTACCTTCCACTGGGAAATGAATTCCCAATGGGAGATGAAGTTGCCTGGCATGAGTAAGAATCAGGTCACTTGGTCTAAATGACTAATTATGCTGTTTAGTACTTAGCTTTTGGATTCCAGTTTTGACCTCTAAATGCAGAACAAGTCCCAGATGTAGTCAGTAGTAACTTCAGTTAAAGGCCCCAGGATGGATTTTACTGAATTTTACTGTGTTCCATTGACATCACAAGACACTCCTGGTCCACAGCAGTCCCAAAACTGTGGAGTTCAGGGGTTTTCCTGTTCCCTGTAAATCAGAGAGATGATCACCTTGAACCAGGGCTTGGACCACTGGGTTCACACCACCACCTACCAGCTTTGGGCTACCAGTGAGCACATGTGTGCAGAGGTGTATCCACTGAGTACATAAATTGTAAATTAAAGGTATTCATTCATCTGGTTTCTAGCCAAAATCAACTGCAATACTGCTAATCATTAGGCTTTTCTTAATATCTGAATATTGCTTTAAAAGCCTTTGGTTTAATCTGCTTCCCTGTCTTTTCCCACAGTAGTTTCAGTGCTGTAGGACTGGAAAACAGGACTTCTGAGGTTTTTTCACAGTTCTTTCATTGCTTCCTTCTTGCCTCTACTTACTCTCTTGAACCAAAACTGGGACTTAAGATTTCGTTGTGGGCATGTGTAGTTACCTCAGTGGTCAATCAAGCTGAGAAAATCTGGCTTTGTCTCAGTCTCTGTCTTTTAGATGATAACATGAGGGGCTTATCTACCTCTCAAGAAACCATAAACTTCCTAATTATTAGTAACCTACTCTGTCTGTGGTTAAAAGTGGGTGTTCCCTAGGTATCTTTTGCTGAGGAAATGGAGGAATATATTGAGGATAGGAGGAAACATTTCAGTGAGGTCAGAGGTGTCCCCAGCACGTTCTGCAGATTGTCTGTCAAGGCTGAGCAGTGAGAGGGCATTGCACAGCATGCACAGACAGTTCTGTAAACCATGTTCCTATTTAAAAACATTCAAGTGGAACAAACTTACTTTTTCATGTCACAACCAGGATCATATTCACATTTCAGCAGTGGGAAGGAAAAGATAAAAGACTTAATTCAGCTTTCAACATGCTGGAGATTTTCTGTGGCTCCACCTCTGCCCCTTCCTCTGTCCTCATTCCCAGTGTTTTTGAACTCTGCCTGCAATGCATTTCAGTGCTTGCCAAGATATCTCTAACTAGGGGTGAGTTAATGAGAACATCTGGCCAGGAATGAGGGATGATGCTCTGTGACCCACCCACTCAGCACATCTGGTGGTTGTGGGCATGGACAGGGGACCTTACTGAGCATTAAGGCTTCTGCAAGGAAAGAGGATTTTATCATCTATGGCTGAGTTTATTGAAAATACCCAAATCCAATTGGTTCTATAAAGGGACTTTCATGTACATGGGAGAAATGCCTATAAATAGGTGCACACACACACACAAATATACACTTTGTAATATAGTTACAGTATGCAGTCAATGTGTAAGAATGTGGACTGCCTAAAACCTGTCTTTTTAGATAATTAGTCCCCAAAGTCCTAAACTGCTTAACCATCCAGGCATATTGCAAGAGACCTCTCTTTGGTAAGGGCTTTTTGCAGGGTTGAATATACATTCTGTCCAAAGGGAGGAGAGGATGAAAAGAGTTTATGTGGTTGGTTGGCAAAGTTCCTTTTTGAAATTATTATTTTAAACCTGCTGAATTATTTTCATGAACATATTTTTATATATAGATAGATGTAGATCTGTATCAATATGTACCAATGTTCTGCTCTTGTTTTGTTTTGCTGGTTTAAAAAAAAAAAAAGAGAGAGAGAGAGATGGATTTTTCAGACAGCACAATGAATCACCCATGAAGTGAAAACACTGGGCAAATTCTCTTTTGTTTAATAGAATGGCCTGTACACAGTTCAGGCCAGCACATTTTTCATGGGATGCGAGAGAGCAGTTCAAAGAATTGGCAAGGAGTGGGTCCTGCATATTCATGAGGCTGGGCAAGGAGGTGAAAGTACAGGAGAAGGCAGAAAAGCAATGTGAGGATAGAGTGGAATGTGGAGCGAGTTGCCACGGTATCCTATTTTACTGCTCTTTGACGCAAAGCTCCTTTGCTTTTACACAACCGCTGGAATTGAATGGAAGCAGCTCAGGGGCATAAATAATGAATGTGCCTCTCACACTTTAAGAGAGGAGAATCTGCACCTCGCCAGAGAGTTAATGTGCCCCTCTCTTCTCTCCCCAGTCTCCAGCCTATGTTCCCGAAGTCAGCCAAGAGCTTATCCAGCAGACAGAGGAGAAACTCGAAAACAGCCCCTGCAAAGAGCTGTTCTCTCCCTGTACAAAGTAAGTATAACACGACACCCAAAGATCACGGGGCTGCCAGCAGCTTGTGAGGAATGTGTCAGGCAGAGAGAGACATTTCAACCTGAACCTGAGGCAGGTATCTCAGCTCACAGTCCTAGAGGCAGAGCTGACAAGCGGTGAAGTCATTTCATCCGAACAAAATATAATAAATATTTCCATGCCATTATATACGCTACACACAGGCACTTACTGTTTCAGGTATTTGACAGAGTGTTCTAGCCAAGTAAACCAGCTGTGGATTTCATGCTGTGTGAAAAGAGCTACAATGATAATGTATCCAAAGAAAACATCTCTGTTTCAAAGTGAATAAAAATTAAGTGGCTATACGGTCCATTTAGACAGAGGAATGTGCAAACTTGCTCCGCATGGCTTTTCCAGAAAATCTTCACCAGGAGAATGGGGCTTTTTTAATGCTTTCTGTCTGTCTGTGCCGTTCAAACCAACGTGCATTATTTCACCCTTTGTCTGGGAAAAGGCTTATCAGTTTCTGCAGCGATTTGTGCCATTATGTGCTAAAGCTCCAGGTATGCCATCTGCATTTGCGGGCCCTGCCCCGAGCCCGTCCACGCCAGTAGATCATAAACCAATAAAAATATGAAAAGGAGGGATCATGGCACGCGGGCCCATGCGGTTTCTGGCTGAGCGCGGTTTGTTTTCCCTGGGTGATGTAATGGGGATTTGTAAAATTTGCTCCGCTGTCATTCATTGTTTTGACTCATTTCATTGACCTTTTCTGGTTCCAGTTATTCTTTGCGTTGGTAGGAGCTGTGGGTTATTTCTGGCCCTCTCTTGTAGCACAGGCAGTTTCCTTGCTCTGTCCTGTAGAGATGCTCTCTCTGTAACTCGCACCACTTGTGGGTGCCAGTCCCAGCGACAAAGGCAGGGCTGTGCTCCACACAAACCCCCCTGGTGCCTGTTTCCAGTTCTCCAGTCGGTTTGAAAGCTGACAGTTCCCTCTAAAATGCACTTTGTTGTTGCCAAAGAGGGGAACTAAAAAGCAAACAACTGCTGAAAGGCAGCTATTGTTCTTTTAAAATACTTGCAGCTTTTAATTAACTGAATGGAAAGGGCGAGCATTGGACACCACTTAATGCAGGCTCCTTCCTTCATCCCAGATGAAACTCAGGAATGAGCCAGGTTTGGGACCTTGTTAATAAATATGCTGATCGTTTCACACAGACTAAAATGAGGTCAAAAGGAAGTTTTAAAAAATTGCTGTTGGTATTTACTGGTACTGAATGATGTTAATTTTGGAAAGGTTCACAGTCAGACCAGAAAAGGGAGGCACACATACAAGTATGAAGCCTGCTGTCCTGGGGGAGCAGGGATGGGATGAGTTCCATTCACATCTTCATAGATAAAAATCAGTCTGCAAGAAAAATGCATGTATGTAACTTCTGCTTTTAGCTTTCATATTTTGACTGTCTGCTCCTGCCCTCCTCCAATATCACCTAGAATTCTGATGTTGAATTTGGACATTTGTTAAAGCAAATTCAGATTAATTTTTTATTTTATTTTGTAATCTTTAATCCACTAAGGGAAACTGTTATGATCTGTGTCCAGTCAAAGCTAATGAAGACAGCAGCAATTTGACTTGTGCATACTTAACATGTGCAATTACCTGCCTTCTCCAAATTGATGGTGCAAGAATTTAAAAAAAATAATATTGTAACAGCTGAGAAACTCCAAAAATACTAGCTCATGAATGGGGAGGGACTAAACTGAGGAGACACATTACTCATGGTCACTTGTTTGCTCAGAGAACTGCCCCGGGGTAAGACATAGGCTGTCCATCCCCAGACTAGAGCAGTCATTCAGAGAGGATTTCCTGCTTCCAGCAAGATCTGGAAATGTGTCTGTATGCCCTTAGACACAGACACAAATGTGTCTGTATACACCCAGACAGAAATGCTCATTTCTTTGGGCACTTTTCACCCCAACCCAACTTCTGTCCTGCCAATGCTGCAGCAGAGGTGGATGCAGGAGCCCCAGTAAGCAAAGCAAGAACCAACACCAGGAGTTGTTAAACATGACCACCTTCATTTTAGACAACTCCCAGCTCAGCCCATGTTTTCTTAGTCCCAAGCCTCTGGCCTTTCTGATGGGATGCCTGATGCTCTCTGGATGTTTGCTGCCTGTCACAAGGAACAGACTTTCTTCTCACATTTGCAGACTGACCTTTTTGTTTTCTTTATTCCTCCCATTATGCAAAAGGCTGCATCCACTGTGTGAGCCCCAGGTTTCTTTTCTTGACCCCGAAGCAAATCCTCATCCCTGTTCAGACTTTCCTTTCCTCTGTTTAACTCTACAAAGCACATAGCTGTTAGGAAATCCCCTTTGACTTTAGTCACATGTGCTAATTCTTCTACAGAGCAGGAATTGAAACTGATCTTTTTGCTCAAAATGATGCCTCTGATGGTCTCTCTTTGACAGAAATGGGCTTCAGCCAGAATTTCTCTCTCCAGATGTAAACATGCCTCAAGGTTTAGGAGCTCAGTTCCTGAGGATGTTGTTTCAATTTATTAACAGAAGCAAAGACATTCACTGTGTGGTGGCTAACAACCTCTGTAAAGGTCCATTAAAGCCAGTGGGAGTTGCCCTGATAATTTTCAGCAAGCATCACCAGTATTCAGCTTGTATGAGGCCTCCTGTTATGAAATACATCAAGCACATCACTTTGTTTCTATATTGAAACAGTGAGCAAAATAAAGTACAAAATCAAGTAGAAATAACATAATCCTACTGCAAAAGAAGTCTGGACTTTTCTCCTCTTGTTTTATTTCTCTTTTGCTCGAAGTTCAGGATTATAAAATGCTTATATATCCTTTTCATCTGAGATAGATCTGTCCTCGACCACCTCAGTGGGGAACCATTCCAAGAGTACCTAAACAGCATGTACTTCGACAGGTTTCTCCAGTGGAAGTGGTTGGAAAGGTAAGCGGCACAAGATTTTAATTCTTTTAAATAAAAATAAATAAAAAGGTTTACTTTTACTTTCCATGCAAAGTCTGTCGAATTTGCTCAAAATCTGACAGTTGAGATAATGTTTGCTTCTACAGCTCAAGTGTTCAACCATTTAATGGGCTTAGGTACATTAAACATATTAGGTATGATTTATGTACATTCAGCAACTTCAGCTGTTTTTCTGTTTAGCCACCCTCTGGACGTGGTGACTTTTTGTCTGGACCAGTTGTCACTGTTATTAAATCACTCTAAAGAGAGAAAAAAATGTGGCATATAGGTCCTCTCACTGTATTTATTGGCTGGACATTCCTGAGCACATTTAATGACCAGGCAGCCTTCGTGAGTATTAATTTGCAAGGAAAGGGGCTTGTGCCTCTCCCTTGTCAGGGAGTGCTGTAGCAGACGGTCACTGCTGGGTGACAGTGACCTTGAGCTGAGAGAAGCCCCATTTTCCACAAATGGAATTAATTACAGTGGATGAGCTGGGGCCGGATCCATGAGCGGTGTGTGTCAGCAGGACGCCTCCAGATCAAAGGAGCAGTTCCTCTCCCTGGAAAGCTGCAAAGCTGCTGCTCAAGAGGGGTGGGCAGAGGGAAGAGCCATTTCATGCCAAGACATGCTCCACATGCCATCTTTACTGAGCCCAGCATTTACTCTTCCATTTCAATTAAAAAAACATCGGGTGATTCATCTTTAGCCAGGCTCTTTCCTATCTATTTTCACATTAGGGATAAGGAATTTTCTGCAATGCTTTGAGGATTTTTTTTTCCATTCCCCCAACAAGTGTGACAAGTTTTTAGATATGCCTGGCTTAAGAAGCTGGGAGAATTGTTTTTAGGATCAGCAAAGAGATGTTAGTAGCATGGAGGGATCAACAGCTCCTTCTGACAGACTGCTGGCTCCAAAGGAGCAGTCACAGAGTCCATTTATTCCAGAGACATTACTGAACATGTAGTTATCACTACTAATTGTTGCTTTTAACCCCAAAAGCATTTGCAGCAGCCTCGTGAAATACTGAAAATAACATATTTTCCTCTCCTAGTTTTTTGCTGTCTGCATACTATTCTTCCCCTACTTTGGAAAACAATAATGGGCATTAATGAAGGACTCACTTCAGCATTTATTCTTCATTGTCATCATCCTCATCATCCCTGTGGTGGGAGCAGCCACGTTACTGTGCTCCCTCTGCCAGCTGGCTGCTGGCCAGAGGGGAACAAGGATAGCAGGAATATTCATGTCCACTGCTGGGATCCTTGTAAAACCTCGGTGGTGGGTACAAAATGGGATCTCGCTGAACCTAGAATTCTTCTTCTGTCATGTTATAAAACTTCTACAGTAGCAAAGTAGAAGTTGGATGTAGAGTTGGAGCCATTCTGGCAGAGCAGGTTTTGTGGGATCATGTCAAGTGATAGGGAGCACTCTGCCCTCAAGGACAGACTTATTTCACCTTAATTTAGCTCTTGCTCCCTTCCTGCCCGTGGTGCTCCCCCAGGAAGCAGGCAGCCCAGAGGGAATGGACTGGCTTGGATCTTGTCTTCCTGCTCTTCCAGCCTGCAAATGTCACATAAATCCACTTCTTCTGCTCCCAGGATTGTTTCTGCCTTTGATTCATATGAGTTTCATGTTTTGTTTAACATAACAGAAGTATTTTCTGGTGGTTTGAATTTTGGATCTCTTTTTCTCATCTTGCTGGCCAAGCAAAGCAATGTCATATATGTCCTATATGTTGTGGGAATTATTATCTTACTGGAAGTTTTCAGGCTTTCTCTTTGCTTAACAAAGGCCAAAGCTGTATAATGGAGATTCAGAGCCTTCCTTGGTCCTAAGATGCTAGCAGGAATTATACTGATGACTCACTAATGTGTTGTATTTTATTACAGCTTAATATGTTGGAATTGAAAAGTTCAAGCCATACATAGTATCGAAGTAATGTAATTACGTAATTATATATTATTATATTATAGAATACAATTACCTTGAAATAATGGGATTATATAATATTTATCTATTTTGCTTTGCAAAAGTATGCTCTGAAATAAATAAATCACAGAGAGTGCATTAAACATAGTGTGGTGGGGGGTTTGTTTATTTATTTATTTCCTTTTTTTCTAGGCAACCAGTAACAAAAAACACGTTTAGGCAGTACAGGGTACTGGGGAAAGGCGGCTTTGGGGAGGTGAGTAATTTTGAAACTTTCTGTTAAGAGTTTCTTACTTTTTAGACAGTGCAGGTACAGGAGCCTGATGTGACAGAGGCTGATTTTCATTAATTGCTGACAGTTCTACTTAACCCCTCATGACACTGTAATCTCAAAAGGACACTGTTGAGAGTTATTTTGTGTTGGGCTGTTGCATTCACAGTGGAATTGGGGTCACACCCTTATTTGTATTTTCCTGGTGCCTGGAGGTGGCAGCGGAGGCCGGGGAGGTGCAGACTGAGAGATCAAAATCCGCACAGACAAAAGGAGGTGGGAGAGGAAGCAGGCGGAGGAAAGTGAAATAATTAAACCAATATTCCACAGCAGGTTTGGAAACAGTAGTCAGTCCCCCGGCTGCCCCCGCCTAGGCCTGGCTCGCTAAGCCGCCGTCCCTGGCCTTAAAAGGACTAAACCAGAGGAGATGGGATGAGGAGTAAAGCTCAGCCCAGACGCAGCGTTTGCTTCGAATTACCCGGCAATTGTTGTGCTCAATTCGCAGGTCTGCGCCTGCCAAGTGCGAGCCACGGGGAAGATGTACGCCTGCAAGAGATTAGAGAAGAAGAGGATAAAGAAGAGGAAAGGCGAATCCATGGCGCTCAACGAGAAGCAGATTTTAGAAAAAGTCAATAGTCAGTTTGTAGTGAGTATTGAGCTCCGTGGTTCCCTGCTCACCTGCTGAGCGCTGTGCTGGTTGAATCCAGCTCCTCCTCCATCTCCTGCTCCTGGAAAGGTGCCAGAAGCTGAACCCCTTTGCTTTGCACCTTAGCCCTGCTCCACGGACCTTTGCCGAGTCTCATTTTAGTCTCTGGTCCGTGAGAAATGCAGCAGTGAAGGGACCTGTGCCTGCCATGGGAACGTGATGTGATTTACAGCCTTGGCTTGCATCACAGCTGCATCAGGATGAGCTATTCTTATCCAGAGTGATTACCTGAGTTCCCAGGGTGTGGGAGAGAGGAGCTTGGAGGAGACTGAAGGAGATTCAACCCAAACAGATCAGATAAGATTGGCTTGCAGAAGCATCTCAGCAGCGAGGTGGAGCTGCTTGGCCTGATGCAGGGCTCTCCTGAGTCACACCAGCTCTTCTGCCTCCTTTAAAATTTGCCTTAGACTTTAAAAAAAAAACAACAAAAAGGTGTTATCTCAGCATCTGTCATGTTCTTTATAGTTATTTCAGGAAACACTGTGTATACAACAGATGCAAGGTGTTTGCTTACATGTTTACTTGCTTCTGCCAGAGGATGGCACATATTTAAAAGTGATGGGTAGATTTTGGATGGTCTGATTTTTCCTTGGGCACCCACCAGAGCCTCCAGGGATGATGCTGACCTTCACATCTCTGTGATGGTCCATTTGCTCACCCCAGGACTGGGATATCTGAGCCTTCCAGGGAACTCACTGACATGCAAAACGATACAGCAGGAGGTGTAGATTCCCTTGATTACTAAGATTTCTCACACATGGGAAAATATGCCTGGAATTAGTATGTTTGTCCAGCCTCTGAAGCCATCTGAGCCTTGAGGGTTTCTGGTGATAAATAGGCTGGATTCCACAAATTAATCTGTAGAATCCTAACATCTGATTTTCCTGTACTTTTAAAATTTATGTTTGCCGTTGTAAGAAAGCCCATACCAAATTCAGTCAATGTATTTTTTTCATTTTCTGGAGAAAATCTTTAATGAAAAGCTAGCACTTCCTCCTTAGCAGCCATCTGAACTGTCACAACTGTGCTGCAAATGTTTTTCTAGGTCAATTTAGCCTATGCCTATGAAACAAAGGACGCACTGTGTTTAGTTCTGACCATAATGAATGGAGGTGACCTGAAGTTTCATATCTACAACATGGGAAACCCAGGCTTCGAGGAGGAAAGAGCTTTGTTTTATGCAGCAGAGATTCTTTGTGGCTTGGAAGACCTACACAGAGAAAATACTGTGTACAGGTAAGCACCCTGTAGAGTCTTAGGATGTCTTTTCTGGGTAGGAAAGAATTGTCTGCTTCCTCCCTTCTTGTTCTGGTGCTGCACAGCTGAGATGCCTGAGTGCTTTGGCTGAAATTTTGCAGAGCCCTGTATAAATACAGCATGATACAGTAATCATGGAAGGAAGCAGTTGCTTCCCTAAATACATCCTGTCTAAATTATCCAGAACTAGCATAAAGCTCCCCAAACCCTACCTCAGCGTGCAGCGGGTGACATAAGAAAACGATGGAAGTTCTTTAAAGGGATTTCATTAAGGAATTGAGTTCCTAGTTGGGATGAAATGGAGATCATTCCATCCAAGCCTCTATTTTAGTTAGTTAGATTATGTTGCTTGAGGGGCTGCAGCATGTCAGGTGTGGGAAAACTTCTGTTGCAGAGGGCGTGCAACCCCAAGAGGGTGTCTGAGACAGAGGGCATGGATTTCCACTGGTGTGAGTGTGATTAGCTGGATCATGGTGATCCTGGCGTGCCAGCCATGGAAGGGGGCCCATTCCCAGCCACACAACAGAGGCACCCTGCTGGCAGCATCCCACCATCCATGGGTGCAGCCAGCGGGCACAGCGCTGCCCGGCGCCGCCGCTGCCGCTCCCAGGAGGGCAGATCCCAAGTTCTCAGCTTCCAGTTTGGCTTGCAGCTCTACTCAAGCACTTTTCCAAGGCAGGCTGGATAAGCAAGCAGATTGCAGACAGAGTTCTTGTGACTCCACGAGGATTTATTTTTTTTAATCAACAGCCACTGTAGTTGTAAACAACGGTTCATGTTTGTGTTCATCATCCCCGCTTGTGAAATCATCGTTGCTGGCATTCACAGCAGAAGAGGGCCTGTAAATTGATGAAAGAGCTTCCAAGGACAATGATTAATAGACAATAAGATGCTATTTTTAAAAGCCAAGCCACGCTTTAAATCATTTGATATGCCTGTGTGTAAGACATATGATGCATGTGCTTGTACGCGTAGAAATTGCAATATTGTTGTTCCTTGGAGATCTCTAACAAACTGACACTTGGTTGCCTTGCATCTTGCTGCCTGGCACACAGGGGGCAGACAGATAACATGCTGATTTAGTTGGTGCTCACCCAAGAAGGAGGTTTTTTCTTTCCCCAAGGAACAAAATGGTACTAAGTGTTTAATGTCAATTGAAAAATCAAATTGTAAGTGAAGTGTCTGGCTTCCTTTTCCCTTAGAAACCTCCTACCACATTTTAAAGCATTTTGGGAGGTAGTGTAGTGTTTCACAATCATATTTTATTGAAAAAAATGTCTGGTGCATTCATAACATGGCTGGTAAAATGCCATGCTAATGCCATTTTCTAATAGAACAAATCAAATCTGGCCACTTAAAATAGTGCGTGGCTCTGAGAGAAATGGCACCTACTTCCTTAAGCAGGAGTTTCCAAGCTACTCTTAAAAGAGCTGCTACTTTACACCTCATATGGCACATTCATTTTGGTGATGAATGATACTACATCCATGCAGGTGACATTTTCTAGCAGTATTTCAGGAGCATCTGCAGAGACCCCTCATCTGTGATAGCGCAGCGTGTCATGGGACCCACGGGAAGTGCTATATAGGTCAATAAAAAATAGCAGCTAAATGCTACTGCCTTCTCAAGGCGAATAATTCATCACAAAACACTTATTCTTCAGACTTAATTTCATTTTCTATAAACAAAATGCTCCTGAGTAAATCAGAGCATTGGAAAATGCCTCCCCATCTCCTGGGCTGCTGCTGACGCACGCTGCAGACGTGACCCGGGAGAACAACCAGGCTCGGAGTCAGATTTATCTCATTCAGAATTCCCTTGTCAAACATGGCACTTGTGCTACATTTCTCAACTGCATCATGTTAGTAAAGGTCAACGGGTTGGTTGTTCATGGAAAGCAAATGTAAAAAGCTGCTGCTTCTCCTCAAATTATTTATATATATATATAAAATTCATTTCTATTACATTATTTATATTATGTGTTTATATGTTTGTTTAATAATTTTAGATGTTTATTTATCTATGTATGTAACATTTTTTGTTTTACATAGGTGTTTTATTTTATTTTTATATGGATTATTTTATGTAATTTAAAAAAATTTATACTATAGCCATGCCTGGAAACTCCAGTCAGCATCAAGTTCATGTTGTCCCAGGCATTGCACAAATACATGGTAAAGCCTTGTCCAGAGTGATTAATTGAGTCATTTAGGCTGTCCTGCACAGCCAAACAATTGCCTTTTGAGCATGGGCACAGTGCCAGCAGTTTATGTTTCAGTATGTTTGGGCAAGGCTACTTTACAAATGGGAAGCTGAGCCTTTGGGAAGCAGCTTTATGTGCCAGTGTGTCCATCAGGGAGTTTTATTCCTCCTGGACATTTCAGTCACGAGCCCTTGGAAGTGCTGGCCATGCAAAGGAAGCCAGCCTGGATCCTGAGGAGCCAGAAGTCTGAAAACAGGAATGACAGCTGATGTCTGGGAGGGGAGGAAAGCTTCCTCTAATTGCCCTGAGTCACAGAGGACTGCAAGAACTGGTATTCTCAGAGTCCTTGTGGAGTCTCTCATGTTCTCATTCAAACACAACATTTCCCAAGTTCCACATAAGATTCTTATCACTGGCCCCCAGTTACAGTTTAAAGTGGGACTAATAACTGCTGAGCTGAAGATGAAGTAACTGATGAAGGCTGAGCTCTTCAAGGGAATGATTCTTACAGGATCTAGAACCTGTTTTCAAAAATAAATAGACCATGCCCTTGACCATGCTGCTCCAGCATTGGAAACCTGCTGCTGATAGGCAGGGAGAGCCCACAGTGGTATGTTAAACAAAATCACAGCTCCTCCTCAGTGTTCAGCTGCCCTTCACATATTTCAGCATTGTTTGTTTGAAAAGCAGGTTTGGTACCACTGGGCACTGGGTGAGGTTTATCTTGGAGGTCAGAAAGGTCTGAAGCAAGCAAGAAGAGGAGATTACTCACAGTGCTCTGTGTTCTTGCCTGAAATAATAAATAAAAACAAGGCAAGTTTCAAAATTCCAATCTTGGCATTGTCAAAACTATAAAAATACCCCTCTCCATACACAGGAAAATTCATGATACTGGAGTGCTACAGCCTGGGAGGTGGGGTGGGCTCCTGCACAGGCTCTGTGCCCTGCCCTGTGACCTGGTGCAGGGTTTTTCTCTGGTACATGCCCTCCCTTTGCTCTTTGCACAGAAATGCCTCTTGCTGGGAAGTCAACAGAACCAAGCTGGTTCACAGATGCAAGGAGGCCTTACAAAAAGAAGAGGCCAAGCAGTGCTTGGATTTGCACCAGGCTGAGCACTGTCTTTAGATAAAAGCCAGGGCACGATGTGGTGGATTGAAGCAATGCTGTTTTTCCTGCCTCACCCAGCTGCTGGTGCCTCACTCAGGCTCCTGAGCCAGCACAGCCCGGTCCTGGGGCACTTCTGGGACACTCCCTGCCCACTCCTCTGACACCTCTGGTCCCATCTCCTGGGCTGGCTTCATTCCCACTCTGCACAAGCAGGACGGGAAGGAGCCTGCCTGGCTCCCCCCTCAACAGCAGCCCAAGAATGGCAGCAGCTGCAGAGTTTGCTGGGCTTGGGAAGGTTTGGAAAACAGCCTTGGTCAAGGAGGGGACAGTGTGGCTGGGCTGGGAAGCATCTCAAAACAGGAGCTGGTGGAGCAGGCTTTCTGCAGACAAACCTTTCAGAAGAATGATCTACCAAGGCTCTGTTAAATATATGAAAACTGAGATTATTTACTTCAGAAGTTTATACCTTGCCCAGATTTCGGGATCTTTTTGTTTTCTTTTTTTCAGGAACAGTAAAAGGTAAATCTTCAACATCAGATTGACCACCTTGCCAATTTTCATGGCATTGCTCCAAACCACACAGGCACTAGTGTTTCACAAATGTTTGTAAGAAGAGTCTTAATCTGGGCACAGCATTCCCCCCTCTGCCCTGCATTTTCCACACGCAACAAAATTACTGCACACGTGTAAAAGTGCGTGGACACATTCACTTACATATTTGGGCTGATTCAGATGCCAGACGTAGAAAATTTGAACCCAAATTATTGCTATTTTCATTTTCACATGCAAATAAAGTATTTTTAAACCTAATTTTTTTTAATGTAAGATTTTATAACAGAAAATGTTAGAGAGATTTTCCAACACACAGGACTATAGGGGTTCATTTACAGGGCTTACAGGACTAGATGGATGAGTCCATTATAGGGTAGATTAGGAACTAAAAGCTTGACTTAGTGAAAAATTGTAACTCCAGTTTAGAAAAAGACATATGGTTTCAGTCTATCTGTGAAGTGAGTTGTAAAAGGTTGTATTGGTTTCAGGAGTTCCTTGCTGTTTGAGTTGACACTCAATTGGTTTATTACAAGTAATAAATGCCCTCACACAGTTGTATGATTATGTTATCAAAACCAGCTTCATACCCATAACTGCTATCTTTCATTTCCAGAGATCTGAAGCCAGAAAATATCCTGCTGGATGATTATGGTAAGTCTCGAAGGTTTGCAGAGACGCTTTCACAGTAAAGTAGATTAAGTTAGTTTTAGGATATATACTGCACAAAGACAAATAATGCTCTGAAGTGATTAAGAGGCTCAGCATACAGTAATGTTCCTGTCTTGGGGTGGGTGGGCTGTGGAGCTCTGTGCACAGATGGAAGGAAGCAGCCGTGCCCTCAGCAGGGGCTGCTCTCGGGAGCTCGGCGTTGCTGGGGCTCTCTGCCTTTCTTTGCTGTTTTTCCATCCTCGTTGCAAGGCTGATGCAACACAAAGGGAGTTCTGATTTCTCAGTCTGTGCTTCCCTCTCCGTTTTTGAAAGTCCTTTCATCCTCTGCTGAGCCAAGTCTGGTTCTGTGCAAACCCAGGTACCCAAGTGTTGCTGAAGGCTGCGATAATCAAATCTCCTGCTGACTTGCAGACCAGATGTAGCCTCTTCAGCCATCACAGAGTTACAGAATTGTGTCAGCCCATCCATCCTCTGTGATCAGTTCAAGACACTTCCCCACAGAATGCTTCCCTCTCCTTTTTCCATTGGTTTTAAAATACCTGATACAATCCACTGCAGTCCACAGCCTTACTGTTAACATTTATTTCACTGTGTTGTAGCGCCCTTAATAACTCCTCTTTTCCATATCACTGAAATTGCTCCAATTCAGTGATTCAGAACACTCTTTTCTAAAAATGTCCAAGCAGTGAATTGCAGGAGTATTTTAGCAATGTCCACAGTTGTGGGTTTTGGACTAACTTGGGTCAAGTTATTATATCTGCTTTGTGTTGTTTTGTTTCTTTTTTCCTTCCAGGCCATATTAGAATATCTGATTTGGGTCTAGCTGTTAAAATCCCTGAGGGTGAATCGATCCGTGGAAGAGTAGGAACAGTAGGGTATATGGGTAAGTCTTCCACAGCTCATCTTTTTAAAAATTTGCTGACATTACTTGAGTTTTGGAGATATTTCTGCCAAGTACACTTAAGAAAAAGAATAAAAAATATTCACATTCAGCTGGGTCCAGTTTCATGCAGCAACTCCTACAGAAATCCTGATAGTGAAAATCAGAAGAGAGTGAAAGGCTGGACCTCTACAGCTCTCAGTGAAGCTGATCTGTAACCTTAAATCAGCAAAGAAAATTGGAAGGGGAGACAGCAAATGGGATTCTAGTGACTTTAGTGTAGATTTATCTTAGGAGTGTTATGTGCCAAAATAAAGGTTTCTTTCTAGTTGCTGCTTTGTATAGGAGTTACAGTGTATTTGCATGGTTCTGATAAAATGGGGAAGTCTACGCCTATGGCCATCTTGAACTTTCCTCTGTGTGCAGGGGAGGCTGCACAGCTGAGTAGAGATTTGTACGTTGGTAAAAAAACCCCAAAAACGACACTCCCCTTTTTTAACTAGATCTGTTTTCTAAACTCAATGTAATTATTTTCATGCATTCTCTGTGTGGGCATATTTCTTGGAGTAAAAATTGCTTATGCTTATTTGACTGAATAGAAACTAGCTGATGTGAGCCACTGTTACACCATATGGAGACTTTAATGAAAGCAAGCAAATCAGTTGTCATGTCTAAATTTTGTTATCTCAGTGTAAGTCTGCGTGCACACTCAGGCTGTGTGCTTGTGAGCACGTGTGGATCTGTGTTTGTACCCATGCATGGAGGTGAGAGTGCCTGCAAGACAGTGGCTACCTGCCCAAAAGCATTGTCTGTGGTTGCAACACAAAATTAATGGATTGGAGTTTCTTTAAAGGGGAAAAAAGAAAAGCTATGGATTGACCAAAGAGACAGAGTTTGCTTTTGAAGAAATGTCACGGCTGTTTACAGGATGTGTGTTTGCATTTAATTTCTTCCCTAAGTAGAGAAATCTGGAGGATCTCTTAAAATTAGGTCTCTGGTTAATATTTATATCCAACTTCTTTTGTGATTTTTTTTCTTTAATTGGACTGAGTTGATAGAGAAGTCAGAAGGCAGCATGCACAAGGCATGTAGCATGTAGAGAGAACACCATGGCATGTAGCATGCTGCATTTCCTGTAATGCCCTCAACTGCAACCAGGAGGTATTTTTTGTATTTTACTCACCATTCTCAGTGCATGTGTATTCAGTCACCAAAATGAAACTTTGAGGTGTTTAAGTGCTTTGCCTGTGTAGATACCAAGCATTTCCACAAGGCATCTCATTCTCCTCCACAGCTCCAGAGGTGCTGAACAACCAGAGATACACACTCAGCCCTGACTACTGGGGGTTAGGCTGTCTCATTTATGAAATGATTGCTGGGCAATCGCCGTTCCGTGGAAGGAAAGAGAAGGTGAAGAGGGAAGAAGTGGACAGAAGAGTGCTGGAGACAGAGGAGGTGTACTCCCATAAGTTCTCTGAGGAGGCCAAGTCCATCTGTAAAATGGTAAGGGGCTCAGTGGGGCAGCTTCATTAACAAGCTGTGTCTGACAGGGTCTGAGCAGGAACAGGGTGCCATAGAGGGGCTGCAGGAACAAGGACTAACCAAGCTCATCTGTGGATGGCATGACTGCACTCTCTATTCATTCAAACTGTGTTTATTTGGCCTTGTTTCTCCATGAGATTCATCACGGCCATCCTGAGCCCTCTCCAAAGTTTTATGGCCAAGGGAGCGGTATCTGTTCCCATGAGGCTGTGAATGTTAGTTTGCAGTCAGGAATGCATTTCTGTCTTTTATAACCTTGTAGAAAAAAATAAAAAGGACTTGATGATGCAAGAATCTGATTGTCTCCTGCAAGGAACTGCAAACCCCACGCTTCCATTGTCTTTGGTGAGAGCTGGGGGTAAGCAGGACAAAGATTATGCAATGAAATTATTGTGACACTCAAATGTTGTCCCAGCCCTTCTCACTAACTTTGTTAGCAGCTTTTCCCCCGGGGTGCCAGGGTATCCAGCTTTTCTTAATACTGTTGAGCTGTTCTTCAAAATGTTTTCTCACTCTTTCAGCTGGGAGTCATTTTTGTAGCACAATAGCCATGTCTGACAATGGAAATCCTCAATCCCCCTGAGAAATCTCAAAGCTGTGTCTGAATTCATCAATGTCTTGTCGACATCCATCTTTAGAAGGCTGAATTGTAATTTGGAAAAGGATGTGGCCTTTTTCTGGGTGCTGTTTGCTAACAAGTGAAGTCTCCTTTGGAGACAATGACCTGTCTGTGTTTGCTGGTAGAGGGAGAACGAAGGGGAGGAAAGGTCAGCAAACAGGTAGGGAGAGTTTCACCAATGCCTTGTGCAACAGGCAAGCAAAGAGCAGATCCACAGCACTCTGGTTGGCTGGCTGCATGAAGAGACACTGAAGCCTCCTTGCAAAATAATAATGGTAGCTCTGCCAAGTGTCATGCCTGGAAGTCATTAACTCACAGTGCACCAAGTCATTCCTGAGTCCTCGGGGTGGAATTTAGCTGACATCACTCCTGATGGATGCTCCGGCCGTTCCTGCCCTTATCTGGTGATGCAGAGCCCCCCATGGAGCTGCCTTGGGAGGAGCTGGGGCAGCCATGGGCTCTCACAGACCACCCCATGGGCCCCAGCAGGCTGCCTTCTCTCCTCAGGCAGCATCTCAGCTCTACCAGGTGAGGAGCAGCATCTGCTGGAGTGGCAGAGAACTTGTGCGTGTCCTGCTGTTCATCTGAAATGGAGATGTGAGGCAAAAATTTTACCTTGCTGCTTGAGGCACAGAATCAGAATAGTTTGGGTTGAAAGGGACCTTTAGAGATCACAAAGTCCAGCCCCCCTTTTCTGGCTGACATACCTGTAGAAGCCTTTCTTGTTACTCTTTATTTCCCTTGCATAACAGAATGAGCACACACTTTGAAAATAACCCTGAGAACTTAAAGCTGAGAAGAATTAAATGTAGCATTGATGGGATAGTGCTGTAGATGACCTACCACACTCCCAGGGCAGCAGTCAGTCATCACACTGTAGTGGTCATTTTCATCTTCCAGCCATGGAGACTCTGGTTTCAGGGAGTCAAGACCTCAGGAGATCATCTAGTTCTTTCTCTTGCCTCAGGGAAGCTTGGACTAAATATAAATCATTCCTGAAAACTTGATCATTACTGCTTTCCTGTCCAATCATGTGGCATGTTTATTGAGGTGGTTTGTGCAAACTATTAATGGATCCAAAGATAAGCTTTCCCTTTCTGAGCATTAGTATCTTGAGACAGGAAGAGTCTGAGTCTTGATACTGAGTGTGATGGCATCTGTGGTTTCCCATAGAAAAGTAATTTATTTTATCAAGTGATGGGGTTTTTTTAAAAAAATCCATTATTCAAACATATTTTCTCGGTTTCTTTTTGCTTTTTATATTGAAAGCCAGAACTTTTTTGCTTTGCATCAACATCTTAACAAGGAAACAAAAGAGCCATAAAGTACCCATCATATCTGCAAAATGAAGCAAAAAGTTGCAATACATAAATGAGACTTGAGCTTTCTCCAAGATCCAACACAAAAGGCTTTCCCATAGTGGACTCTTAAGGGCAGGAGTGAGGAAATGTTTCCCACCACGTTGCCCAACCATCTCTTCAGAGCTTACTTCATGAGCTAATAGCATCACCACCGGGAAATGGATTGTCCTTATTCATTTACTCATAGGAAAACCCTCTAGTGTCACCCCATGTCAACCTTCCCCTCCTGGATGTTTGTGCTCTTTTGCATTTTTGCAGGCACATATCATAGCTGCCATTAATCATCATCCATCCCATATTTCCATGTTTCATTTTGTAAGTAATTTCCCATAAATCAGACCTCATTTTGGACTGAAACAGAGATGAATAACAAATAATTAGGAACAGGGGCAGCTGGCTTTCTGGGAAGCTCCCCAACCCATAGTTCCCATATAACATAGCTGCTCCTGGTGTGTTTTTTCTGTGAAAAAAATCCAGTCTTTCTAGGAAATGCTCCATTTGTTGTTGTTCTGCCTTGTGCTTCATTGATGTACATGCATGTTTTCCCTGACAAGTGCAGTCATGCATCCACAGATGTGACTTGAAGTGCATTCAAGTCAGCAGTGCTGGATGGGCCACGTTGCTGTGCTCCTGTCACTCTGTCAGTGCCCTGCTTGTCTGCATTTCCCACACACTTGTCTTCCCTGATGCCTTTTATCCCTGCAGCTCCCATTTTGCCCTACTCAAGGGGTCTCTGATGGGATGGTGTCAAGAAGACAGAGCCAAACCCTTGGTCTGGTGTCCCGTGACAGGACAGGAAGCAAGGGAAACAAACTGAGGCACAGGAACAGTTCAGTTCCCTCTGAACATTAGGAAACATTTTCCCATGGTGAGGGTAGCCAAATAGTGGAATAAGTTGCCCAGAGAGGCTGTGTAGTCTCCACACTTGGAGATACCCAGAGCCCAGCTGGGCAAGGTCTGGAAAACTCTGCTTTGAGCAGAGGGATTGGACTAGACCATGTCCAGATGTGGCTTCCAGCCTCGGCTGTTCCATGTTTCTGATCTCCATTCCCTTTCCAAAGTGCCCCCCTTAAGCAACTAAAAGATAATGGGCTCTGTCTTCCTTAAAAGCAATTTTTTCCTGTTCCTCACTTACCATCAGGACCTCTGTCATACAGCTACTCCTGCCTGCTGCCATTGCTCCTTTCTGCTTTCATCCTATGGAATCAACATTATGACACCTTAAAGTTTATCAGTGCCCCAGGATAACTGCTCTTTCATCTCTCTGCTCTCATTTAGTAATTGATCATATTACTGCTTTTCTATTCTCTAAAAATTGCTTAAAATAATATGTTTCCTTCAGTGTTGGGGCTGAACTTCAGCTAGGTGATTCCTTAAACTGCTTGATCAGCTGGGTCAATGGAATTGGTTTTAGCATTCCCTTTGTCTCCTTTCATGAGTGGCCATTTTTTGTTTTCCTTACTCCTATAATTTTAGGACTAACAGAACTTGGAATTATTTATTACATGGTATGATCTGGATATGAACTGACTGATCACATGAAGATAAAACAGCACTTTGGGGACTTTTGGCTTTTTTTAGCAATCCTCACAACAGTTGTTTCTTTTTGCAAAGGAAGCAAAACAAAGTCATGGAAAAAAGTCTCAGACATTGCAGAGTTTGAATCCCCAGTGGAGATCAAATGAGTGACATGAAAGTATCAGAGAGCTCTTTATATCAAGATCTTTCTGGAACTTTACTGTTGCTACTCAAGACTCTCTTTGAAGGTCTTGTTCTAGTCATGCTCTGCCCTTGAACTCTGCAGACTAAACCCTAAATGTCCAGTGTCAACTGGAGCCTTTTTTTAGCAGAACACACAGCTCTGCTGTTTGGCATTAACTTTAGTTGGGTGGCCCAGGCCATCTCCAGATTTGAAACTCTGTGAATTCTCTGCAGGCTCTACTGAATTATATTTAAATTATGTTTGATGGGGTCCCTCGCACTGCTGTCCCAGGAGGGCTTGTCATCAGCCTGATGGAGTTGCTTTTGTTCTGCTCTCTATTCATATTAAATAAACCCTTTGAAGCAGAATTAAACAAAAGTGTAGAGATGACTTATGACATACTGTTGTTATCTTCATTTTCATTTCCATGTCAGATTCCCAAATGGGATGCATATTTCAGGATCTTGCACAGGTTTACTATTGCAGAAAGCTTCTGGGGCTGCAGGAAATGGTGAAAGACTCATTATTCCTTGGTGAAAAGAAGGATTCTCTCTTCTGGAAAATATTCTAGTCCATGCTATGTCTTGATATCCACAACAGAAGCCAGGAAGAATGTCTAGTTTCACCTGTTGTCACCTCTAGAGCTGGCTGCATCTCCAGCTTTTCAAATTCCATTTATTTCTTACATTTTTCTCCATTGTGAATCTCCTGGGACTCTCAAGAGACTGCAGCTGCCCCCCTGCAGCAGGGTTTTGCACGAGAATCCTCCTTTCTGTGTTCTTTCAGTCCCAGCCTATTCCCAGGGGCCTGCTCCCTTTTGTGTCTCTCAGCCAGCAGTGGCCAGCCACCCACAACCAACTGCATTCATGCTCCAGAAACTTCCTTCTTGCATCTGAAGTTACTGAATACTCCCTTGTTTGTTATGGAGGAGCCCAGGAATCCCCAGGCAGCCTTTTTCTGTCCTCAGCTACCCTTTTCTCTGACCGCACACTCCAAACATCTTACAGCCTGACACGGGCAAATTCACACATCAGCTTGGTCTCCCCACTAAGTCCAAAATCCAGACTGCAGAGATGGGAAATAACCCCCTTTTCATCCCTACAGAGCTTCCTTGAGAGCAGAGACTGCAGAGGTCTCCTGTATCCTCTCCAGGCAAGTCCAAGTCTATCCCTTCCTGCCACCACTTGCTCCTCAGCTGCTCTTCAAAGGTCCAAGGTTTCATTTCCAAAAGTATATCAGAGCCATGGGTGCTAAAAATGGTCTTCTTGCTATCAGATTCTTCTTTCCAACTGCCAGGAAAGTGCTACTGACATGAGGATGAAAGATTAAAAGAACTTTTGATTTCTTTGCCCAACCAGAATAGAGCAAGCCCGATTCTGACTGGAAATTCCAAAGCAATCATCTTCAAATAGGCTAGAGCACA
>VWZP01004165.1:1266796-1291342 GCA_013396995.1 Dicaeum eximium | reverse complement strand
GAGAAGAGGAAGAGACAAAAGGGGGGGGGGGGGGGGGGGAACAAAAACACCAAAAAAACCCACTCACAACAAAAATCCTAGTGTCAGGACCATGAGAACTGAGAGTCTAATGCAATTATTTCAAGCAAAGCATTCCTCCTTCCTTCTAGCAGGGAAAGCAAGTCAAGAGAAGTCCAGATCTGAGACAGATCTTTTGCAGTGAGCCAGATGGATGTGGTACAGTGTCACATGAATCTCTCTGCTCAGAGAATGGCAAGGCATACAGATGTTTCCTCAAGTCTTTTTACATTTATGGATCAGCCACTTGTGATCTGTCAGCCCAGATGTCACCACCTAGACAGCATCAGAGGCAAAGTGTGGGGAAGAAAGGGCTGTTGCTATTTGGAAGCTGAAAGTTGCTACTTTGGCCAGCACCAGTGGCTTCAAACCTGTTCCTCTGACAATTCAGTCTCCTGCTATTGCTGCTGCTGCTGCTGCTGCTGAGGCAGAAAGACCTGAGCAGAAAACTCTTATGTCTACAAGCCCCTTCCCCACCATTTCTGGCTTGGCTGCTGCCACTGCAGCTTCCTGAGGCCAGGCTGAGGGTGGCCTCTGTAGCCATGGGGCACACAGATTGCCAAAGCCATTTGCCATCTCAGGCTGGAAATGAGCCCCAGCAACACAGCAGCAGAACCGAGGTGGATGTTGGAAGTCAGATAAAAAACCACCAATGCCCAGGTGGCAGAAATGCCCAGTGGTACCAGAGCATTCAGAGAAGCCCGAAGAGCCGTGACACTGGAAATCCCTGATCAGGACCAGAAACCCCAGCTCTAGCCAGGCACCAGAGGAAAGAGCACAACATGATATTAACAACCAACAATTTCCAAGTTCCCCCTCGGTGCCTGAGGCAGCAGCCCAGGCAGAAGGTGCTGGGGCACACAAGTCCTGAGCTGGGCACACGAGTCCTGAGCTGGGCACACGAGCAGCATCTCCGGGCAGCCTTGCCGCAGCGGGGATCCTGCCTGGCTCCTGTCCTGCTCCTGCAGGGATGCACCCGAGAGCACGGGACTCCTCCCCAGCCTTCCCAATGGTGTTCGCATCCCAGCATCCGCAGCTGGGACGGTCCCGGGGGCTGTCCCGGGGGTGCTGGGTTCTCAGAGAACCCAGCCCGGCCCAGCCCCGCCCAGTGCCGAGCCCCGGGGGCTTCGCTGATGCTTTCGGTGCCCTCACCGTGCACAGCCCCCTCGGGCAGGGCCGAGCGCTGCTTCTCGGCCAGCAAAGCCGGGGAGAGCGGCGGGAGCGTTCCCATCCCCCGTGGCCCGGGAGCAGCCCCGGGAGCAGCCCCGGCCCCTTCCCGGGCAGCGATCCCGGCCGGCCCCGCCGCTGCCCTTTCCTCTGCTGCCTCCCGGCGGCTCAGGATCGGGATGGACCCGCAGCAAGGCTTGTGCTGAAGGGATCCCGAACACCGGCCACTCTCACCCTCGGACATGGCAGGGACATCTTCCACAGGACCAGGGTGCTCCAAGCCCTGTTCAGCCTGGAGCTGGCACCTCCAGGGATCCAGGGACAGCCACAGCTTCTCTGGGCAACCTGTGCCAGGGCCTCAGCACCCTCAGAGGAGAATTTCTTCCTAATATCCCATCAAAACCTGCCATCCTTCAGTTCAAAGCCATTCTCCCTTGTCTGTTTGTGACATGCCCTTATCCAAGGTCCCTCTCCAGCTCTCTTGCACTGGAAGGTGCTGTAGAGTCTCCGCTGTAAATATCGTGGTGTTTCTGTTCATGGACTTGTTTATCTTATAGACCAGCGATGCTGGGTTCACTTGGTGGGCATTGCTCCTTTATGGTGCCCAGGAAACAGGCAGGACTTGCTGTAGCAGGTTGAGGTTGTGCACTGCCCTTCTCTGAAAACAACCAAGGCAAAACTGGGGATAATCACTGGGCATTGGCTCCGTGGATGGAGCTCCCCTTGAGTTCAGCAGAGATAAGCCCATGGCTGTAAAGGGTTGGTTCAATGTGTCATGTGATGCACTAGAATGTAGTGCAATGGATGAGGGAAATACAATTAGGTACTTTTGGTTTTTCCTAAGCACCTGTTCTTCTGAGGGAAAATCATTCTTACAAACTTAAAAATAAAACCAAAAGAACTAAGACAAAGCACATGGAACTTACGGATGTGCATCTTTATATGTTACTAGGGTATGTCAGATCTCCTCTTGAAAGTGTTCACTAAAAGCAGGTAAAAGAAATGGTCTCTATTTTGACTATAAATACTTAACAGCAGGTGATTTTCTGAGGATTTCACCAGCATGTAGAACAGTGCAGTCCTAATCCATTTAACTTCAGCTTTTAAGTAACAGCAGTTGCAGCTCCCCTCTGTACTTCCCTATGGGCACATTCAAAAGCAAGTGGAGATAAAAATATCTTTGTGGAGCTCTTGCTTTTCTGACTCCCTCCCCATTCCCCTTGGCACGTTTCAGCTCCTCACCAAAGACGTGAAGCAGCGGCTGGGATGTCAAGGGGAAGGTGCAGCAGAAGTGAAGAGACACCCCTTTTTCAAGAGCATGAATTTCAAGCGGTTAGAAGCAGGAATGCTGGATCCTCCCTTTGTGCCTGATGTAAGTACGACAGCAAGAACCCCCAGTGGCCTCTTGGGAGAGGTTTGTTTCTAAAATAGCTTCTCTCTCTCAGCTGTCATCACTCTCTGCATGGGTAGCTACCCCAGGAAGGTGTGATAAGTGGCAGGGCTGGAGTGGGGAGGCTGAGGAAGAGGACAGAGGGCTCTGTGGGCATGTGAATGCAGGCTGGTAATCCGGCTTGATTCATTCCCACTCTTTTTACCACAGCCAGAGGCACTGGGAACCCTTATCCACGGTATTACTGTGAAAATCAGTGTGCCCAGAACCAGGTGTGCTTGGGACAATCAGCAGTGAAAGCCAAATGTGTGCATACAGGTTCATAGAGATGAAACCAGAAATACAAAGTCCAGAGCTCTGTGGAACTGGATCATCAAGAGAACAGTTTGATACAGAGAGTCTGAGCCAGGCTCAGCTATCAAGTGTCACCTCAAGCAGAGAAGGTGACAAAGAAGGTGACTTGGACCTGAGAGAGCATTTGGAGCTTTTTGGTGTTCATGGGGCACAGAACCCAACACTGAGTCCTTACTCAGATTTACACACCAGGCTCACACATACTGAAAGTCTTTGTTGCATTGGCAACAACAAAACTTTTTCCACCCTTTTGTGGTATCAGTTTCTAGCCCAGTGCACAGAGTTATCTGATTATTTCCCTCCTGCAGGGCTCTCTTTCTGGCTGGAGCTTCTATCCTTAAAGTCCCCATATGGTTCTAAGTAAACACTGCCATTTTAACATATTAAAGAAAGTAACATCTTGGCAGCTCCCAGTCCCGTTGCTGCAAGCTCAACCAAACCAAAGTGGTTTGAACGCTACAAAAGTTTGCTTTAGTAGCTCTGGTTTTGCTTTACATTTTACTATGCAGCCTAGTTATTCCTGCCAATTAGCCCGTGGTGTTACGACCTGCTTTAGTGGGAAGAAATGAGAGACAAGCTACTATTTCTTTCTGATGTAGAAAATTATAAAATTCTGGGCTCAGATTTGGGATCCGCCAGAGTGCATAAAAACTGTGGCACATAAAGCCTAGAAGGCACTTCTTAGAGACATATTTACAAAAGCAAAGGCACATAAATTTTTATGGCCATTTATTGGGAGCTCAAGAGCTGCCCCTAATTTAATTTATTTGGCACTTCATCCATAGATCTCCCACTCTTTACTGAAGTCAGCTGAATCACCCAAAGCTATATAACCAATGGCAGAAGTTGTTATCCAAACCATGTCTCTCCATCCTCTTCTACATTACTCCAGCTCCACAAAAATATTGTGGATTGCAGCTGTCAGGGATGCAGAGGGATACAGCCTTCAGCAAATAGGACTTCTGTTAGGAATTAGTTCTATTTGTTTGGTCAGAGTGCTCAGAACCAGATAAATAAAGTACTGCACAGTTGGACCCCTGGGCTGTGCAGTCCTGGCAGCACGGACAGACAGTAGGATTCCACATGGGCTGGGTTCAGCAGGTCAGGCTGGTCCCACAAGCCACCCCTCAGTTATCCCTGCACACCAAAGGGTGGCTGTGCCAGTGATGGGAAATCCCTGGGCACACACACTGCCTGTGACAGGGAGCCACTGATGGCTCCTTCTGCTCCCTGGGGCTGGCTGCTGCACTGCGAGCTGAAAGTTGCATCACTGCAAAGAGTTTTGTCTCTGTCATCACAGAAAATTAAGTAGTTCAAAAAGGCAAAGCCATTTGACTGTTTCTTTGAAGAAATGCAGCCAAGTTAAAAGAGTTAATAGAGGTAATTCTGGGCAGCTTCCAGCAGCTGAGCTATTAATAAAAACAATGGAAAAATGCCAAACCTCCTCTGTTTTCTTTAGCAATTAGGATACATTCCTTTAAACTTTCAAGCTGCAAACTCCACAGCTATCTGGGCAGGAGGGCACTTCTATCTGAGGCCTCTTTTCAGAGCTCTCTCCAGTGTGCCACTCATAAACATTCTGATTTTCTGTTGTTCCCTCTCTAAATGAAAATAGTACTGAAGTGTTCAATTTTTCTTTTCTGACTCTTTCTGTCCTTTTCTCTCACCTCTTACCCAGATGGTACATGGATGACTAAAACCCACTTTGACTGATGCTTTGAGGACTTCAGAATAGGAAGCTTAATGTGCTTAAAGTGAAGTCAGCCTTTGATGATAAACATGCAGGCAGAGCAAGTCTGAAGAAGGAGGATGCAAACACACACTTGTTAGACATTCTCACTTGACTGAATCTGTGAATGAAAGCACATGGTCTGACTCAGAAATATTTTTTCTCTTGTCATTTCTCCTTTTTTTTTCCTACTGACATAGCCCAGAGCAGTGTACTGCAAGGATGTGTTAGACATTGAGCAGTTCTCCACAGTGAAAGGAGTTAACCTGGACCAAACAGATGACGATTTCTATTCCAAGTTTTCCACAGGATCAGTGTCTATTCCATGGCAAAATGAGGTAAGGATGCATCATGGCAAAATCACTGCAATAAACCCCGTAACACAAGCAGTTTAAGAGGAGCTCTATGTTTCCAGTAATACATAGCTACTGGATAACTTGCCAGACTCTGATGTTTTCATGAGTTACAAATGGCCTCTTTCAAGATCTGTAGGGTACCACAGATGTCAGGTTCGGGTGACTGTATCTGTTGGCTCTGTGTGTTTGTGTAAATTGGCAAGGATCCTACTCTACTCCTCCTCCTGGATTTCCACAGAGGTGTTTCTAAGCCCTCAGCACCTTCTGTGGTACAGCTGGAAATCCTTAAGAGAAGGATGCTCCACTGGTGACCCTGCTCTCACCCACTGTCTGCAGTCAGCCCTAGCTGCAGCAGCTGACTCTGGACCCTGAACTCCTCCAGCATTTCCATATCTGTGTCTTTGTTTCTGTTTGATATCAAAACGTACCCAACAGTGGATTTCAGGAGCCAGCTCTGCATCAAACAGCAGATCCACTTGGGCAGAGGGCTGCTAATAACTGGGATTTTGTAAGTGTGCCTGTCTTTGCCTCCTATTCTCCACAATGCTAAAGGAAAGAGCAGAAACTCTTGTGGGGAAGCTCCTGACGAGCCTGACGTGCAAACACGCAGAGCAGGCTCAGCCTCTGTTTTTCATACACTCTATTTGCCCTCTTCAGACACCAGCAGGAATCCAACTGTTAACTCTCCTCACACACTGCTGACTTTGAAGAACCTAGCAGTACTGGAATTTATTTAGTGCAGATGAATAATTCCTTTTTTTTTCTTTTTTCTCTCTCTCACTATGTTCCACTAGATGATAGAAACAGAGTGCTTCAAGGAGCTGAATGTATTTGGACCAAATGGTACTATTTCACCAGACCTAAACAAAAGCTACCCCCCAGAGCCACCCAAGAAAGGATTGCTACAGAGAATATTTAAGCGACAGGTGAGGTTTTTCATGGCTAAGACTAGGAAACTCCTGTAGATGCCTGGTTTCACAGCCTTGTTCTGGTGATATTTCTGCTAGGAGACAGGCAGTGTATCTTAGAGAGGGCTGGCTCTCACATTTACCTCCATATCCCAAGTTTTTCATCTACCTTATGTGATTTCTTTTTTTGCTACCAGCAGTTCCAGTGTTGCTCGTGAGTTTTGTTTCCAGCAGTTGAGAACTTCACACCCAACCTGTTTTTCAGTGGTATGCTGTAATGCCTTTTGAAACTGTTCTATGGTTTTAAGAAGTTCCTTGTGAAAATCCTTGATTTGTGTGTTTAAAAAAAAAAAAGGAAAATGCACATTTTGAGGGAGATGGTCAGGAAACCAAGACAATAAAGAAGAGAGCAACCTGGATAAAATGTGATGTGCAGCTTTCATGAGGCACCATGGCACCACTTGCAAATGTCAATAACATTCTTAGACTGGTCTGTTTTGTGTGGGGTTAAAGCCAGGCCTGAGCACTGGCTGGTATCCTCTGTATTAGTCAGGTTTAGCAGATACTGACATTTTGCAGTGAATTGATTTGGCTCCTGGAGCTCGAGTGAGTCTTCTTTGCTGCATTCCTCAAGAACTGCCTTGGTTCTGCTGACCTAGAGAGACTACAGGTAAGAAAATGAAGAATATTTTCCATCTGAAGATCCTCGAACAAGAATCTTGCAGTCCAGTCAATACCGTAAAATGATAAATATTGGATTAAAAATAAAACCATGGCATATTATGGAAATCTAATTGTCATTTTCTTCTTCTTCCTACAGCATCAAAACAATTCAAAGAGCTCTCCAAATTCAAAGGCCAGTTTAAATCATCACATAAATTCAAATCACGTAAGTTCAAACTCCACTGGAAGCAGCTAGTTCCAGCTCAGTCCTATGAAACAACATGTTGCATCCTTCCACTCTAATCTCTGGAGCTTCTGTGGATGAGAGAGCCTCCACCATTGAGTGAAAAAAAAGCAAATCTGGATCTCCCAAAATGGAGATTTTCTATCCATTCCTTCCAGTGGAGCCTCACATTTTAAGAAGAAATTTCCACTCAGGTCTGTTTTTGGAGGTGGCACTCAAGACTGTGTGAATCAAGTTTGTCTCTTTAGAACATTGCAATAGAAATTCAATGAACATGACTACTTGCACGTATTTAAATAGCATCATACTAGAACTGAATTTTGTCTTTATTATTTTTAAAGAAAAGTTTTGTAAATTTCTCTATTGTCTCAGTTTACATTTTGTACATTTGTATTTAAATGAAAGTCAGACTTTGGAGGTGTATATTTTCCAAGCAGCAGCTGTAAAGCCATGTGTTTTAAGACATTTTTTTAAAAGAAACAAAATGTGACTCAAGACTTCCAGAGCCTCAAATGAGAAATCATTCTTTTTAGCAATTCTAGAAAATTCTTCATAAATCACTTTATCAGACAGGGGTTTATTGACATGCATTTTTATGGAACAGTTTATTCTTAATTATTTTACATCTGTATATTTGGTTTACAGCAACACTGCATACATTTCTCCTCTTCATTAGTTTGTAATGTCTCGCATTAAATGCTAAAAGACAAGATTTTGGTGCATTCAAGAATGCTCCTTGCAATGCTGAAGGTTTGTGATGTCTTGGGACCAGCACAGCTGAGATTTGCACTTATGTTGTTATTCCATCAAAGGCTTTTTAGTTAGAAAGGGAGCCCTGTTTCAAGCTCTTTTCCCTCACAAGTGTTTGTGCTGTTTCTAATGACAGATAGAACAAAGCTGAGGGAGAGCTGACCAGGAAAGGAAATGTCAATTTATTTTTCTAGGACTTCAAACCTCCACCTGCTTAAATGAGAGCAAAACTCAAAGTATTCTCCATGCTGCAGTCAAAAGCCCAAGGTCTTTCCAGAGCTGCCCACATCAAAGAGGCAGCAGGAGAGAAGTTCAGCAGCCTGGTTTGTGCCAGCCATGAGATTTGTGACAGCTTTGTGGAGCTGATCTGTGGAGGTTCAGAGTGGGATCTGAGCTGCTTTTGGGCAGTAGCAGAACCTACAGGCTGTGCCTGCACTTAAAATACTTCCATGTGTCTTGCAAACACCCCCTGACACATCCCCTCAATTAGATCCTCAACTGAATAAAACACCAGTGTGAAACAATAATTCCCACTCCCAGCTCCATCATTCTTTGTCCAGGATCCTTTAACCATTGCCAAAAACTCTCTCCCCACTAGGATGAACAGGATCAGGCAGGATCAGTACCTCAGGCATCAGAATCATGCTCTTCTCAAGTATTTCACTATTATTGTTAAATATGGTCAAAAATATGGTTACTTCCCTTCCACAGGAATTGGAAAACCTTTGTGCCCACAACTGCAGGCAGAATCTTTACAGCCCAAAGTGTTCTGTAGAGTCTGGGGGTAGAGAGGAAGGGGAGAGACAGAAAACACCACCAGTATGTAGAGATTTCATCCCTTGGGCGTCTCTGTCCTACAAACTACAAACAGTGTTACCATGCTGGGGCAGCAGAACTTTTCAGCACCCGGCCCTGGAAGGCTTAAAATCCGTCAGAAATGCTGATGACCAGTCCTAGGGATCTTCTTGTCATGGTTTACCTACAACAACAAAACCTGCAGGATTTCTTTTTTATCACATCTTATTTTTCTTGGGATTCTTTTTTTATTTTAATTTTTTCAGCTTACCTTGCACTCAAAGCTGGAGTAGGAGCACAGTCCTTGCACTTCCATTGTGTGACCATTGTGCAATTTGGGCTCAGAACTCAAGGCTGGAGCCCTGTCAAGGCAGTGCCCTGCACAGCCAGGCTTCCACAGGCATTTTGCCATTGGCTCTGTGGAGTCAAATTTAAAAACCACTGGGAACTTTGAAAAAAAAAATTATAGTTTCATCATGCAACCTTGAAGAGCATTTACAATAAGGTTTTAAGTATTTTGATTCCAGGTGAATTTTGAGATGTGTTTGCACGTAACAAAGGAGTAGAAAGTAGTAGTTCTGTAATAGCTTTCCAGACTGATTCATTTTCTTTATTTCCTCTTCAGTTACCATCCAAATTCTTTCCAAAAAATGCATATACTCAGATCTGGTTGCTTGTTTTAAATAGACAGATGAGCAAACTTAGCTCTTTTTAAGAATCGGAAATCTTTTGCAATCTGATCCTGAATTATGCAAGCATGCCTTTTATTTTTAAATCTTTGTTGAGTAGTCTGATGAACACTAATTAGTTGACAGACTTTCATGAGTCAGGTGTTTGCTATTCATTTTCTGCAGTGTCTCAAGGTTCACTTGAGTCTTGTAGCATTTTTTCTCCACTGTTGGATGAGAGGCTCTTTTTAAACAAAGGAATAATGAAGGAAAAAATAAACTCTTAGATGTGCACTTTTGACCTGGGTTATCTAAAAAGAGGTTTTCACAAGAATGGCCATGACTCAGATGTTGTTTCTGAACAAAAACCTGCTTGTGAAGCTCGGAAAGGTGTGAAGATAATCAAACCAAACAGGTAGTGCAGATCAAACTGAGTGTTAGGGAGCTGCAGAATTCAGTACTGCAGCATTCACCTGGTCCTGCTGATTAGGGACTCCTGGTTCCTGCCAGCTCAGAGACAAAGCAGCTCTCCATGAACACAGCTTGATACCACCTCACCTTGCAGTCACCCCAAAATCTATGGCTGAGAGTGCCATCAGCAGCAGGAACCAAACTTGGCTGACCCAGTAAAGCACCTGATTTGAAGACACTGATTTTAAAGGTCATTCACCCAAACCTCAGGATCCAGCTGGAATTCTTTGCTCATATTTCAAATCCAGTTGATCTTTTTCAGTGGCCATGCCTCAGCTGAAAAACCAACAGGAAACCAACCTGCATTAGTGGTAAAGCCACAGGCAGGGTGAGAAGACAGAAGCTGTGAGCTCTGGAGGACAGAGTGTGAAGTCCCAGGGTGTGTGAATCTTCAGCAAGGGTGCAGTGGTACCACACTGCTGCTCTTCCCTGGGGTCAGAGTTTCTTCAGTGACCTGGGAATTGCACAAGGGTCTGGCCCATGGTTCAAAGACAAGGTTGTCCCTCTGGGGATCAGAGGGGACAGCTGGATGAGGCAAGTAGGAATCCCCCCAGCCTGCTTGGACAGCATCACCCAGGTCTGTGCACCCCAGCCTCAGCCAGGAGCTCCCTGCAGAGGCTTTTCTGGAAAAGCAATAAATGCACAACCCTAGAGCAGAGCTGCTGCTTCTCACCAACATCCATGGAGGGGATGGCTGCAGAAACTGGCTCCATTGTGAGCAAGATGTGGCTGTTTTCACCCCTGCTGCACAATTTGTTGTGATCATTGTTTTGTTCAGTTAATATTTGTCATATTCACTTCAGTTACTCAGTGCAGAGGAGATCATTCGTCAGGCATTTCCCACACAATCTTTGGAAGGACTGGATTTTTCTTTGGAAGAACATCCTTTCTGTGTCTTGGCATGTGGACCATCTTCCATCATGTGGAAGCCTGCAGGAGCTCTGGAAATCCCTACTTAAAGGCTCTCCTGCCCAAGGATGGTCCCAGTCTGTCTCAGGCTGCAGGGAGGTTCATTTGGCAGTAAATTTTGGAAGGTTCAGTCTGTTCAGTGGCTCCATGGAAATCAGGGGATTCCAGAGTTGTCTATCTCAAGCCTTTCATAAATATGAGCTTTAACTTAAAATAATACTAAAGATTTAGAGTAAGGAGAATAATTACTAACACCCTTATGCTACAGTTAAGAGAAAATCTACATCAGTTTAAAACATCTCTTCTCTTTTGTGTGCTGGGCAGGACACACTTCCTTTTATACTAAATAATACTGGAGTGCTGGCTGGTAATAATTGTCTTTCCTTAAATGCAAAAACCAAAAAGATGAAGAAATTGGTTCAGAGAATTTTTAAATTATTTCCTTTAGGGAAAATAAAAAATTTAATCAAAGAAGGTGAAAGCCAACAATATGCTACAGTATTATGGGCTGACCTCCCCCAAATGTCACTGTGATAATACAAATACAATCTGCTGCAGTTGGATCAGCTAAGCTGGTGTACAGACAAATGGGCTTTATGAAAGAAAAAATTTTAAACAGATTGCTGCCTATTCATTAAGATGAATATTACTGCTGGCACATATATATTCTCCTTGCTTTTTGTACTGGAGCCAGGAGTGATGGTTTGTATTCCTGCTCTGTGTTTTTCTTCGCTGCCCTGGGCAAACCTCTGTGCAATTTTGTTTTCTCATTCCCAAACATGGAGGGATGATCTCTGTCTGTCAATGGAAAGCACTTTGGAGTCTGTGCATAAACCAGATCAGTATCAACTCTTTGTATTATTATTTAAATGAAATAGGCTTAGTATAGCTGCTCTTTATTTACATGACTAGTGAGATGACTCTCCTAAATTAGGACTATTTTATTATTGGTTTGTCTTAGTTCCTTAGAGATACTGAAACAGAACAAACTGCACTTCTGTAAGACATTTCCAGCAAACAAAGAGGTGACAGTGCAAAGTAATGTTTTAAAATGTTTTAAGTATTCATTTCTTGCTGAAGAGCTGGCCAGTAATTGTGGCATTCACATGAAAACGCTTCCTCTGTTTTTAGAATGGAGATAAATAGTTGTGAGGAAGGGAACAAAATAACATTCATTGGTTCAACTTTTTTGGCCAAGCCTGCAAAGGATTCCCTGGGCACCCAGTGAGTGAGGTGCTGTGTGAAGTCCCAGACATGGATCTGTGGCAAACTGGGTCTGGAAGCAAAGGAGGCAACATGCCTGGGGTCAGTGGGCTCCAGAGGGGAGCTCCAGCCCTTCTGGAGTGGTCCTGCAGAGAAGATTCACTCCCAGAGAAGAAACATCTCAGGTAGTGGCTGGATGGCAAATGTGTTTTCCTTTCTCATCACCCCACATGCAGCTGTCAGATATGTTAATTAGCAAGCTCCAACGAGTTGTTTCATGTGTATTGAATGCGGTCTCCCTTAATTGCATTTCTTTTAAACACTGGACACTCTTCTAAAAGACTGAACATTTTAGCCTTTCGAAGCTGAAAGCTGTAAAAACTTTATTTTGTGTTTCTGAGCAATGTAGATAGACCTAAAGATTTCATGAACTATCATGTGGTTGCCCATATCTGACTAATAATTAAATTGTAAAATTGCAGTTTCATATTAGGGTTAGTCTTTTCACCTGCTTTAAAAATTAAAAATCATATTTGGTATATAAACACACACAGAATATCCTTCTGATTGAATTTCAAGTGCGTATCCAGGAGTAAATGTTTTTAAGCACTTCTAATACTGTAGTCTATAAGAGGAGCAGACACTTCTAAAGCAATGTTAAAAGTTGTCTTTCATAACTGAGTCAACAGATCATTTTTGTAATAAATTAAAGCAAGTGTTCTCAATTAGAAGAGCTAGTGGCTGTTGATATTGTACAAAAAAAAGTCATCCTAATATCCAAAGGGTTAGGGGTGGGGAGGGTCTGTTTGGTTTTGTTTCTCTTTCCAGGGAGATCTTTAACATTGTTTGATGAAGCTAGTTTCATTTTGAGATTGTTACTGAAGATAAAGGCTTCTGTGTTCTATGGCTGCTTGGATTCTTCGTACATAATGTCCTAGTAATGTCACAGTGCTGCTGTATTTAGATCAAACCACTGTTTTGATTGGGTTTTCTGGCTTTTTTTTTTTTTTTTAATAAATTCCTTAATTTAAATACATGGAAACTACATGTTTTGATTTAATGAGGCACCTAATCACAGAGAGCTTCCTCACTTCCTCTGGATCCTGCGGGTGGTTGCAGTGAGAGCGGGGTGCAGCCCATCTCTCCCTGGATGCCTTTGTGGCTTTGTGAGGTTTGTGTTCTCTGCCCCACATCTTCACAGAGGCTGAGGGACCCCCAAACCAGCCAGAGGTTGTACCTCACTTTGTGCAGGTTCTGGTTCTCCCAGGCTGTGCTTCCCCTGCCCAGCCTCCCTCTGCCCCATCAGCCAGCAGAGTTTGTGCAGCCTCGGGGGTGAGTTCAGGGGGAGGGTGACAGAACCACAGCAGGGACAGGGGCTTCAGAGGGTGTGAGCTCTGCTTTTCAGTGAGGTGAGCCCTGCCTGATTCATGAGGTCCTGCTTTGCCTGAGCTCCAGTCACACAGGGAGAATACATTTGCAGAGGGAAAACTACAACCAAGCAAGGATGCTGTGCAGCGTTCCACACAGGAAGATCTAAAACAGAGAGAAAGAGTGGCTGCAAAATCACCAGCAGGAAAGTGATGATGCACTGCTCTTTCTTTAAGAGGAGAAAGAAGAACTTTTCAAAGAGGCATAAAAAATATTTTTATGAGACTACTAATGGCAAGCAGTGTCTGCATCAAGTTTCACGGAAGAATATTGAGAAAACAGATTATCTGCATGAAAGAAGCAGCTACATCCAACAGCTAAACTCAGTAAAACCCAAGGTAATAAACTATATAAATTCAGGTCATGCATATTATCACTTTCCAAACAAACCCAAGCCATTTTTCCACAAGGTTTTAACAATCTGAGAGGTTGTGAGGTGAAATTTTATTTATTCTCTTAACAGCTCTTGGTGCTCTTTTTGGGTTTTTTTCTCTCTGTAACTTCATGTCTTTTCTGTGCAGCAACATCTAGATATGTTTCCTCCTGGGAGATCTAGTCTTAGACTTTTCCACTATCTCTGACATGGGATGCACAGCTTCTCAGAGGAAAGTCATGACACTATTTTGAAGGAAATCCAATTTAAAAGGCACGTCAACTTTTTTTTTTAATTCCTCAGGGTGCTTTACAGATGAAAAATACCATAAATGGGCCTGACTGTGAAATTTCAGGTCTATGGGGTCCTTCTGGGGGAGGAAACACTACACATTACTGCCAAGTCAGAGTCTGTTCTTTGGGGTTTTGAAATTCTGTTTCACATTTGGTATTCAGTAAAAGTAAAAAATAAAATTTAAATATGGCCTGTTAAAAACTGATGCTCTGAATTGTCTTGAGTGGAGAACAGGAAGAGCCCAGAGGCTGAGCAGCTTGAATAGCCCATTTTCAGATTTACTTGGGTAAATCACAGAATCACTGAATCATTAAGGTTGGAAAACACTTCCAAGATCATCAGGTCAAACTTTTGACCAAACACCATCTTGTCCACTAAACCATAGCACTAAGTCATTTCTGGAACATTTCCAGGGACTCCACCACCCTCCCTGGGCAACCCATTCCAATGCCTCAGCACTCTCTCAGCAAAGAAAATACCTGGTTTTCTGGGGTATTTTTAATTACAGTTTATTGCTGCTATTTTTTTTCTTAAGGAAACTTTGTTTTCCTTTGCTGTCAGCAAATGTCAGTCACACCCTAACAGTGCAAGTCTCCACATACCTCTGTTAATTTAAATGGCAGAGGTCTGCAGAGAGGCTCAGGATGCTCCAGACCTGCTAATCTGGGGTTATTGCAGTGTGACAGTCATTAAAATATCAGGAGCAAAAAGCCAGGCAGTTTCCCCTTCTCTGAAAAGCTTGTAGATCAGAAATTACTTGGAAAACCAAACTTCAAAAGGACCCATTCAAGTGTGCAAAGCCACATGTTTAAGAAATGAAAGAATTAAGGTTGCCTGTGTCCCATTAATACTGTTCCTTTCCCCTCATGCACTGTTATTATTATGCCCTCACATAATACCATGTTATTATTATGCATGAGGAGAAACTTACCTCTGGCAAACTCACAATGAAAACCAGATGCATCCCGTCAATGGCATCTGCTAATACATTATGAGTTTCAGACTTCCATTTAAATCTTAAAAAACTTTTTTTTTTTTTTCTGCAGGGAAAATCTCACCTAATTGGCTGCTCCCTCCATTTGCAGCAGGAAGGCAATTGGGAATTCAGAAAAATGCATTTGGCCTAAATATTTAGTGCTTTCTCCCACACACAAAGGACTGAGAGCTCTCAGTATCCTATCTCAGTTCCCTTAGATTATCTTGATCCCAGGATAGGCAAAAGGATGTGGAATGAGTTTTATATGTTTCCATTCCCTTTTCTGGGGGGAAACTCTTGGTTCTTTCCTGAGGAAGTGGCAGAGGGATGTGAGAAGTTCCTTAATCTGCCCTTCCCTTTCCTCATATCTTCAAAGGTTGAAAAACACAAAAATGAGGCCCAGAAGCTGAGGAGGCAATGCAGAAGAAATATTTCTGCAAGTAGGTGTTGGGAAGAAGGAAAATGCGACCTGCAGAAGGGACAAGGCAAACCTTGGGGCAAGTTTCACCAGGGCTGAAGAAATGGGAGTAACAAAGAGGGAAAAGTGATGGGAAGGAGTCAGCACTGGAAGGGATTGGCATGGTTTACTTGTTAACTCACATTAAAACAAGTCTGAAAGCAAGGAGAGAAACATCAATTCAAACCACAACTATAATGAGGAATTTATTGCTGATGATACCACAGGCAGTAATAGATCTTTCTGGGAGCTTAAAATCATTGCTTCATTTTGGGTCTGATATTCACAGTGGAATTAAACATTGACATTTCCCATAGTAAAAAGATTCAGCTGCAGCTGACATTTTACATGACCACGATAAACATTGAAATACAATAAACAATGTGAAGTTCAGATTACATTAGGAATTCCCTGTGTGGTTCTTGTATTTACAGAAGGAAAGAGGGAAGGAGCCTTCTTTCATACTTAATTCCATCATTCTAATTTAAATCTAGCATTTTTTCCTCTTTGCCCTAGTGGTGATTTTTGAATCAAGGGGTTTTGAGTCTGCAAACAAAACTATAATGGCTGATCATATTTAAAAGTAGATCTTATGTCTGTGTCTGCTTCTTCATGCATCAGCCTTTTGCAGTGGTCTATGGTGATTACACGTGGCAATGAGTGAAAATCAGTAATTTCTCATCAACTATTTGCATCTGTGTCAGAAATAAGTCACAGTAAGAACATAAATTACTTTGGCCATAGTGACATGATAAAAGCAAGAGGCTTGAAAAAAGCAAAATAAGGAGGCAGAATACAACAGTCTTTCTTCAGATTAATTAACACAAACTGCACAGCAGGAAACAAGCTACTCCTCTGACACTAATCACCTTTTTTGAAGGCAACTTAAGTATTCTAGTAATACATGCATGTATTACTGCTATAAGCTGCACCTATGGCTCAATCATGCTGATTCTTTCCAGGAAACAATTGAAAAGAAATATATGCATTGTTAATCAAGAACAATCCCAAAATCAAGCACCATCTATATCAGAAGGGACTGATATATATATATGAGCTAAAATCAGAATGGTGCAGAGCAGGGACAACTCTTCCTGGGTTCTAGGACTGCACGAAATCTGCAACCAGCTCCGGTGTCACTTCTGCACAAACGCTTCCAGCGGGGCGGTGATGGGCATTGTCAAGAGGTCCAAGAAGTCACTAGTGTAGAGCTTTAGGGCGTTCTGGATCTCCTTTTGCCCCCTGCACTCGCTGCCTGCATTGCTGGGCAGGTTTGTGGGGCTGCAGGGCTCCTCTCCCTCCTTGTCCCTCCCTTGCAGGGAGCCGCAGCTGCTCCTGCGCCGGGAGCCCCGGAGCGCCGGGAACGGGCTCTGGCTCCTCTCTGCAAACCCCTTGGTTCTCCTGCTGCACCTCTTGCCCTCAGAGCTCCCCAGCTCCAGCAGCCTCTCGCTGAAATACTCCTGCAGAGGTTTGTCCTGGAAGCCAGGGCTGTTGGTCTGGTGGCCTTTCCAGCAGGCTCCAGAGGAGCTCCCCAGGCAATGGGCTAGCGAGCCTCGCCTTCTTGGGAAATTGCGGAGCTGTGGCGAGGAGCTCTTCCCTCTTTCCAGATCCTGGAAAATGTGGTTGAAGGCAGGATTTCCCAAATAACTTCTTGATAACTGTTTTAAATAGAGGGGGAGGGAGGGGCAGGGTTGGGGGCAGAAGGAAGAAGGAAATCTGAATTAAGATATGTTGGCTGAAATAGAAATAGTATCTAAGGTATAATCGGTTCCATAGGGTTCCATACAATGGAACCTTAATAAAATATAATAGGTTCTACAGTTCCATACAATAAACAGCTGTTAGTGTTTGAGATTCTTAATCCAAATTTCCTTAAGACCAAGCAGTTTGGTACCAATCCCTCTCTGGAACAGAAGTCCATTGGGCTGAGGTTAATGCTGAGAATTAGTCCAGATACAGTCCAGAACACAGTCCAGCTGACTCTGACACATTGCCACAATTTTGTGTTGTTTCTTTCTCACTTTAGGTTTATCTTTTTCAAATCCCATTAGCTTGTAGCTGCTGTTTCCCAAGGCAAAACTTGATCCTACTTCTAAGAGATTGATTTTCCCCCCACCCCTTTCTTTAATCACAGGTAACTGCTGAACTCAGTGTTTTTTTACAAGAATTGCAATTTTCACAGTCAATATATTTCTTCTTAAAACTATGAAGTTTATTATCATCATCATCATTGATATGCATAATGTTTTCTCCTCCTTTCCCATTGCAGGATGCCTCCCTCCTTTCTAACCAGTTAAATTAATACTCAAATTATTAAAATAGTAAAGGAGGACCTGGTCCAGCCCCCATTGATACACTTGGGCATCTTTAGGTTGATTTCAGGGGAACATCCATGTGATAAGTCCTTATATTGACTGGGAGATACAATTTTGGCAGAAACTCACCATGTAAAAAGTTGCCTTTCCACAGTTTAATTTCCTCTGGGTTTTCAAAGTCCCCTGCTCTGCCATTCCCACCTTTCTCACAGGTACTCCAAGACATCCTGGCCTGTCTCAAGCTACCAGGAGCAACAGCTGGTTTCTGTACAGCAAGTTGGGCTTTTTCTCTGAAAACCTTAGCAGTCTGGCTTGAGAGGAGAACTGTTTTACATTATATTACTGTTTCTAATCAATAAAAAGAAAGACTATACTGTATGTAGATGACAGCCACAGCGGGGTTGTGGAACATTTTGCAATCATTTATTATGCCTGACAATGCCTTTGGTATAAAAAAAAAAAAAAACCATCACTCATGCAGTTTTTGACAATCTCTAATTAAGTCTAGATCCTCGCTAAGGGTCCAGCCACAAATCTGGTTTGAGAGCCCAGCAATGTCTCAGTAGGGCACTCCATCATCAGCCCCTGGCACGCTGCCTGCTCCTAATGAATGAACAACATTGAGCTCAAATGAGAAATAGTGGGTTGGACGTGCCATGTAAACTGAAAAGCAATCAAGGTTTTGATCTCCCACTATTCCATCACACTTCATTCTGGAGGGGACCCAGCAAATCTGATGTCCCTGCCTAGAGTGGTTGTACTTTTGGAACAAGTTAGGTAATTGAACACTTAAACCTGATCAAAGCAGTCTTCCTAACTCAAACTTTTAAAAATGGTTTGAAAAACAAAATCAACCTTAAAAATAATAATCAGCTTTGAAAACATAGCAGAATAAAAACCTTCCAAGTTAAGCTTTTCTACACCCAACCACAGCTCAGACTTTATTATCATATCAAACATCAGCTTTCCAGAACAGAAGGGAACTATTCATCCTGCAGAAGAATAGGTAGAAGTCATCATATTGAAAACAAATATATGTTAAAAAAAATATATATATATAAAACTGTGTATATATAGTGTGTATACATATATATACTATATATATGTATATATAGTGTATATACATATATATACTCTATATATATATATAGTGTATATATATATATATATATATAGTGTGTGTGTAACAAATATAAGAGAGTTCTGGCATGCAAACCTTGACATCCTGGAAGCCTGGATATTCTGGGATGATGGGCAGGGCACACTTGCTGACGCTGTTTGACCACTCCTGTTTCACAGTCCTGCGAGAGCAGCTGCAGCTCCTGGAGAGAAGGGCTCGCCCCTGCTTGGGGGGATTTTCAGCCACACCGAGCAATTTGCAGTGTTTTATGTAGCAAGTTCTCAGGCACAGCGCCGAGGCAGGTCCTTCCATTTCAGCAGGATCCGGAGGAGTTTGGAAGCAGTGTGTATTCCAGAATAACTCTCTCTCCCGGTTCTCCTGCGCTGCAGCCACAGCACAAACAGCTCCCAGCGGTACCGCAGGCAGGAGATGCCTTTGCTGAGGTCTGAGACCCTCAAACCATTAATGCTGCTTTTATCCTCTGGAAGCTCTTCACAGAAGGTTGGCAAATCTGAACCAAGAACGCAGAGGGTTCAGGTGAGAGGGGAATTTGCAGGGATTACGGTCTCCCACCGTCATCCCAGGCAGCCTGATGTGGCTGCTGACGCGGCAGCAATCAGGGAAGATCAGCAGGCACAGGCAGGAGCTGGCACTGAGCCTATTTGGAGCAGGCATCGCTGCCCTTGTGACTGACAGAGATCCTTGACACCAGAGCACTCAGGGATTTAGCTCAGCGAGGTGAAAGGCGAATTAAGTCAACACAACGAAGAGTTTAGGAAAGACAATGTAGGAAGCTGCAATAAAAAATTCCTCCCAGGAAATCCGGCGTCTCTTGGCTTCCTCAGTGTGGCTGGAGACGGGTGACAGCCCTGGAGATCCAAGGAGACCCGAACTGCCTGGCTGTGTGTGTCAGGAGAGGGATGCTCTGCCTTCAAACAGCCCAGCACCAGCGCAAGTTTGGCAGGAGATGGTGGAAACAGCAGGATTGCTTCCAGCCAAAGCTGAGCAAATGCTCCCAGAGAGAAGCCAGAGCTGCCCTGAACAGCTCCCAGCCACGCACTGAGGGCAAGGGCAGCCAGGGAGGCAGCTCCTCACCTTGATCTGCAGATACGTGGTGGTGTCCTCTGCTGAAAGCACATAAATGTGTGTAGCTGCAGCAGTTGGCAGCACAGCTCTGGCAGCACAGGGCTCCTTTTTGTCCCCAGTGACAGGGGACACTCCTGTCACAGGGAGGGCCCTGCTGGGGCCAGTTTGCAGCAGAGCTTTGGCACTGAGGGATGAATTGCTTCTCCCTCACACACCGTGGAGTGATTCCTGCGCTCACTGGTGCTTGGGGAAGGAATACAGAGGGGATTTGCAATCCTCTCACTCTCCAAGGCTTCTCACTTATTCGAGGTATTCATAAATGTTTGCCCATCCTGAATTCATTCATGTAAATACTTGCAGGTGCCCTGGATGAGCTAGAGATCCTTCTCAACTCAGGGTACCCACAAACACTTGCATGTGTGTATTCAGAGCCCTGACTGAGCTGAAGAGCTCTGGATGTGATCCCTGAGGCCACAGCTGGGTTGAGGTCAGTGCTTTAGGCTCCCTGGCAGATGGCAGCAGGGCAGACCCAGGGCAGGACCTTCCACACCCCCTGGCTGCAGGACCAGCAGGGCAGGAGTGAGACAGGAGCCCACAGAGCCATTCCCACCCAGCCCTTCCCTGCCCAGCTGCAAAGGTGCAACACTCCTTTTTTATCTGCTCTGTCATTTTTTCATTTGAGGGGGAAAACAATTCTCAGGCAGAGAAGAAAACTCTCGGGTGAGTGGCCATTGCAGCTGCACCCCCAGCAGCCCTCAGAGGTCAGGGTCTGTGTCCAGCTCTGTATGAGCCAGACACAAACCCAAATACGAGGCTGACAGTAACCATTTGCATGTAGAGATGTCACGATGCTCACAAAGTAATGGAGCTGTGAGTCATCCCTGCTGCAGCCCTGATGGTTTGCAGTGCTGTTGTATGCATAAATAGCACCTTCATACAGAAATACAAGGTGGCCTTGCTGGGAGTACCTGAGAAAAATCTTTAAAAGCATCAAAAAGATTTCCTGGCAAGGAATTCCAAAATTTTTCAGATAGTTCCTGAGGCACAGCTGTTTTGGTGATATGTTCCAGGCAAACCTGGATCAGTGAGTCCCTGCAGACAAGCAGGTGGGTTTTGTCTGAGTCTTCAGCCCGGGTCGCTGCCCCTAAATACCTTCAGGCGTGTAGAGACAGAGCAGTCGGCGCTGCAGAACGTGCCTGACCCTGCCAAGGGGCAGAGAAAACAGCGACAGCAGGATCCCAGCTGATTTCACCGGCGACAGGAGCTCTTTTGTTTGGCAGCCCCAGGTACTCGTGGTGCTGCCCACGCTTGTCACCGGGCCCAGGTGAATGCGAACTGTGTGACAGAGCTGCCGCTGGCCACACGCAAAGAGTTCCCCCTTTCCATTTAAACCTAAAACCTCTCATTATCAAAGCCCTGCTGCCCCGGAAAGCGTTTCCCTGGTTCAAGTGAGACACCAGCAGCTTTTCGCTTGTAATTGCGCATTGTGCGCTTAATGAACGTGCGAGCGCTGCGCACGATGGGCGATTTCCCTCCCTGCAGCTGGGAAAAAACATTCCTGCTTTAATGGGAGGTTCTGATTCTACTCCCGCAGGCTGCAACTAGAGTTCACGGAGTTTTGTTCTTTTCCGTGCTCCTTCCGTGCCCTGTCATTACTGCACACAGCGGGGCCGAGGCAGTTCTCTCTTCAGCAAAACTCTCCATCCTGTTTAATACAGCTTGGCATTATCCTGTGGTCCTCCCGTGGAAGGAAACATGATTTTCAGTAATGTGTAGGCTTCACTGGTTACCCACCTAATCTGTCAACCTTTGGATTCTTTTATAACATTTTTTGGATAGTTTAGGGGACAGTCACACCCCTCATGTCAGATAAGGCACTCAGGATGTGCACAGCCTGCACCAAAATGCAGAAGGATGCTCTCCTGTAATTCTGGGTGCATAAGCAAACAGGAACAAACATTCACAGCGAGAACAAAGTGAATTGCACAGCAAATCTCTTGCCCTGTGCTGTTTGAGGGATGCCACTGCTCCAGCACACTGTGCTGTGCTAGAAGCAGTCTGCAACAATCCTGCTACAGCACCCAGAGCTCAGCAAACCCTCTCTGAGCTGCCTTAGTGCCTGCAGAGCAGGCTGGGGCTTCCCTCAAGCCATCCTGGAGCAGGTGTGATGTAAAGCTTTTAAATTGTGAGGGGTTCATGTGAAACTGGGATAAGGGCTGGCATGTAACACCCAAGAACAGAGACAGAGAAGTCAGTCCCAAATCCCTGATAAGCCAGAGCCAGGCAGGATTGCAGGCGAGCCAGGCAGAGCTGAACCTCTCTGCCAGCCCAGGGCTCTGGAACAGAAGTGAGAAAGATGAGAGTGAACACACCAAGCCCCCTGCTGCTGACCACGGGAGCAGAGTGTGTCAGGAAAGGAGAACCCACGAGCTGCTTCTGGCACAGAACAGGGTCCTGGTCCCTGTTCCAGGGGTGGGGGGCAGCAGAAGGAGAATTGCAAAAAGCTGAGTCAAAATTTTGTCTTCTGATGTTACTCAGTTCCTCATTTGGAAAAGGCCTTGGTCTGGCCCTAAAAAGAAGTCTGGGCTGTGTGATTGCCTGTGCATCTCGAGTTCCCCCAGACCTGGAGCTGTGACCATGGCACTTGCAATTATCTCCCCTCCACTTGCCAAGAAGAGCTGTGTGTGTGGGGGGGGGTGAATCCATGCCCCATTTTACTTTGCAATCAGAAATCCCTGATCTCACTCGCTCTCTTTTGACCTCAGGCCAAGTTTCACGCATCTCTTTTCCTTTCTTAGACAGTTAATGCTCTTAAAAGGAGAAACAGATGGCACTCGTTTGTCAAACGCTCGCCTCACCTGGCACCTTTGCTATTGGATTTTCACCAGAGGCTTGTGGCCCAGATAGGGAGATTTTAGTCATAATCACCAGCTTGAAACGTGAAGCAAACACTCCCTGACTAGGTCTGGCCACAGTTACATCTCTCACTGCTTCTGATTCTTTATAAAATCATTTGTAGATTGGAGTACAGAAAAGGGATTAAATGCTTGGAGTGCAGGAAGAAGAATATTTGAAGTGGGTGCTAAAGAAGAGATGGAAAAAGAATAAAAAAGGGTAACTGCTGCACTCGTGGGAGGGAAAAGGCAGAGCTACAGGAGGACAGGACCCACATTTCTCAGTACATGTGAAGCAGATTTTGGAGCAATGCCAGGGTGTTTGTGATGAATACTCTGATTTACACCCTGATTTACACTCAGCTATCCTTCCATGTGAAGTTTCCCAGGTGAGCAGTGGAGCAGGCAGGTGTGACCCTTCTTGTCACAGAACAAAGCAGCTGTGAAGTTTGCTGTGCATTCCCCAGAACACTGCTCTCAGGGCTTTTGTTCCTTTGTTTCTTTTCCTGATTTTGAGTCCAGGTTTCTGAGCTTCCTGGGGGTGGCTGAAAGCACAGGGAACGTGCTGTTCCCTCTGGGAGAGTGGTGCTGTCCTTGTCAGGAGTGAATCCACCTGGACCTGCCGGCCCTGGGGCAGTTTTGTGGCACTCTAACAGCACTGCACATCTCCAAGGAAAGTGCTCTATAAGGTACAAAAGCAGCCTCCTCCCTCTTAATTCTGGAAACAATCACAGTGCTGACACTGCCACACGTTTTGGACACATTCAGCCAGTGTGGTTATTCCAGAAGCCCAAAGTGCCTCATCTACCCACCCTCATCCCATGGCAGCTTCAAAAGCACAGGGAGGTATTAGCAAATCCACAGCTGAGCATGCATGGTGCAGGAAAAATACGGGCAAAAGTCAAATTAAATGTCATAAACAAGGTGGCTGCTTGTCAGGTACAGAGATGGTCTGATCCACTTCACAGGTACATTCATTTTGTCTGTGTTCAGTGCCTGGGCTGTGCTGAGCTGCAAACTGTGCAGATGAGCCACACTGAATCCCAGTGACAGCCAGGGAGCTTCCCATGCTCGCTCTGGTACCTCAGCAGGCTCAGGAGTTGCAAATTTCTGTCCCTCTGCCCTCCTCAGGGGCTCCTTCCTGGGGACCAGCCCAGCTGCAGAAACCTGAGATAACGCAGGGCACTCTGCACCAACCAGGACAGTGTCTGCAGTCAGTGGAAAGCACATCCATGACATCAGCTCTTCTCAGTGCTACCAAAAATGTCACAGGCTGAGAGGGTCACGAGCACAATTAGAAAGTCCAGGTAATTTTCGCTGGGACTGCTGCCTTGGGGGCAACAAAAAATGTCATATCTGGGTCTGTGCCACCACAACTCTTTCCTCCTGGGGAAGGAAGGAATGGGCTTTGTTTGCTTTCTCTGAGAGTTTTGAGGCTCTGGCACAGGGTGCCCAGAGAAGCTGTGGCTGCCCCATCCCTGGAAGTGTCCAAGGCTGGGCTGGACAGGGTTTGGAGCAACCTGGGACAGTAGAAGGTGTCCCTAGACCCCAAATAAAACACTGAGATGCCTAATCCCCAAATAACACACAGGAACCCCTAAACCCTAAATAAAACACTGAGATCTCCAGGCCCCAAATAACACGCAGGGACCCCTAAACCCTAAATAAAACACTGAGATCCCCTAGATGCCAAACAACACACAGGGACCCCTAAACCCCAAAGAATGTCCCCAAAATCCGCCACCACCCGCGCGGCCCCAGCGCGCCCTCTGCCGGTGCTTCGGGGCCTCGCACGGGGTCGCGATGGGGATTTGGGGGTCCCGGGGCTGCCATGGGGATCTGGGAGTCCTGGGGCTGCCATGGGGATTTGGGGATCCTGGGGCCGGGATAGGGATTTGGGGATCCCGGGGCTGCCATGGGGATTTGGGGATCCTGGGGC
>VWZP01004165.1:1248178-1266581 GCA_013396995.1 Dicaeum eximium | reverse complement strand
GGGGGGTTTGGGGATCCGGGGGCTGCCATGGGGATTTGGGGATCCTGGGGCCAGGATGGGGATTTGGGGTCCCACGGCCGTGATGGGGACTTGGGGGTCCCTGGGCAGTCATGGGGGGATTTAGAGGTCCCAGGGCTGCCATGGAAGTTTGGAGTCGTGGCTCTGTCCTGTCCCCCTCACACAGAGCTCACCAGGAGCAGTTTCACTGCCCTCACAGGGGAGAATCCCTTCCCAATATCCCATCCAGCCCTGCCCTCTGGCAGCGGCAGCCATTCCCTGTGTCCTGTCCCTCCATCCCTTGTCCAAAGTCCCTCTCCAGCTCTCTTGGAGCCCCTTTAGGTGCTGAAAGGGGCTCTGGGGTCTCCCTGGAATCTGTTCTGGACTGACAGCCCAATCCTCCCAGCCTGCTCTCACAGCAGAGGTGAGCCAGCCCCCAGCATCTCCTCAGCCTCCTCTGGCCCCACTCCAAAGGTCCCTGTCCACAGGAGCCCAGAGCTCCCTCCTGCAGCAGGGCAAGGAGAACACTTAGCAAAAGAATGTTACCTCTGGCTGCAGCTGCAATTTTAGGCGCTGTTTAAGCCTCTGGGAATCCCAGCATTAATGTAAGGGTGGAGGTTGTATCTCTGGCTTCTGTCAGCTCAAACAGGCATCTGAGACAGGTCCCCAAAAAGCCAAGCTGTTAAATGGTGTTAATTCAATGAACCTGCAGCAGATGCAAAAGCTGTCACCTGATAAGACCACGTTTAAATTAGTGCTGCTACCTGCAGAAATGAAAAATGGGGTTGCAGCCTTGGTGGAACATGTTTGCAAATCCTCCTGAGCCAACCTGTGGCATCTCCAGGCTCCCTAATGAGTGAAAAGATTCCCTGCAAGGCACAGCCAGAGGTACTTCTGCCACAGCTCCATCTACACCAGCACAGCTGCAGCAGCAGCAAACTGAAACCTCAGCTTCTGGTCTTGTTGGCAAAAAAAAATAAAACCAAAAAACCTCCCTAAGCAAAACCCTTCTCTTTGTTTTTAAAGCAGAGGTGCAGCAGAACTGTGTAGTGCAGGCCAGTGTGAGGGAAAAAATAACAGTCATGGAACAGGTTCCATGGAAAACATTGATGCTCACCACACTGTGAGCTTTGATTTTCCTTTTTTCAGCTCAGTAACAATTACTTCCCTTTCCTATCACTGTCTTTTTTCCCGTGGTGGGAAAAAAGGTGGTTAAAATTGGTGGTTTTTTAAGGTATTTAGGAGGGTTTGTGGTCCAGAAGTACAACCACTCCTGCCCACTGTATTTATAAGCTTCAAAGGAGAATATGAAGAGGGGGGAAAAAAGTAATAATCCTGGTGTAAGTTATGCCTGAGCAAAGTGGAAGGGTGAAGGAGCAGGGTGGAGACCCCAGAGACCAAAGAGGGTGGGTGTGGTGTCTTCACATCCTTTGGGAAGTGGGTGCTTCTTTCTGCTGCAGTCCAGATGCTCATAAATCTCCCTTCCTGGTGAGGTAAGACATGAATAATGCCTTGAAGCAAAATGCTGCTTGATAGAAGATGCTGCCATGAAAATAAAATTAAAGTTACCAGGACATACCCACATCATGATTTTGGAGATATTAGTTCCCAGCTGCACCCACCCAGAGGGAAATTATGGTTTTCAGTGAGGTAAATAATGGTTTTCAGGGTATAGCTACAGCTCCCCTGTTCTCCCAGTCTTGGTCCCATCAGTCATTTCACACCAGACCAAAACTGGAGCTTGGCTGAATGCAGACTTTTTCTTTGTCTATGTCACTTTAGTTACTACTATGCCTTTCTCAATTTTATTTAGCACACCATGAAGACCTTTTAAAACTGATAAATACAAAAATATAAACTGATTTCCCCCCCTCCTTTTTCTGGGCAGTTTGAGAGCTCTGTTGGGACACCAGTTATGTACACAAGGACAGCTGACCCTTAGCACTGAAACCTTGAACAGAATCTACCTTTGGCAGCTCCCAGCTCTGCAGCTTTCCCTTTCCATCCACTCCCACCCCTCTGGGAGTCAGCTGCATCCCTCTTTGATAATGCTGAAAAGCCCTGAAAAGGCTCAGCACTTCCCAGTTCTGTTTTCCTAACTTGTAGCCTCTCATTTTCAAAAATGAAAGAAGAAGATAAAAAGACTGATTCAGGTTTTGGCAGCTCTCCTCTCACAGAAGAATACTCCACGCTTGCACACGAAAGGGAATTTTTAGCCAACCAGAGCAAAAAGTCAAAATAACAAACACAAACAATTACCCCCAAAAAAAATTGCCACACTCAGTAGTTTTTTCTGACTGCTGGTACTGGCTCAGTGAGAGGCTGGTTCGTTGCCTAATCCTGAGCTCAGAAAAAGACAGATCATCTTTAAGTTTACAGTGCTGTTGGCCCAACTACAGAGGATAGGATTTCCCTCAAGCCTTTGCCCAAGCCCCAGTGATGACTCCAAAAACAACAACTCGCCTCGAGGTCGGAAATTTTGCTTCAGAGGGATTTTGTTCGCGTTCCGTAAATGATACACAAATATTCATCTGAGTGGATGGAAAATGCTTAAAAGCTGCATAACATAGTGAATGAGACCAGTCCCATGGAAAGATGGAAATAATTTCCTTAATTCCTTGCAGCGCTGCTGTCACTTCCAGCCATCTGTTAGCTGGGAAGTCGCTGATAATCCACGGAGCAGCTTGGGCGATGAAACCTCCTGAAAGCAGAGATCACAAAGAGTTCACTCATTTCTCCACAGTAGAAAAGGAAGTGGGTGGGGAAAAGGAATGAAAGGATGAAACGCACAGCTCGTACCCTCCTGGCTTCAGGATAAAAGATTTGCTTTTAAAAAAACCCTGGTAATTTCATACTTCCTTAATGAAAAATGGTGCCCAAGATGTGGAGTGAGCAGCAGTCAGAGGCAGAGTTCTGTGAGCCCAATTATCTTCATTATGGGGTTAGAATGTCATTTTAATTCCACAGGTCTTCCCTGGGCCTGGGGATTTTCCAAACAGCCTGGTCAGGATGCTGAGAACAGCTTTTAACAGTGGCTGGTTGAACACTGCAAGAAAAGCAGCAGAGATGTGTTTCCCACTCATTCAGGGAATGACTTGCACCAAAACTCAGTCCCTGAGGCCTCACCACATACTGAGGTTCTCAGCCTCAGTGATATCTGTAGCAGTGCTGCCTTTTGTCCTTCATGCTGTGGGGTTTCACATGGTTTGGTATCTCTTTGCAGACTAAGAGGGGCATGAGCTTCTCCTCTATGCTCTTTGCTGCCAGATCCATCTCTGTGGCACCTCAGGCATGCCAAAAGGATGTGTTTATGTTGTGGGTAGTGCAGAGGTGTAAAAAATGTCTAAACCTAGTATTCAAACCATGGAAAAATGGTGAAATCAGTAAATGCAGAATAGGAACTAAGAAAAATTTATGTTCAGCTGTTCCTCTGGACTGCAGTTTGAGAAAGAACCTGAAAGGTTTCAATTTATCACCAAGTTAGTGTATTTTTTGGTAACTCTGGGAGAGCTTCAGTGCTGCAATTGTTAGTCTGACTTGGTCAAACATGTCAAGTTCCTACCCCGTCTCAGTCACGACATGGAAAAACACTTGAAATCTGTCTAATCAAATGGTTCACCAGCTGAGATAGGCCTGACAAAACCCACATTTTTTAATGCTGATACAGCTTGAGCTCAGCCCCTGCCAGCTGCAGTGCAGTCTGGCATGTCACCCTGTCCAAGTGACCACCAGGCTGCCCCGTGGGCTGAGGGGTCTGGGCAGCACCTGGGGGAAAACCGCACTGAGGGGCTGCCGTGCTCCAATAAAAGGTGTCGGGATTTTGGTCCCGACAAGGATGGGAACCCAACCCCTGGGCCCTTTGGAGAGGGTTCCCCTGCTGAGTTCTTTTCCAAGGATGAAGAATGTGCAGGACTCTCTTTTCTTGGTCTTCAGGGTTTTGTTTATTCTTAAGTTCAGCACTGTCTTCACACCAGACTCAGCATGCGAGAAGCGAGGCACAAAATGGACCCCAAACACCCAAACCAAGGCACAAAATGGACCCCAAACACCCAAACCAAGGCACAAAATGGACCCCAAACACCCAAACCAAGGCACAAAATGGACCCAAACACCCAAACCAAGGCCTTTTAAAGCTGTTTTACTCAATTAACTTCTAACGCCTACTTTGTTTCTACTTTCCTACCAATAACTTCTATTGATCTATACACGTAACTTCCACATTACTAGTCACACTAACCAATAATTTTCTGCCATAAGTACTACAGAAAATGGAGCTGAAAAGGGACAAGAAGGAAGAAGGGACAACACCCAAATTCCTCCATCTTGTGTCCTATTCACTCTCATATTAAAATCCTAAACCCCTAATTTCTTCACTCTGTGATACACTCTGTGAAAAGCTACTACTGCTACATATTAAAATCCTCTGTGCTCTAACTCATCCCAAAGTTTTGGCAATTTTTCCCAGGGAGGAAGGTTAAAAGCAGTGCTCTGTTGAGGGCCAGAATTTCTTAAAACAGGCAGTGAGACATTCTCTGTGCCCTGGATTCCAACATAAGGGGACAAAATGACAGATTCTGCTTGAAGTTTATATGGCAAAGAAAACAGAAGCCCGGTGTCTGGACGTGCCCCTGACAGCAGCTGTGGTGCTCGCCCCGACACGGAGCAGGGCACAGTCCCCATTCCCAGCCCTGACCCTACAGCCCTGCTCTTCCAGCCAGCCTTTCCTGCTGCTTTGCAGAGTTTTGTGCGAGGTGAAACAAGAGCCCGAGGGTAACAGGGGGTGCAGGCAGGGCTGAATTTTGGGTACACGAGCTCTGGGAAGGCTGGAGAGTGGCAGGAACGAGGGGAAGAGCACGGCAGCATCCAGCACAGCCAGTGCTTCCTGTAGGGAATGTCCTGCTCTGGGGGCACTCTGGGGACTCAGATGGGCACAGCACACAGCAGGAACAGCAGGGACAGCTGCTGGCCCTTTCTGCAGCTTTGCATTACGGAGCATCTTACCAGAGCATTATCTATATAATAACCCCAACTTCCTATTTATTTTCTATATAATGCCAACTTCCTACGCAATTTTAATCTTAATGCACCGGGATCTCCCCGAGTTTTGATCAGAGCGACATCAGCTGCCTTCAGTGACAGACAGAGCCATTGCAGCGGGTGCTTTGCTGCGCACTTCTGGCTGGCAGAAAGGTCGCAAAGGGCGCTGCATTTGAGGCCAAGCAGCTGCCACCTTTCCCTGCTCGGACTCTTACTCCAAGCCCCAAATCCCTACGAATTATTCAGCTCAGAGCCAGGAGAGGGTGCTGCTAAATTTGGCCACGGTCCCGTTGCTCCTGCCGGGAGCCACCTGCCGCTTTTCCCGGCTCTTCCCGCCGCCCCAGCCCCTGGAATGGGGCGGTTTTTACTCCCGGCTGCGATAGGTTTGAGCACGGATCAGTCAGGATGGAACAGCCCCGATGAGAAGCATCTTTCGCTTAATCACAGCCAAGCTGGAGTGATCAGAACTGCGGCTGCAGCTGCTGAGCACTTGTATGGCAGCACAGCAAAGTCACAGAAATCCTCGGGATAAAGGATGCTCCACAGCTCGCTTTGAACCGTGGCTCTGCCAAAAGCCCTGGGACATGAGCTGTGCTGGATGCAAAACAAGAGGAACTGCCTCTGGCACGGGGAAATGATCACTGTCGTGTAAACAGGGCTTCTGGTTTGTCAGGGGCAGACATTTGGCAAAAATGCGTGACTTTGTAGGGCTTTCTGCCCTGTTTTAAGTTATAAACAATTTATAAAAGGGAGCACACACCACTTTTCAGCTTTGGACCAGTCACAGAATTATATAGGACCTCTCTGCATCACAGACCTAATTAGTTCTTAACCCAGATGCTACCCACTTAAAATGTCTGAATCTTCAGTAAAAAAACCAAGCACATTCCAAACTATTATCCAAACAGGAACATTTAAGGTCTTTTTCTCACCCTCCCTCTGATTTTTCAAACCCTCCTTCTCCACACCAGTGGGCTGGCAAGTGCAATGAAAGAAATGCAGCAGGAGCAAAGGAAATGGGAGATGGAGCAGGTACCAGAAGCATCTTCCCCTGTTCAAGTAAATTTCTGCAATTTGTTCAGAGCACAGCCCAGTCAGAATGTCCCATTCCTTCTTCCAAGGAAAAAAAACCTACACACTAGGGCAGAGTGTAAACTGTGTTAGCAAGGACTGAGAGCTGAAAATGGGATCATATGGGATGTGAAACCACCTCAACCCAAACTGTTAGGAACATAAAAGAGCTGTCAGCACACAGATTCGGTGTGTTTGTAGAATAGTTTTATTTTTTAGCTGAGAAACACAAAATAGGGTAGAGTTTAAGGCATGCAATCAGGCATAAAACTTCTCCTGCTTGTTTTGTGCGCTCATACCTTCAGTGTAAGTTCTAGCAAAGGGAGTAGGTCCTATCTTTAATCTCTACATAAAGCAACTCTGAGCACCCACTTACAGCCTGAGGTTGGATGCAATGTTTGCAGTTGTTCCTGGAATGAAGGATTTACTCCTAGGGAAACAGTTCTTTTTCTGTCTGTGTGATTTGTTCTGTGCCACGTGGAGCAAGTGTCACCTACTTCCAGAAGCAAGTTTGTAACAATACCAACTTTCCCCACATACACAAAAAATTGCCATTACAGACATCTGCTTGCAAGGTTTTAATTTGATTGCCCTTTAATTGAAAAATACAGATAATCTAATGAATAGGAAAACCATCTTTGCTTTCTGCACATTGCAAGTCTACTTGTTGGTGGTGTAGAGAAATCAAACAAACCCAGGCACCACAAAGAGAATGGTGCAATCAACTTTTTACCTCTGAGGTAAAAGAGCAACTCAAAGATTAAGAATTTTGTGGGTTAAGGTACATTAGGTTAGGAACATAATAGGTATTGAAATGAACATCATAGGATTAGAGATGCTGCTAAAACATACATTTCCATTTCAGTGATTTTATCTCGTGGTAGTGTAAAACACCTTTGTGTCTACTCATGTGGGGCATTTGCTCTGAGCAAGCCAAGACAGTCCCTGACAGGGAACATATTGCCCAGGAGAGTGCTGTTCATAAGCAGCTACAAACTTATTTTCCTTTCTTTAACACCCTACCTTTGTTCATAAGGCTCCTGGTTTTGTTTTGAATTATTACCATTTTAAAACATGATAGTCAAAGACTCTTCTCCCTTGCTCGTGCATTTTTAAAATCAATATGATTAAAAATGAATCTACTGTGCATCCATGTGATGAATGTGGTAAGAGCTCATTCTGCATTTTTCCCATTAATGTCCCCATGCTGAATTTTTCAATATCACTAAGAATAATGCAGCAAACACTGGGAAAATACAAATCCCAAATCCTAAACTGGTTAATCTGCCCACTCCCAAGGGGTTCAATGCTATCAGAAGTTCTGTCCTCTGCTGTGGCAGGCATTAAGAGTTTGTTATTACAGTGGATTTTCAAAAGAGGTAATCCTGAGATTACAAACAGTTGGCAAGTCCAGAACTGGATGGTCCCATCTCTTAGGCCCCATGAGAGAAAAAGAGAAAAAAAAATATTCATGCACATGTTTAGTTCATTCTTATTCAGTAAAACATTGAAATACAGCTTAAGCATGAGGTCAAATACCACTGAAAGTGCCTGAAGTAATATGACTTCACCATTAAATCTTTTGAGAGCATAAAAAGAACATTAACTCAGTGCATAAGAATTATACCTTACAACATGCATATTAGGAGGCACTGACCTCTTCTTTTGATTTCCTAAAAATGAACAGGGCATGAAGCTCTAGGGGAAGAATTAGAACTTCCATCCCCACTTTTAACTAGGGAAAAGCCCATGGAAACAATTTTCTTTACACAATACCTGCAAGAGTGGCTCAGAGTTAAAAGAAATAATCAAGTCTGCAAGTGAGTTTGCATTCTAAAAATTATAAACTCGACTTAGATTTTAAAAATCAATCATGACAGCAATGTATGAAACATATCTGGCCTTTCTGACAAAAAAAATAGGTACAAAATGTTCAAAAGCTAACTATGCATTTAGATTAGCCAGCACATAAACAAAAGTTCAAGACAAGCAGTGCAAAAAATGGAAGAGTAAATAATGAGAGAGTGGGAAACAGACTACAGCTGCAAAGCCTGTAAATAAAGCAAGTAGCTAATACACTTTCCCAGCTTAAACTGCAATTCAGTAACACTGCAGTGAATTATCAAAAAATATATGAACACATGAAAAACTCTATGCCAAAATGTGCTTTGCAGTGCTGACACATTCCCAGGACAGCCTGGAATGCTCATTGGGAATGTCTTTCTCTACCAACCTTTGATTGCACAGGGCAGAAATAAATTCCCTTTGCTCTCAGCCTTGATGTGAGAGTGGCTGAACCCCAAAACCAACTCCCTGTTCCACTGCAGCTCTCCAAAGTCACAATTAGGAAACCCTGAAATATTTGAGTGGGGCAAACAAAACTCGGCAGGGTGATTTTAGCAGAAAAAAAAAAGAGTAAAACAAAACCAGATTTGGTTTGTTGGCCCTTTGCCAAAGCACTGTTGCTGCACAGAGCAGGATTGTTCAGGAAACCTGGGAGAGACCAGATGCTTCCTGACAGCAGCATCTGATGCCAAACTGGTATGAGGGACAAAGCCAAGCTTGGCTGAGATCAGGGTGCCCTGAGAGGGATATTTACTTATTTACTGTTGCATTTCCTAATGGCAGTTAGGAGTTCTTCAGAGATTCTGCCTCTTTTAGAGCCTTTGATCCCAGGGGAATAGAGGTTATCCCATCCTCTGAAGGTGATTGTCTATTGTGCAAAAAAAAAAAAAAAAAAAAAGGGGGGGGGGAATTTAGGAGATACAAAAATTAAAATCATGACTAGGGAAGTGTTTTGATTCAGCAATAAAGGCAAAGCAAAGCAGACATCACCCTGAAAGAACAAAGCCACACAGGAAGGGATTGGATTCTACTGAGCTTAACCCTGAAAGATGCTGTCCCTTTATGATTAAATTTGCTATGAATGACTCAGCCACAAACTAATGTGAAACGTTCTCCTCGACTGCTTCTCCCAGCAGCTCAGGATGTAAAAGCTAATTCCCAAATAAAAATTACAAGGCAAAAATAAAAACCCAACCACGCCATCTCCCATTTCTCATCACCAAGATGCCTCACAAAAGAAAATCCAAGAATGGAAAGCATTTTAACTTGTGAAGTATGAAAGGCAATTCATGCTATGGAGGAGCACCTCAGCCTTTTAGCTGGGAAACAATCCTTCCACGGGTGCTTGGTTAATAGCTAGCATGCAAAAACAATTAGTCATTCAAGCAATTAAGAAGGTAAGTATCTCCTAAAAAGGTTTTGAGCTTTCCAAGCCCTAAATGCAATTGCTATAAACCTAGACTGTTCCTGAGTGTAATTTCCTTATTGTATTGCCTCTCCTGGAGAGATCCATTGTGTCTCATGTGTTGTAAATTCTTGATGCTCTTTTAGCTGCAGTCTGAGCCTCTGGTGAGTTCTCCTCTTGCTCCTCACTCTTCTTATGGCTTAGGAATATGTCTGACTTCAGGAAGCGGCTGTAGCTGTCATATTTCATGAGATTGAATATCTGGGAAGAGGGGAAAAAAGAATACAAAGCAAATTACCTCAGTAAAACGAGATTTAAAATGAGAAGGAAGCATTAATTCCAATGTACTTTCATTCTGTCTGTACTACAGCAGGACATTTTACAAGATACACTTCCAACCCTCCAAGGGGCAGCATTTAGCAAACAATGTTTGGGGTTCCACAGTCACTGCTTGGCAATAACACCCACATTAGTTTAAAAATCAAATTACTGTTGCCACAATAGCCAACTGTGCCCACCTCATACTGAGGGTGAGAGGTGCCATGCCTTGGTCAGTGAGGGGGATGATCAGATCCTCCTGGCAGGGTGTCTGGAAGGCATTCAGAGGGACAAAGCAGAGCTCTGAAGGAACAGAGGTACCTTCTGTGCCCCTTCCTGACTGCAGTGACTCCTGAATGCTGCAGAGAAGCCCATGCAGAGCACTGGAGAACTAAGGAAAGCCTCTGAATAATCTACACAAACACTGAAACAACTGGTTTAGCCAAAGTTCCTTAAACCTGTGCCAATCTTCCCATCCTTTTCAGACCAAATGCCAAGACTGGTCTCAGGCCAGACAAGAAATGTTGCAGGAACCTGCCACAAAGAGTTGACCTGGTACAGATGTGTTTTCCCAGTTAAAACGTGGGTTTAAATTGCTGGTGGATTAAATTGGTGTAATTACACTTTTCACTAGGCCAAGAGCTTCTCACAGCCAGCATGGAAACATGAAGTCAGGCCCAAGTACAGCTTTTTTCTCCCAGGGCTTGAGCTCAGGCTCATCCCTCAGCATAACTTCTGCTCTTCTATTTATACCNAACCCACAAAAAAACCCACAAAACTAAAAACCAAAAAAACCCCTACAACTCCTTTGGAGTTTTCTGAAAACAAAAGGGTTGGGAGAGGAGCCTGGAATCTGTTCAGGTGTCAAGGTCAGGACTATATTTTGCTTGGTGATGAAACAGAGAGGGAAGGGGAAAAAGTAAACTTCAAAACTATAATTGAGGCAAAACCAAAGCCAGCCTCACCCTCAGTCTATCATTTCACTGGTGGAGCCTCTCTGAGTCATGTTTCAGGACTGATTATTTTTTATGATACTCAGAATAACTGAATTTCCAAGATAAATGATTGGATTCTGACCTGCAGATGTGGCTACACCATGTGTGAATAACTCATCTTTACCTTTACAGGCCTCACTTCTAACTGATAGTACAATTAGGTAACACAACTCTTGGCTAGGAGGAAAAAAACCAATCTCAAACTGCTTTTTCATTTCACATCCTCGAGGAACCTGGACAGATACAGGCAAACACCTAAAACTTGACTGTTCTTGTCTGTGCATTTGCTGAAATAGCTCCCTTACAAGTAAATTACATGGTGGATTTTACTAACCACTATTTGTTTACATATTTAAATATTTAAGTTCATTTCTAAAACTGTGGAAATATTATTTAAGCTACATATTGGAATATGAAAAAAAAAATCCCCAAACACCCACTCTGTGTAGAGCCTGATCTTCAAGGTCTGAACTCTTCCTGAGTTAAACAAAGTCAAACTATACCTCCTGGCACTGGCTAACTTCAATATAATTAAATTTATCCAATCAGCTCAAGGGAAAAAGATTATAAGGAAGACATTTCCTGTAAAAACCTCACGCCTGTGTTAAGAACTTAGACCCCTCTGGTTCCTGGTACCACTTAAAGCATCTCCCAGAGAAAAAGAGCATTGAAGATCAAGATCTCCTGCAGGCTGGTGAGCCAAACAGAGAGAGCAGAGTTCATAACCACATGCCAAAGCAGAACCCTCCTCTCCCCCTCCCTGCCTCTGTGGAGCAGGAGCATTTACCCCACAAGAATTCTGAAACACATGGATTTCTGTGACCCACTCTTACAGCACACACAAATGCCCTGGGGGCAGCTGGGCCCCCATGAGCACCCCACCAGTGTCCCCAGTCACCCCAGGGCTCTCTGGAGAACTGAAGCTCTCGTTACCCCTCTGTACCCCAGACTGGGCCTTCCAGCTCTGCCTTTTTCTCCTTCACACCCACAGTGCCAGCAGTGGTTAACTCTGCTCTTCAGAGGACAAATTACACCCCTCTTCATAACTTTATAAGGATTGAAAACTGGAGGAGACCATAACTCTTCTGAGCCATTATCTAACAGCAATAAACAGTAGCTTCAAGTACTGGAAACTTGCAGTGACCCATAAATGCTCTGCATTTGTTTTTAAGAGCTCACAGATTTTCTTCCCACACTAGTGGGGTTCCTCTACCACTAGCCCAGTATGTTTCCAGTCCAGGTATTACTAATCCTTGGCTCTCTATGTGCATGTCATTTCTAAAATAGCAAATATTTTAACTCCAGTATTCTCTCCAGCTTCACTCTTACAGTCACCCTGAACTGCAGTGCTTAGATCTACCAGAACATTTCCTTCCCTTCCCCCAAGTCAGAACTTTTTCCATTAAAAACACTGTTTCTTCACATGGAAATTAGATTTCAGGTATTTCCACTGCTAATGTCCTGGAATCTGCCTGAAAAACAGCAGAGCCTTTGCTCCTCAGACTCCTCCAAGTGACCCAGCCAGTGCCCAGCCAATGTATTCAATACCTGATTGAAATGGGCTGAAAACACTGTTTAAATCACTGTGCTGCTTCTCCACAAAAGGGAAGAGCCAAATGGAAAATACAGGTAGTCCTGAGGATGGTACAGGAATTAAAAATAGTACTGCAAGTGCTGGAAAGCTGCAGATAAGAATGACTCACTTCATAACTTATGCTTTGAAATCAGCTAAATATCAAGAAAATTTACCACCTAAAGACATGCCTGCAAAATTTCTAATTTCTATCAGACCTCCCAGGCTCTTTAGGGAAAGGCAAAGCAGAGACCAACTCCTCTAAGCCTTGCACATTGCAGAAGAGGAGGGTTTTCAGAAAGTTGTGTTTTATTCCTATCAATATAAATACCAAAGCAAAGCAAGATGAAGAAATTTGAGCTCTCAAGGAAACCACTGGCAACTACAGAAACAAACATCAGCAATGACTCAGAATAAGTGAATACACAGGAAAACGAAGGCACTGAGTTAGTCAGGGCTATTCTCGAGCTGCCCACACAGGAACCCAGGAGAAAACTCCATCCAGTTTCCCAGGAAAGTCCTGACTTGGAATTAGAATGATCATATTGAGTCTCTTAATTAATTGGTCGTAGTGAGATGGGGCCCAGAACCTGGAATATCTCAGAGCAGCTGCATTAATATCCCCAACATGGAAGCAACCCAGCTCTGTGCTTACCTGTTCAATCCATGCCGTGGCTAGAAAGCAGAGCTCACTAAAACCAGACAAAAGAGAAGGAAACTGTGTTATTGAAGGAAATAACTTTACCTGGTCCTGGAGCTTCTGAAACATGAGAGGGTGAGGTGTCTCCAGGATGGTCTCACTCAAACGGGACTGCCCTTCAACATTGACCTGGGAGGAAGCTTTACTGGACAGGAAAGTCATGTAAATCTCTTTAGCTTTTTCCTGCATCTGCAAAAGGATAATTATTTAAAGAATTACTTGCTGTGGGAATGTTGTGTGTATCAGGTTTATCTCACTGGAAGAGGAACACCCCTGCGGGCCAAAAGCTGTGCTGGTAGCAGTGAAAGCTGCCAGAACTCAGCTGTAGGTTACAGCAGGTTGGGATGTCTGAATCTCAGCAGCCAGTAAAACTGCTCAGCATCATCAACTACACCTTGCCTTTGCTTTTGAGACAAATGTTTTTCCTAACAGATGGTCAGTATGGGCAAGAAAGCCAGAGGAAAAAAAAAACCTGGGAACTTACTACAAGGGAAAATTAAGTGAAGTTAGTGTACAGCCCATGCTACTGCCAGATGACACTGTCACACCACACACTTTGTCCCAACCATTACCTCAGAGCAGCTCACCTACAACCCCGACCCCATGATTAAAGAAAACACCAACAGCTTGGCTAATTAGCAAAGATGAGACTCTCAGTAGGCTCTGAGAGTTGATAAACAAGGGAGTGACCTGCATAAAGCTGTTTGTTGGTATTTGCCCTGATTTCAGAGCTCTTCCCTTGTCAAACCAGTAACAGCAATAACATCTTGACCCCACCAGCATCTTTAACTTCAAAGCAGTGAGTGGCCACAATCCCCTGAAGTTCAGTGAAAGAAAGGCCCTTTAACAGATGGTTGGATAAGAGGAAGCCAGGGAGGGACAAGAGAACCAAGCCAGGCAAGAGCCAAGCCCCCTGCTGCAATCTGAATTCTGCATGCTGAAAGCAACCCAGCAGCAGCTGCTCTGGGCCATCCCAAGCCCTGGGCACTCACCAGTGTCCCCAGGGTAGCCCTAATGAGCAACCACAGCTCCAGACCAGCAGCAGCTAAAGGGCTGTGCCTTTGATGGGAATAGGGCTTGAAGAAGGAAGCATTTAAATCCTGCCCATGAAGGAGTCTCAGAATTACTTCCATGTTTTACACTTGGGGGTAATTAGAAGAAAAGCTGCATGTGTTTGACCATTCAGGAGGCCTAAAGAGTTGGGGCTCTCTCACTGCTGAAGGGGACACCCATTCTCCAGTATTCCTTTTTAAAACTCACTACTCATCCTGTGGGTAGGGCGTTATGTGTCAAGTGCATTAGGTCACAATGAACTGCTTTTAACAATTCCAACTTGTTTCACAGCTCAGGGAGGACTGGGTTAGCCACGTCTGTTCTAAATGACCAATTAATCCAAGGGATCAAAGGTGTGACTGCTACAAGTGGCAAAGTTAATGTCCTAATGAAGGCACAGTCAAGGGGGGCCTTCAGCTACTATTGCATGAGCAATTGTATTGCCAGTCTCACCTAAGTGACTTTTGAACCTGCTGTCCCATTTCAACCATAATTAAGAGAGGGGCAAAAGACTGAGAACAAAAAAATTATCCTCCTGCAGAGTCAATGGAAAATCAGCAAGAGAAAAGAAAGGGAGAGGAAAAGCAGCATCACTGAGGGAAAAGCTGCAGTATGTGCTCAAAAGTTCTCTGCTCTGCTTGAACTGCCAGGATATTCTTTGCTGCTGGCTAAGCAAGGCAGATGCAGCTCCTCACCAGCCCCAGCACAAGGTGCTGCTTGCCCAAGGACACAAGAGAAAGAGCAGAGGGAGGCTTGAGAGCAAACAGAAAACTAGAAGTAAGTGTGAGGAAGTTTAGAGAGGATGGAGAGGAACAACAGGACTGTGTGGGAGGCTGGTGAAGCAGGGAGGCCCTTTGGATTTTGTGAGGAAGAATAACAAAGAAAGGAAGTGAAAGAGCTGTGGTAGGGAGAGGAGGCCATTGCAGAGACACAGAGGACCTGGCTTTATAGCAGTGGGGAAATATGGAAATGCACAGCTGAGCGTTCCAGGTTCTGCTGCAAATAGAACTGTTCTGCTACCTCGAAGCTTCAGCTGTACAGCAGCTGATTAACTACAGCTTATAATTTGCTTTAAAAAGAAAGAACAGTTAAAGCTGCCAGTGTGTTCATACACCCCCCAAATGTCACTCAGGCAGAGCCAGGTTCAGGTGGAGGAGGCAGAGGTTGTCCCTGTTCACTCGGTGGCATTCTCTGCTCTGCATCAGCCTGGAACTAAAGCCCCAGCACAGGGGACTCTGCCCTGGAACTGAAACAGCTCTAAACTGGAATCTTGTTCACAGGTGGTTGTTAAAGGGTTCCTGGCAGTGCTCAGTTCCATCTGTGTGCTCTCCCTGGTGTCCCTGCCAGATTCCCATTTGGAGTACAAAGTTCTCTCCACAGCAACCCCCCTCGCTATTTCAAGTGGATACAATATTCCTTCCCACTTCCTTCCCTAAGGTCAAACTCAGCTCCCAGGCATGTGTGGCTCCCAAATGAGGTGCATGGGAGCTCCAGATGCTCATCAGCCCAGGCTCCCAGCACTCAGCAGCTGTGCAGCATTAAATCCCAGCCCTGCTGAGCTCCAGCTCTGTTCCTCACGGGGAGCAACAGAAGAAACTCCTGAATGTACAGGACTTTGTTCTGGAATCATTCACTCCAAAACTCCAGCACGGGTATTTTGGTGGGTTTTAGCAATAGCTGAAAATATTCCCTGTTGTTGGAAGTGTTTATTACAATCTGTAATTTATTTTTGAGGCTCAGCTGCAAGAGGAGAAACATTTAAACCCTGGGAAGCAGCACGACTGACATGTTGTTTATTTCATTAACAGTCACAAATGAAACAACATATGACTAACTCCAACAAAATATTTAAAGTTAAATTTTATTCCCTTATCCCCACTGCTCCCATTTCAGTAATTAAATACATGCCCTAACATATTCTTTTTTTGTTGTTGGTTTTGGGTTTTTTTGGGGCTACACAGATGTGTCTTGAGCTGAGGGGGATGTTTGTACCTTCCTGCTAGAAGAAGATGGGCTGAACCCAGTCCATCTAAAACCTGCCTAGACCAGCAATGCACTCTGCCAAAAATCTCCCCTGCTCCCTGAATCATCCACTCTAATGGCACAGCAGCCAGAAGAAAACCAAACACTGTCCCAGGCTGGCAGAGAAAGGAAAACAATAAATATCCCTGGCACAGTGGATGCCTAACCCACTGCTCATGTGGTGACCTTTGGGCAAGTTTAAGCTGACCAAGTAGAACCCCATGCCAGCACTCTCATGTCATGTAATGAAAAATTTATCTCATTTAAAAATAGTGGGGGGAAATCCCATTCACAGAATGATGGAATGGTTTGGGTTTGAAATTACTTTAAAGGTCAGCTACTTCCAACCCCCTGCAGGGACAGGGGACATCTTCAACTAGATCAGATTGCTCAGAGCCCCATCCAGCCTGGCACTGAACATTTCCAAGGATGGGGTATGGATCACCTCTCTGGGAAACCAGTTCCAGTGTGCCACCATCCTCACAGTAAAGAATTTCTTCCTTATACCTAATCTAAACTTGCCCTATGTCAGTCTGAAGCCATTCCCTGTCTTGGCATTCCATCCCTTTGTCCCAAGTCCCTCCCCAGCTCTCTTTGAGCCCCTTTAGGCACTGGAAAGTCTCCCTGGAGCCTTCTCTTGCCCAGGCTGAACACCCCCAGCTCTCCCAGCCTGGCTCCAGAGCAGAGCTCCTTCAGCCCTTGGAGCATCTCCGTGGCATCCTCTGGACCCACTCCAGTCTGGGTTAAATTGATATCAGCTTCATCTGACCAGGAGCCTCAGTGTCTATGACCTAATCTGTGTGGGAAACCAGTCTTAAGGAGAAGCAAATTGCAAAACAAGTAAAATATCATTTTTAGAATCCTGTGTGCACAATAGAGAGATGCAAAGGGATTTCTGCAGGAGTCACTTTCAGAAGAAAAATCCACACTTCATGCTACCATAAACACTGGAAAGATTTCTATTTTTAGTGCTTTTCCTAGCTTTGTAAACTATCTAAACAAAGCCACCCATAAGCAGTAGCTACAAAAATTAAGCCTGTGTCATTCTAAAGCACATTTATTCAGCCAGTTATAATAATTTGGGCAACACCAGACTCCAGGCTGACCATACTGTGGAATGACTGGTACTGAATAATTAACCTAAATAGAACCTAGTTAAGTCTCTGTGCATTCATTTGGCAATTCATTGAAGGATTCACCAAGCTCCTACCCCTGTACATCACTTTAACATTTTCTGTATTGGCATCCTAAATTAGCAATCCTAAATCAGCTAAAAATATGGAAATAATTTAGCTAGGGAAAATATTATTATTATTACCCCACTGAAAGTGTGGGACTTTACAGAAAAGTCGACTGACTGGTTGTTCTTTCCTCAAGACTTTCTGTATTCATGGACTTTAATGAGGGAGGGAAACAGCTGAATACACAAAACTGGAATTACTAAATGTTACAAAGTTCACAGTCAAATTGAACATTCCCCTCTTCTTGCAAAAAATAGTATTGTTGTATTTTTATGGATTTATCAATACCCAAAAAATACTCACAGCTAAACCCTGCAAATTGTTTTGAGGGGATTTTTTTTTTCAGTGCAAAACACAGGATATTTACAGAAAGTAAACTCCCCTACCTAAAATACATTGCTTTGAAAGACAGGGAAATATTTTTTTGCTGATGTTGAAAATCTGCTGGGAAACTGTTTAAGCTGACAATATCTGACTGACCTTAAGAGATGAATCCTGCAGTCTGGACACAGCCCTCTTACACCTGCACTCCATAACACTTGTCCTAGTCCAGCCCTCCCATCTGATTCCTATTCCTTGGCATTTCCGATGTTGCTCCAAGCACAAGTAATCCCACAGCACACTCCTGCAAAAGCTGGACAGGAGCTCTCTTTGCTGGGTTCAGAACTGGCTGGATGGTCGGGCCAGAGAGTGCTGGTGAATGCTGCCACACCCAGCTGGGGACAGTCACCAGTGGTGTCCCTCAGGGCTCTGTGCTGGGGCCAGCTCTGTTCAGTATTTTTACTGATGACATGGATGAGGGGGTTGAGTCTCTTATTAGCAAATTCACAGCTGACACTAAGCTGGGAGTGTGTGTGGATCTGTTGGAAGGTAGGATGGCTCTGCAGGGAGACCTGGAATGGTTGGATGAATGGGCAGAGTCCAACAAGATGGAGTTTAATGTCCAAGTGCCCAGTCCTGCATTTTGGCCACAGTAACCCCCTGCAGTGTTACAGGCTGGGGACAGTGGCTGGACAGTGCCAGGCACAAAGGGACCTGGGGGTGCTGGGCGTACTGAACATGAGCCAGCAGAGTGTCCTGGTGGCCAAGGCCAATGGCTCCTGGCCTGGATCAGGAATGGTGTGGCCAGCAGGAGCAGGGAGGTCA